>JAUYWH010000020.1:3756396-3781794 GCA_034779795.1 Ctenopoma multispine
CATGAGAAGCTCGAGAAATACCAAGGGCTGAGAGAAGAGCTAGAAAAGATGTGGAAGGTGAAGGTAACAGTGGTCCCTGTCAAAGTGGCTCCAACAGATTCCAGTCCAGAAGAGTGCAATCCTAGGAACAGCTAAGATACTGGGCAGCACCCTCAGGCTACCAGGCCTCTGGTATAGGACCCGAGCTTAAAGGACAAATATATATATATATATATATATATGACAGTAACAGTGGGTCCCCATTGCCCCCCTGTAGATCTGTCCCTGCCCTTAGAGCTATACCAGCTACAAAATATTGATTAGAGACATTTTAAAGCAACTTCATCTAGCAGAGCATGTAACATAATCTGCTGTCATTTTCTTCACTGACTTTTGAAAGTCAGTGAGAACTCTGGTTAAAAAAAAAAAAAGTTTGGGTGACAGACCTTGAAAGAAAATTTCCACACCAGCTACTATTTTGAACTCCAGTCAAGAGCTCCATTACTACTCAGGCTACAATAAGAAAACACTAGGAAGAGATGTGGTGAAATGATGAAAGGCTCTCTTGGAAAATTGTAGAAAAATGGCCCATTTACTTTCTTCCACCTTTTGGGAGTCTAAATGGATTTCTATTCAGTAATCAATGCACTGTTGTCTGGCAGACACTAGAGGGCAGAGTGAGTGCAGAGAACGCAGGCAGCCGTCGCAGCAGGGAGCAAACTTGCTGGGAGTGTGATAAGGAGGCCTTTCACGTAACAGGGCCTGGAGTGAATGTGCTGTTTCTCTGAGGGCATCAGGAACTTCTGCAAAATATGAGCAGGTCAGGAGGAGGACAATCGGGAATTCAGTACATATTTCCTTCTGTGAACAAGGGCGCATATGCCAGAAATCAGTATGAAAACAGTGTTATAGCATTAGGTTAGTGTGAGCCAGAAGGCAGACTGAGTGATCCAGTTGTGGCAAATGAAATCCCACTTTCGCCCACTTCAGACCTCCAAACAATGAATTCTACCTGGGCATCCAGGGAGACAAACACAGCCCCCACAAATCTGTTACATATGAAGAATGAGAGAAAACTTCAAAAATCCCCGAGCAATTAACCAATCACAGTCCAACAGGACAGTGTGACAGAGTGCACACATCATTGGTCGACAGGCTCACATCCGTTATGCTTTCAGTGGAGCGAGATCTAAATTAGAGAGCCAATTAACTCTGCTAATAGCCCTCTCCTATTTAATCTGGAAGACAATGGGGATTGAAGAAGAAGCTTTTACAATATCCTCTTTCTGCCACGATTCTGAGGGTCTGCGTTTGCCTCCTTGTTTTCACTTCAATTAGCCCAGTGCTTTCTATGATTAAGTACCTATAATTATTTTTCAATTAAGGCTTTGATCTTGTGTGTACTGTATACAGCTCCTTAGCGTGCCTGGAAGAATGAGGATGAAACAGTAAATTTGTTCCCTTCTGTGTTGTGTTGATGAGGGTGCAAGCGAGATTAAGCTTTGCAGAGCTGCTTGGAGAGCTGCTGCAGCCACAGAACTTGATCAAACGTTGACAAGATTTTTTTTTGGCTTTTTCAAGCGTCAAACTTTTGTACTCCGTAAGGTTCTTTCACAATGTAAGAGCTTCTCGTGAGGTTAATGAAAGACACTAGCTTGCCATCATGACAGCATTTTCATTATTTCCATAAATCTTCAGTATTTTACCCCCACCCCCTTCTCCCAAGAAACTGACATAATTTGCCAAACATTAAAGCATTTAGAAAACAATATGGATGGATCAGCCAGTAGCTGTGTCCCAGTTTTTATACTATGGTCTAACTCAAGCAGAGTTTACAGTGGAAAACAAAATAATTCTGGATTAAATGAAAACATTTTAATTTCCCTTTGTGAAATTTAAATTGGAATAAGCCAGGGACTGATACAATGTGTTGCGTTGTTTACATGTTTTTAAGAGTTTTACTGTTTTTATTATCATCTTAACCAGCAGCACTTTGCCTTTTTTAGAATCTTTTTGTTATTAATATTATGCTTTTTCTTCTGTATAACGGTAAATGTGAAGGGATAAATAAAGAGAATATATTTTGTAGTAATTAAGACAGCTATGACATTAAATAAAAGTAAAATTAAATCAAAACATTTACTGCATTAGGTGAAGAGACCTCCTGTAATATAGAAACTAGAGCTTTAACTGTAGGGTAAGCTGCCGCTCAAAATTATACCCTGATAGATTAGTAGTAATACATACAATAGCACTGTCAGCAAAATCTGCTTCTTAGTAACTTTCAAAGTAAACATACAAATCTATACTATTATTAAAGAATTTCAGTTTGAGGGTCTAACGATGTTGTGCAGACCGTAAAAACCCTATGATATTGTTCTCAATAAGTAAAACCTGATCAATACAATATAGTACTAGTAACTATTTGAATATTATCATTAATGCGTAAGGCCAGGTGGCTCTAGTATAATCTTTAGTTTCATCTATGATAATACATCTTATTTTGTAAGTAAGTAAAATATTAATCTGCAACATAACTAATTCAAAAAACTTTATTAATCCCAGAGAGAAATTGTTTGGTTTAATAACATAGTATAAAGAGTGCAGCATTTCTCTATGTAATGTAATATCAGTATAAAGTATACACGTAAAATACAAATGCCACAAACTTTGACTTACGTATTTCAGTAACTGTACATCAGTCTTTATAGATATTAAAATAAATTACTGGTGGTTCAGCAGTAGCCTGCTCATTTTTGTACTCTGACTTTATATTGTCCTAAAACACCACAATTCACATTTGGGTGGTAAACAGATAAAAAATCTTTCAAAACCAAACAAAATGTGCCAGTAAAACAAACTAAACAAGCAAAAGTACCAATGCACAACAAGGTACTTAATGACACTTACAGGCTATTATAATTCCTCTGTTTATCCGGCTGCCTGACCTGGAAGGTAGATCAAAAGAGTAAAATGACATTCTGGGTTAATTATCCGTAAAGCCGCAGGGATTAGAGGAATTCACCATAAAATGTAACCCCGAGGGTGGTGAAGAGGTAAAACATGCTTTGTAGAGGGAAGGCCCATGATCTAATACTAACAGAGAGTCTCCCAAACAGGGGATCTGTGCTACGAGCCAATCTCGCATTTGAATAAATCCAAAATATCATAGTTAGTAGACTGTAGAGAAGTGATTAATGGTTACTGACTACTGATGTTTTATTACAGTGGATTCAAATGCAGGAAAGTTTCTAACAAGTGAAAGCAATATATGTATGTACCCATCCCACCTTCAAAATCCCATTAAAAGTTTGCAACAAAAAAGTACATCTGTGAGCATGACAGAGTTTGATTTCCATTATATTTAGGCCTGTATTTGAAACTTGGACTCTCCTAGCGAACACAGGGTGAGAACCAGAAATCCACTGAGAGGCCAGTAATTAACTCCTTTACTGTAATTAAAACACTAGAGTCTCTTAAGGGTGTCAAGCTCCTAATGAGTTGTGACATTTCAGAGGCTCCACTTACCCAAAACTATACTTGTCATTGTGCGTTACCTATACGCAGACAATTGTGCACATTGTAAAGGAGGTGTTCACAGCTGGGCTATGAAGAAGAAAAAAATAAAAGGAGAGAAGAAGAAAGAGGAAGACGGGACACTTTAACTGCCCCAGAAGGGCAGAGAGAGGAGGAAATAATGAAATATCAGGGCTTTGTGAAAAATAGAAAAATAAAAATGGGAGGTGCAGGTAGCAGTGTGGTTGGGAGGAGGAGGAGGAGGGGCGGTGGGGCTAGGAATTGTGTCTGAAACATTTTGTATGACCTCCTCCTTCGCCCATCCATCAGGCAGCCTGGCTCATTATTCTAACTAGCCAGTTCTTTTCTTCTGTTGCGGGACGCCATCAGCTGCAATCTGCATGCCAATTATTGGCCAGACCCCCTGATACCCTTGCATGGAAAATGATCTGTCAAGGAAAAAAAAAGGAAAAAGAAAACGAAAAAGCGAGAAGGCTTGGCCACTGTAGCCCCAATCTCTACATCCCACCTCCTCCACCCCCCTTTTTACACTCTATTCCTCTCTCTCCGCTTTCCTGTACAGCAGTGACAGGGCTTCCTAGAAAATTAATCTATGGAAAGAGAAGAAAAAAATTATAAATGTAGCTATTCTCCCACTCTGGCCGCTCAGTTCTCTGGGCTCCGGAGGGCAGGGGAAGTGGAGTTTGTGATAATTGCCAGGGAGAGGGGGGCGATAACAAAGGGACACTCTTCCCCTGAATGTTACACTAAGGGCAGGAGGACCGGTCATGAAGCAACCATCATACTTTTTATGCTCCCAGGTATGCTCCCTTTTTTCCTTTCATTCCCATGTATTTCATCATCAAATTACAGATGAGATGAGCTGCCATTGCCGATCACTCGTTTGATCTCTTAACTGTGCTGGATAGGCAGGACTAAAGGAATAAAGACATTTGATGTCAGTGGGCCATGTGGTAATCACTAAACCCACATAACCTGAGCCCCGTGATCATAAACAAGGTCTGAGTATGTTTCAAAGTCACAACCCAGCAGTCCTTTTAGAAAGTGTCATCTTTCCTTTGTTGCAAGGCACATTAACAATAAGAACAGTGGCAGATTTAGTCCTGGACATCCTTAGTTATTTTTAAAAGAACAAAAAGAGAGAGACAAAAACAAGTTTATCATCTCTGACTGCATTGTTTTGTTCACATGAAATGATAGCTGCAGCTGATAACTCTTTTTATCAACCATAGCATCGAGTCGATTGAAAATTCTGCGGACTTAAGAGTAAGAATTTGGGAAAGGGGCTCTAACATGTGCACTGGAAGGATACGTACATGATATATGCTAGACAAGGGGTGGCATGGTAGTGTAATGGTTAGCACTCCCACCTTATAGCTAGAGGGTGACAAGTTTGAACAGTGATCTTTAAGCAGAGTTTCCCTGTTTCATCAACAGTCCAAAGACATGCAGCTATTGCCTGCAGTTGTGAATGTGAGTGTGAGTGTGTACATATTACTATTGTCTAACCCGTCTCTTGTCCAGTGACAGCTGCCGTACCACCTAATGGATGGATGCCAGAAGACTAAAGCTAAAGCTGCATTATGTGTAGAGTAAAAGGTCACAACCCTCAAAAGTTGATGATCCACTGAGAAAAGATAGAAGTAGTACTGTTACTGTAACCGGAACATGCACCGGAAACCTGAACATATCTAGACATGACCTGGGGTAGCTGGCTGTGACAACACAAATCTCCAAATCAGATGGCTCGGAGATGCCCCGGACTTTATCCAGTGAACCCTCTATGTGACTGATGTCCCAGCCCTCACTGACATCAAGTGGATTTTCATTCATCATCAATGGATCATTAACCAATGTGTTTGGGGAATGTTGTACTCTATTGGGTAGGTCTGCTAAGTGTAAACGTCTAAACTTCCCCATATCTAACAGAGAGCAAGGCAGTACTGCTAATGCTAGCGTTAACCTTCTTTGGCCTTGGTAGTAATCATCTGGTTAGCGGGACATTCTAATGATTGCTGCAGACTGTGTAATCCAGTGCTAATACTTTTGTGATTGTATTTGGATTCGGATATACTGTCTATATGTCAAGTATCACTACAGCTCTACGCACAAGGCTTCAAGAAAACTAATTGAAATTGAAAGCCTGACAGACCCGCCGTGTATATGCCTGACACAGGTGTTTAGCCGTTTAATGGTCAGTTTGGTATTAATTATGATGTTTCCTTTTCATGTCAACTACTTTTTGGAACATGACGAATATATGAAAACGCGGTTGGTAAATTGTGACTTATTAGTGGATCAAGCGACCAAACAATGGGATACAATCCTAACAAGACAAAGACAAAGTTGAACTTTGCTGTCTGGTTTTAAAGCCAAATCCCTGTTGTCCTTTCCCTAAGACATGAGGCAATGAATCTATGAGAATGACAGTTCAGGGAAAAAAAACACAAAGCCGACCTGATCCTGATTTTAAGCACAGAGAGAAGCGCTGAAGCCAAGAGAAGAACAGTCACTCAGTAGATGCAGCGGAGAATTGGGTTTGCTCTGTCTGCCTTTGTGGTGCATGTGTGTGAGCTTTGATTAAAGACAGAAGATTCTTTAAGCACATTACGGCCATTTTGTCCAATTGTTTCACACCCTCTTCCATATCCACCCGCACAAAAGATATAGACTGCAGCACAAGGCAATGCTCACCCTCTTAACTCTGCTCTATCACACTGAGCAGGCCCAGTGCAGGCACAAACAGGCAAGGACCAGAGGAATTATGCTCTTGTGTAGTACTAGTAGCAGCAGTGTAATGTCTTATCACTGTAAGGGCAGATGAAGTAGTGACACACAAAGGCATAAGAAACTAAGGGTACCATGTGGTCTCATGTTTGTAGCCTAAAACAATAGATTTTTAACCACCAGTCAAAATTCAAATGTATATTTAACTAAGAACTAAAACAAAAGACAGGAATAATATCTTGTTAATACACTGGTCTGTAGCAGCGCTGATAGGGTCAGTAACTGATATGGTTGTAATGCCAGAGAACCACTTATATATTTTACACATGTAAAATTTGTCCAGCTTTAAGATAACAGCACATGCATTTCATTTGCAATCATCCCCTAAATTCAAAGTCCCAGGGTCTGACATGGAAATGCAGTGAACAAAACTGCATTTCAATATTCACAGAGAAGAGGAAAATGACTCTGTTAGCATACTCAGTAAGAGAGCTGAACCCAGGCCAGGCAGCCGCCATACCCTAGAGTAATAATTAAGAATCCTGTCGCTGAGTTGTCAGTAGTCAATTACACCTCCTGTTCACTCAGGCGCACGATCTGACTGCAAGCAATGCGAAGACACTGGAGCTGTCATCAGAGATGGAAAAAGAAGGAAAATGACTGAAATGAAGATTACTGTGGAGTGGGGATTTTGAGCAGGGTTTAACAGTGTCTGTCAGGAGGTGAGTGCTGAATGCGAGTGACCAAACGCCCTCCCAAACATGAAACCATTATTGCCGATTACACAGAACGGGGACTTTGGTGGTGCATTAATTGAAGCTTTGGCTCGCATCAGTTTCCAATTACTTTTATGCTAGCCTACGGTTAATGCAGTGACAATGGATTGAAGCAACACACTCCACAGACGGAGGACTGGGTATGAAATGAGGGAGGTTCTTTTTGTCATTGAGTGTGAATATAGTCAGATGTGAAAGGCTGCAGTGCTGCTCCTCTGAGCACAGCTGTGGAAAGATATTCAACATACAAGACTGGTTGAAGACCAACACCAAAAGCTGAATACATGGAGCTGATGATGGACCACTACACTACTGGACATATTGCGTTATAAATGAGACCCCTTGGAGCCACTTGAACAAACTTAAACCCTGTCTGCACTTAGTTTTAAAATACATCCCAGTGTGGATATAACTAAACAACCACCAAGACGAACTGTCACCTGATCACCCAGACCACTTGCTGAGGTGGTCTGGCAGCCAATGCTGTGTAAATGTTAATGCATCCTGATGCAGATGCATCTATAGGGTCAATGATCATGTGTCGCAGCTATACACTTAGGACCCAGTTGGCAAAGACTAAATGTAAACAGGCTTACAGAAACAGAGTTACAATGTGCAATATGTAAAGCAAGTGTTTAAACAGAAATTTACACATCACTAAGTTAAGATAGGTTGCACCAACTAGATATCGTAGTTTTTATAGTTTTTTATTCCCAGTTTTTATACCCAGTACCTACCAGGTACAGCTGTTTCTTAATGACATGATTTGCATTAGCTTGCATATAAATCACCTGTTAAGACTTCAGAGTAAAAAGGTTATATGAAATATTCTTCACTTCTGATTATGTCTTCTGATTAAATTACAAAACACTATGGCAATGACAAATTACCAAATAATTTTGACTAGGTTGACACGATTGAATATTTCCCACTTCTTAGATTTTAACCTTTAAACAGTTTCCATGTGAACTTGGCAAAAACCCATGTGAGGATCTGACTCATGTGCCAGATACCCTGCACCAGACTTTTAAAACTGACAACATATATTAATGTATGCATATGTCATATACACATACATCACTGCAGCTGTATGTGCTCAGAGGTTAAATGACGTAAAATATACTGACGATTAGTAAAACAATGGTCAAATTATATTTTTAATTTAAAACACTGGATGATTATTAGAGTATTAAATTTAGGTTTTGACACATATTATTTATTTAATCATTTGTATCAGTTTGTATTGATCCTCTTGTATGTATGCTCAGTTTGAGCTTGACATTTACAATAAACTGTTATGTTCCTAACCAGCACATCCACATTTGTCTGCTCATTTGCATTTACTGTTTATCTCTGTGACACAACTATAAGGTATGAAACGCCCAAACTGTAGCTACAAGACTACTATTCAGAGCAATGCAAAAAGACTTATTGGAAGTTATGTGCCTTGCTCAGGAGTATATTTACAGTATATTGACAGGGTCTCAAGCGCTTCTCTCTCACCTTCCTCTTTCTGCAAAATTCCACAACAAAGCCAAAAAAAGGATGAAATGTGAAAGATAAGTTATGCTCGAGTAGAGTATTCACACTGACAACATCCACATCCACATTTCTATCACAATATGAATTAAACCTTGATTTTCTGTCCACTCAGCAAGAGAGCTCCCTCAGTACTGAAGCTACATCGTTTCACACTCTGGACAGGCAATCCGCAAAGGTATGCAAAGGAACATTAACTCACTTGCTTCTTTTTTTTTTGTTAGTGATGGCCTCAAAATTGCAATAAAGGTTCTTGACACTGATTTGTATTTATTTATTTCATTTTTCACCTATCCTCATATTCAAACCCTTTCTGTTTCCAACCAGTCTCTGTGGATTCTTGCTTGCAGGAGGGGGGGGGGGGAGAAAATTAAAATCCATCAGCTAATGTGTCGCCTGGTAATGAAATAAGAATCTGACACTCTCTCGCATTGAAATGCAAAATAGGTGTCCTGGCGTTACCCTGGCAATTTATCATAAAAGCCAGTGAATTTCTACTTAATATACATGAGGTACAGTAAATTATTACAGGGCTTGCCATTATAACAAACTTCTCAAAGTGCACAGACAAAAGGGTCAAGTATATTATTTTTCCTTACGTCACTTGGGCAGATGATCTAAATGGTTTTCTGAAGTTGGAGAATTTCATACTTTCTTTGAATGTGTTTTATACTTTGTCCCATTTTGCACAATACAACCCTTTTCACCCACTCTTCCCTTTTTTTCGGTTGAGAGAAAATGAAAGAGAGAAAGAACCGAGAGGCAGAGCGAAAAATGTCACCTGCTACTATCTGAGCGCTTTTCCACAGCTGTAATTCATCTCTGCCAGCAGCACATCTCCACTTTCCTTTTAGTCTCAAATGCACCAAAACAAGGCCGACGAGTCCACGGATTCGCCCAGTCGTCCACCTCTTGACTTTCTTTTCAATGCAAAAGTAACCTTGAGAACAGCCTCTCTGATGATGTCATTTCTTCTTAATCTTGTGATTCCTCCTGGTTGAAATAATCAATAATTAAAAATGCATGTGATTGATATATGAGCCTACCGTGTTCTAAAAGTGTAGTCAGTTAGGAACAATGGTGAATTATGCCAAACAATATGAAATGTGCCGTATTGTATCGTTTGATTGATGAGTTTCGTCAAGCAACAGCCTAAAAGAGTTTATGCACCTGTCACACAAATGATTAATGAAAAGGAATCTAACATCACTTCAAACTGGATTCACGTTTATATAACCAACAACATTACCAAACTGTAATTGTTGTTGTCAATATGTCCACTATATAATGGGAAAATGATCATACTTTATTACTGGTAATGCAAATAAATCCTGAATACTCCTAAATAAAATACAACTAAGTCACTGAAGTTGTATTAGTAAGTTCATTTCAGAATTTCCCTACATGATCGAATTTGCATATATACTCTCTATATGATTTATAATCAAAGAGCTTTGATTGGTGACATGTAACTGGAGCCAAAGGGATTGTGAGAATGCATTAAAAGTGACACATCCAAGTGTTTTGCCCCAGACTGAGGACTGTCATATCACCATATGATGCATGTAGTCACTGATAACTTGTAATGTATAATTTATATGACACATTTCATGGAGGCAGGCATAATGCCATTATCATAGTGGAGAATGTGTTTAGTTGTCCCAGGGGACATCTCAACAAATCACCAAGCAAAACAGGGCCAAAGATTAATGATAAACATGACAAGGACAAATTAGAATATGTAGAAGTTAGCATGTGCGAGCCACACCAAATATCCTGGAGCTAAATAAACAGACATGCTTCCCCATCCGTTCCCTGCTGTCCGGCTATATAAATAGTACTGCCCAGCCTATTTATGAACTACTAGAGTATGTGTTTTTATATGGACGTGGCTTCAGCTGTCATGTGTAATGATGTTGCAGACATGGAGTGATTTACACATTCAGTAGTCAGCACCGCTAAATCAAATCAGCAACAGTGATGGAAGAAGTGCTCAGATCCTGTTCCTGGGAGATAAAATTAATAGTAATTTTTACAGCTTAATTTCAAAACCTTTCTTAAATGTCTAGTGTATCATTGTGTAAAATATATTTGATTGCTGTTCTTGTTAGTATGCAGATGTATAACGGAAAAGGAGGACAATTATGACCTCTTTGGCTTTCTGTAGATATGAGGCTAGATACATCTCACATACCCGTCCACATAAAACCTCAGCCAGGAGATGTTAGCTCAGCTACTGGAAGCAGTTAGCACAACATTATTGTTTATTTAGTTTGTTTATATTTTAGTTTTTATATGTACTGAACATCATATATTATATTACTGTAATGACTGTAATATTTTAACCAATGAGCTTTAAAGATGGTGGTATACAGATTTTTTAAAAACCTGGCTGTTCGCACATTTCTGGCCTTTATGCTAAGATAAGCTAAAGTATGCTAAGATAAGCCAATGTAGTTTGCCAAGGTAAAGCTAATTTGCAAATCAATCTATTTTAAAAAAGTGTTTGGTAGTTTAATCTATAGCAGTGCATTGTATTTTACACTGTTATTGATTGATAACTTGAATGGAATGTGAAATTCTAATCATACTTGCTGGATAAAGTTCCACCACTAGATAGCTTAAGCATGAGCTCGTGAGTCTTGCAGTGAGGATCTCTCCTCCTGCAGAATCAGAGAGGTAACTTTATTGTTTTTGATGGGGAGCATAAATCCCAATAACCATCAGTAGTGAGTGCTGAGCCATTAGCCCCCTGAGTGACTGTCACATCCAATGGAGTAGCCACTCCTCCATCTCCACCTGAGGCTCTGGAGATGGATGGCCCTCCGATCCATGGTGCACTGACTCATTTCTGCCCCGGTACAGAAGTCAGTGCAGATTAAAATATCCACACTGGGTCCTTATTTCTATTACCAATTCACTCAGCCAGCCCAGACCCTCTCAATTAAAGTGCCGGGGCCCAGATGAATGGAGATGAGGGGGTGAATGGTGGCTGACAGAATTACAGACGCTCACAGTCACAATTTATCCTCCTGACAATTAGGAGCAATTTGTTTCATGCTAACTCATCCTTAAGGTTTCAGAAGGTCTTATTTGATATCAACAGGAGTGGCTGCAGCTGTCACAATCCCCCAAGTGCCACTCTCTGTTTTGATTATACACAGTCGACTGCACTTTACAGTGCATGTAATGGTTTTCTCAATCCTGCTCTTACACCTAAAGGAAATACATGTTTACACAGGCAATGCTAAGATACAATTAAGTCAAGTCTTTACAAAACAGGACATGTCTGCAGACTTGTGCAGAACTTACCTTGAAATCTGTGCTTCTGCTGTAAGTTAATGCCCAGTAATTATTATTACAGGTTATAAGGAACCACAGAAATGTGTAAGCTTTGTCGACAACCTTTTAACTCCAGCTGCAGCTATGAAAACTGAAAAAAAAAAAAAAATGATGGTGACTCTTAAGCAAGAATGTCTTAGGTTTGGGTACAATGGAGTACAGCTCTCAATGACTGAGCCATTTTCTTTAGCGGAACCACTAAACTTCTATGGCGATATTCTATTGTGCTTTGAAAAAAGGGCTTTTGAAATGCATTAGCACTACACACTTTCTGAAGAAAGACCGAGCACGGATTTGAAACATAGAGACGGAACAAAAAGGAGAAAGAAAAATAAATAAATAAATAAAAGCGGGACGCAATCATTTTTTTTTAAAGACTCAGCCCCCTTGAGAGCTCTAGTTCATTGTTTGCTGACGACTTGATACTGCAAAGTTCTATCTATTTTTCCTCTTCTTCCTCTTCTTTTTTTTTCTTCTGCCGTAGCAAATTTGTTTTCAGGCTCCATAAAATAGCCTTTTCTTATTTCAAGCAGCAGTGTATGCAGTGGAAAATCTTTCACATAATATATCCTTAAAAGCACATTACTCTGTCCCATACACCGTTAAGAGTTAAGAACACAGTTAATATTTACAGTTGGAAAAAAATGGGAGAAAAGGAAAGGATTTTGCCAGGGAATAAAACACCCCCACCCACGTATACACACTCACTCTCTGTGCAGCAGTTGAACAATTGCTATTCACAATCCTATCCTTAATGCCTAAGACCAACATAAAAGAGGGGAGTTTAAGAATATAGGGATAAGCCCTTTCAGCTTTTCTAAGTCTTAAGGCTGGTTTATGCTGCATGAATACTGAGCATCGGCAGCCAGTGCTGTTGCCACTCTAAATAGATATTACAATGATTTGGGAACAATGCATTCGACTGATTCCCTCAGACACAAAAATACATATATGTGTATATATAGTGAATAGGAGGCAAACATTAGCGCTCCCTGACAATACAAGCATTTTTGATGTAGAAGGGTAGAGCAAGATTAATGTCTGAGTGAGAGAAAAGGCGAGATACCACTTTGGGTGTTTGCTGGGAAAGCTGCAGCGGGAAGATGCTTTGAGAGTCTAAATCCCCCCCTGAGTACAATGCAGGGCTGCTGATACAACCAACAGACACGGGGTCACCTCCCCTCAGGGAGACAATGGAAGCACAACAACAAACTGGAGTGAGGAAGCACCAGGGACTGTGCCGGCACAAAAGGCATCGAGAGGAAGGCAAGGGAGGGGGGAAATAAAGTAGGAAAAATGCAATTTGCCAGCGCTTTCCATCATGATTATTATTGGTAATAAGCATCAAGGGCTCCTGAATGTCAGCAGTGGCATAAAAATGAAAAGGAAAGTGACCATTCTCCAAAATCCCATTCTTCCCTTTGCATCAGCAACATTCGAAGCAAGAAAATTAGACTTCTGTGCAGACTTTAGAGCTTCTATCATGCTAAATGACAACATGTGGACCCATTTAATATGCTAAAAGACGGTAGCATTGCGTGATTTAGAAGAGGGCCGTCTCGCAGCACAAGAGACGTATGGATAAGCAGTCTCTTTTTTTTTCTCTTCTTTTTCTTTTTGCCACTTAAGCTTTCCAAACGGCCTCAGGGCTCCAGAACAACTCCGACCCTTGTGTCTCCTCTCCCAATCCAAGATTAGCCTGTCTTCTTGTCTTAATCCAGCAGAAACGCTGCATCCTGACTCCAACACCTCTCCACAATTACTGCACTCCATAATCCCCTGCCTGCTTCCATTTTCCCTACTGCTTTAAGAGGGGTAAAGATCAGGGGTGAGCACTCATCCCCGAGCCCTCCCCTGCCTCTCACCATGGCAGTTAAGTGTCTGTGGAAATCATAGAATGAGTAAGCCTTGTGACAGCTTATTAATACTTCTCTCTTCTCCAGGGTTTACCAATGGTCAGTCCTTAAGTATACTGTACTGGATTAAAAGGATTTGCTTGTAGCTCAGGTTGGCTTCTGCAAAGGGGTGTTCCAGCACAATTCTGCTGCTCTGTTTGCACTAAGATGTCACTTGAAGGGTCCTGAGTTGCATTGTGCGCCAGGCTGATGGTTTATGAGATATAACGGGGAACATGAGGCTAAGGTCTTTTTTTATGGTCAGCACCTCCGGTGATCAACTGGCACTTGATCCTCTCGGGGAGCACAGGCACTCGAGCCTACGTCTGAAATACAGTAACCAGATGAACTGAGCAGCTCTTTATGCAGCAAACTTTGATAGTTTTTACTGTTGTTCCAAAGAATGACCAGCGCAGTTCTTTTCCACTTAAAGCTGCTGTTCATTGCAGTGTACACAGCTGAGCAACAATGACTGTGACGCTTACAGAGACGAGAGATGTGCTTAAATGAATCATCCTGCTGGCTTAGCATAGCTTGGCTGCCTCTGTGCTCTGGATGTCTTTAATGCGTTTGTTTGCCTGCAGGCCCTCTGATTCTTTTTCCCTGTTTTCTCAGCTTTCTAGCCTGGATAGATTATATGTTTTTTTATATTTATTTCAAAACCTAAATGGACTCGAATCGATCAATACTTCATTGTGCGTGTGACGAAAGCTGCACAGGAGGGGGGCACCCAATATGACAGATGTTACAATTCAGATTTTCTTTTCATTCTTTTTCAAGTAAACACAATGGCATATCGAAAGGCATTTCAAAAGCTGTTTTAAATTGATTTAAGTTAGCTCCTTGTCATAAAGCTGTGTGTTCACAAGTATCACAAAGATGACTGGGAGAGTAAACGAAAGCTGCCTCCTCCAAGGAGTCTAAGCCATTGTAGGCTTCTACCCAAGCTTTAGATTTAAAAAGGGACCAAGCCTGGACAGATTTGCTCAGAAGTCTTTTCAGAAGATATTTTTTGAGCGGGAGATAGTCATCACGGAGAATAAACAACTTACTTTCAGAGGAGGGAGGGACATGAAAGAATATGGAGGCAAAAATGTCCCACTGCTAACAAAATCAAGGAAAATAGAAGGGCATCAGAATCCTCTGAGCCTCCATATCAAATGTCCCACCCGATCTGGAATTCACAATCAAAAAAAAGACAGCACTTGTGCATAATATAACGATTGACATGACATATCACTAGAGCAGAGGAAATAAAATGGGGAAAGGAGAGAACCTTTTATGTTCAGAATATATGATATGATTAGGGCTTTTGATGCTGGGAGCTACGCGTATTTTTTTTTCTGCATCAAAAGGTGAGATCTTAAGTTTTTCACATTTCCTAGTGCTCCATCATATCGTTCAGTATCTCCAAAAATTATTACTGCCGCATAACTGAATTAATCGACAGAAGTACAATTGAGTTGGAACCTCTGTTGCCCTAGCTACAGGGATAATACCCGGGTTTTCATCCAGTCTCATCTGTTCCATTTAGTCGACATGACTTTCGGAGCCTCTAATCTGCCATACCTCATTCAGACACAACGGTGACCACAAATACGCTGCGTCTTCAAACTGTGATAGATGGGCTGAGGCGGAGGGAGAGAAAAGACGCTGAAGTCAGAGAGCGATAGCGCTCAGTTCTTGGAAGGGGAAGGGGAGAGATGTCTTCCACTCTGCAGGGCCAGAGCCTCAGAGAGAACAAAACATGCAATTAGAGCGGCGATACACTGTGAAGTGGTCATTACTAGAGCTAATGAGCGCGCTATCTGTCCGCACATTAAAGCGCTCGCTAACGAGGGCTTGTTCATCATCGGCGAACACAAGTCATCACATAATCCTATCTCCTGTCCTCTCATCCTCATAGCAGGGCTATGAGAGACTCATTTGGGCAGAACGTGGACAAAAGGAATCCAAACATGGCGTGAAGATTTGGCTTTGAGAGGATGCCTTTACTTTCCCCTAGTAGTTCTGCCCAAGTTAGCAGCATGGTGAACTGTAGTCTAATGAGACAGCCAGAAATGTGCTCTTTAAAGATATGTTTCTGTGCAAAAGAAGAGACAATGACATTTTTGTCTTTTTTTTTTACGCTGAGCACAACTTCAGTCATGGCTGCTCCCCTTTGGACGAGTTTCTCTTTATTGAGGAGTTCTCCACAAGTTTCCACAAAACAAGTGACAGCAGCTGCCACAAGAGGGCACTGCAGCCAAGCATTTTCACCTTCACCATGCGGTGCTGCTGCTGCTGCTGTGTGGCATCCATACTGTAAGCTGATAAAGAAAAGACAAGTCATAGCTGCATCAGATTAAAGAGAAGGCAACGCTCTCCATAGGGTTCACAGATTCTTAAACACTTATTATCTATTCGATTCACTCCTGATTGCAAAATATTTTCATGGGCAAATCCTCCCATGGGGTGAGCCACCTCTCACCGCCTCGCCCCCCTTCACATTTTGTGTCCTTGTGTTCCTATTTATCCGAGAAAAAGGAGTTGGGGGTGGGCGGGAAAGAGAAGGAAAGTTCAGTCTGCCACTGTCTCTGAGCAGCGGGAAATTTATCACAATAAAAGTATAAGCGCTGCCATTCATAAAAAGTAAATACAGCTTTATGTAGAAGAGAAAAGTCAGGACGAGCAGAGTGACTGACGCAGGCGTGAACACGTGTGTATTCAAATGAAAGAATGCAAGAAAGAAAGAATAAGAAGAAACATTTGGATTTATTTTTTCTGTGCGTGTGTGTGTTTGTTTCCCTCCTGTCTCCACGGGGCAATGTTCTGGCAGTCACAATCGGATGAACAAGTTTTTCCTCCGCCATTGTTGAGTCTCTGCTATGACTCATTTCATACCCTGTAATTTTGTTTGGGAGAAAACAGACTTTAATTCGCTGTAATTGTGTAAAGCTGAGCAAAATGTAGACATAATGTGTTAAACCTTGGGCACCAATATCCCCACATTAACCACAACTGCGTGAGACCTTAAGATAATAGATGGAGAAGTAGGAACTAGCACAAATAGCAGTTTGATGAGCGCATACACGCAGGTATTTCTCCATTGTTTTCTGTATAGTACAAAAGTAGGATTCAAATTTGTTGATTTTAATTTGATTTTCTTTATCGTTCTTTGTTCCTTCACATTAGCATGAGAAAAAATCATATTAATAAAATCATCCAGCAGCTTAATTATTATATGGGACTGTAGCAGACTCTGTGGAGGGAGCCTATCTGTGGTGCATCTCAAGAGGGCTTCTGATTACTTCCTCTCTATTCATCAGTTTGTCGCTTGGCCCCAAGACATCAATAAACAACTGTCATAGATCCAAGTGATGGCAAATCAGTCAGTTTTCACCACACAAAGCCACTAATGCAATGTGGTTGTTCATTACTTCGTCATAATATTATATCTATTCTACCTATCAGCCAGATTAGGGAGTCTGCTGTTTCATTACCTCACAAGTTTAAGGTAAAACTGTGTTTCCATGAAGCAGATTAGTATCGTACAAATCTGGTGCTATCTCAATCTTTTTGTGGGCATAATAGGATGTGATATATTCTATCAACTGTACCTTCACTGTGTGGATGTATCCGTGTGTTGTATGCACAGATAGATAAACACACACATACCACAGAGTGATGTGCGATCAGAAGCATCACAGGGTTTAGCTGCAGTAGCATTGCCCCCAAGGGACTACTGCTGTGCCTGTGCAAACATGTGGACCTCGCTCTGCCACCTGGGAGCAAAAAGGGGAAGACAATCAAGATCAGCTGCCCAGATAATCTCTGTTTAGGACACTACATGCATTTAGGCTGAAATCTGAGTTGTTTTTGATCTGTACATATTTGTTCAGCATGTGTATGGAGAACTTAGCGGCTGGAGAGGACTGTGGGAGGAAAAAGAAAGGAGCAGGGAAGCTAAAACTTGCGAGCAAGGTGAAGTATTATAACGCGGCACATGCACACTCGCTGGATTGAGCTCAAATAAATTCACAATTTAATAGGACTCCAGACAAAATCTGTGCGCGGAACCAATTTCAAAGCGCCCATTTTCGGGGTCAGTCTCATCTCAGCTGTGCTGGGCAGCAATCATGCTGCGTGTGCACAAATGATGCTTAACCACAATTAACCCGGAGGGAGTGCCGTGGATGCCAGGACCATTCAATCTCACTTTCATATCTCAAGAAGTTAGAAGTTAGGAGATTGTCTTGGCTCATCTCTCATCAAGCATCAATAATTGATTGAGGCTTCTGGGACACATTGTGTATTGTGTCTTCAGGGGTGATCAGGAAACGAACCCTTCATGGGGAGGAGAGGGCACCCAATGGTGCTACGCTTGACCCAACCAATCCTCTATTATTTATTACAGCAAAAAGGATCCTGGTGGATGGGTTAAGGAGGTCAGTCCACATTTAGTGCTTCCTTGACGGACGTCCCTGCAGTTTAGATTGAGCATTTCGTGCTACGCTGCCTCTCCCACACATGCTCTGATTTGATATTAATATCAATCTTCTTTTTACACTTCTCCTCATTGAGATTAGTGCTTCTCTTTTTGCCCCATTCTGACATTCATTTTGCTCTAAGAGGGACAGCGTGAAACATATTTCGCTCAAGAAGAATAAAATCCCAAATTAGTATTTTGGTGAGCACACACACGTCAAAGTTAAGCTTGCATAAGTTAGTGCCATGCAAATCAACTATTCCCCACGCACACATTTTGGCACATGGATAGTATTTCTTCATGTAGCACTCAGCTGAAACAGAGAGCGGAGTTTATTATGTAGGGGAATAATGCACGACTGAAAAGCTTTGTGTGAAATTTTCTGTTAACCTGCTAAAATAAAATAAGAACGGGAAGCAGGTTCGGCTTAAAAAAACAACTTCAAGTTTGTGTTTTACGATGCTGACAACACTGCTGGTTAAAAGGTTACACCAAAGGCCTGTGGCAACTGGCTCGGCCACACGTATCAATCCCTCCTGTCACCCTGCCATTGTTCTGCGCTGACACCAGCATCCCGCTTAGACATAAGCAGGGTCAAAGTTCAGACCTCCAACACTTATCCACACGCTAACAAATGGCAACTAAATGTGACCTTGGGCTTCGAGGCTAAAACAACGAGGTGAAACAACATGGTTCCTCACACGCATTGTGTTTGAGCATGACAATAAATCTGTATGAAAAGTTGGACCTGTGAAATAATGACATAAAGCCTCCCATCAGAGGCTAACAAAGCTGAGGCCAAAGCACTGCAAGCAAGACGGTGAGAACAAACCTTTAAGTCCCTTATCAGCCGATGAAGGAAATTACACGGCTGCAACCCTGAAACATTTAATTAGCAGTTTATGTACTATCATGCTGTATCACATCTCTGCCACCACTTCTCTACAATTGCCCTAAATGCCTGAAGCTGATTGCAGTAGTTCTGATACCGAGCACCTCTTTCAGGTCTTTTGTTTCTGTTGGCGTCTGGGTTCCGCTTCTTTCTTCCAGTCAAGTCCAACTCAAAGTTGATTCCTGCCTCAGATATCCTCCTTTCAGAATACACACAAACTCATAACTGCTACAACATGTGAGAGGACACAACAAATTAAATTCTCTTTCAACAACATGACAGATCCGGAACATTTTCAGAAAGGAAGATCCCTACTTTACACCACAGCTTTTCCCAGTGATCACAATCAAAGTGTGTCCCTTGTGTGTGTGTGTAAGTGAGTGTGTGGTTGGTAAATTTGTGTTGCCGGGTCACCTTGAGCATTTAGGTGCACATGGCATGAGGGTCCTGTTGCTGTCTCTGGCGCGCTTCGCTGAGCACTTCCTCAAGCGCGACACTCCCACTCCAGCAGGGATTTCCACACACCAATGGTTGAATCTTCCTCTGGGCCTCCATTGCTAACCATTAGCGGCGGATTAGGAGAGTGAGTGAACGGAAGAGGAAAAGGCTCCAGGGCCAAGCTATCAGGTGGCTTTCATAACACACCTCCACGGATGACCATCCTGGGTTACAAACCAGCTCAGCCGCAGGTTTAAACTTGCTAATCAAATTGTATTACAGTCAAAATATCTTCTCAGAGACCAGCTGAACAGCTGAAATTAGAAGGGCGTCATCTTTGTTATTTTCTATAAGAAGTTGTTAAAAGCTTTATTAAATTATTAAAACTCTTTATTTCAAGAGTGGACTGCTGTATCTCAACAGTAAGCGGCTCTTACCTCTATTCTTGACCCTGCCAATACAATAGCAGAGCATATTAGCAAAATGGGTTTTTGAACTGATGGCCATGGCATCGCCCAATTGAACAAGTTACGACTTGAGCTGGATCATTGGCATTTGCCCTGGATTTACTGCCATTTATGCCTTCCTCTCAAAATGAGCCCTTAGGACAACACCACAAAATTCACTTCCAGCTGGTAAATAAACCAATATATAACCAATAGATTTTTAATCAAGATCAGCTGAGCGTGTTATGAAGACCTGAAATAACGTATCTGCATTCTTTCATCCATGTTTTGTTGGGTTAGGGTTAGGATTATTCTGACTTATTATATTGCTGCTGCTACTGTATGACCTACAAGCTAATGGTCAGTGCGTTTTTTTAGAGGTGCTTTAGCTACGTTCACCTCATCATGATAGTTTGGTTTCATATGTATGTGTAGGTCCAGAGAGAAATTTAATGAATAAAGATCAGAAGTTTTTTTTTATTTGTGTCTTTAAAGCTGCACTAACTGATGTTTTCGGCCACTGGAAAAAACAACATTTGTTACCTATTAAAGTTGATATGATGAAAACCGTAAATATTAAGCAAACATTCAGCAACTATATCATTGATTGGGAATCATGCTTCTGGTTTGGTGAACTTTTGGTCACTTTATTCCTGGGGGAAACTGTATGGGGTTCTTTCATTAACACGTTTCCCTTTGCATTCACCAGTTAACATTTGGTACTGTGCAGGTAGTGCACCATGGGTTTCTTGCAGCTTTTTCATTAAAACAGCTGGTTGCCGAGTCTGGTAACAATGCTGACAGTGGCATGTGTACATGCCAGTCATCTGTCTCAAATGTGTTAAGCTTTTATTTTAATCAAGCTAGCCGTCTACAGACGGTAAAAAGCTCTGTAGAACTGAGGGGAACCGTTTCCATTAAACACACTCAACTGAGAGACAATATAAAAATATCAATTTAGCCTTAACACCCGGACAAGATATTCCAGACTATAAGATTACATACAGTATAGATCCAATCTGTGAACACTGTTCCCTGCCAAAATGTGTAAACTTGATCAAAAGCCGATCCTGGTCCTAAAGCATAGCTGTTGCTGAAACATCGTCAGCAGAATCTAAACATTGTGACCACATAAGGAGCCCGCAGGCCTCGCAGTTAGGGGCCACTGAGGTGTAACCAAGCAAATCTGAACGTTGAGCCTCTATTTGTCAAAGAGACAAAGGTCTGGTTTTCACACTGAGGTCACAGTTGCATGGAGAAGAAAGCAGGACCCCGCCAGGTAAATAGAATGTTATTGTCCCACAACAAAAGCATAGTCTTAACCCTGTGACCTCATCAGCTTTGGGGAATGCTTCTCTATTCTCAGTCAGTCATCAGAAGAGGGAGCCTGGCTCTTTTCAAGACACTCCCTATACACCACAGGTATTAGTTCCCTCGGGGTCCACTGGTGCACTCGCGGAACAGGATACAAGCACTGCAACTTGTGGCAACATGGGAGTTTGCTTTAATGGTCTTTAACAGCTTCATAAAGGGAGCTGTTATGATACAAAGAAATACCTCGCCCTTTGAGAGGAAAATTCTTGTGCAGAGTGATTCTTTCATATGGAAATAATCAGATAATCTATTCCATGATGTGGTTCAAAACAGGTCTTTGGAATTGTGATAGTGAGATGATTTCAATGTCACACAGAGACACGGTTTTGCAGGTTGGAGAGAAAAACTGCACTGAGAAACTTTGAGCTGCCCGTCTGCATTCCTGTTCCTTTGCTGCCCCACATTTCCTTCAAAACCCATCAAAATGACTTTCAGAAAAATGCAGTATCACTTGTTATGTGATCACGCTAATCTGAACGCTTTAGCAGATTGAGGGCTTCGAGTGCTGAAAGCAAAGGCAACTCAATCTTAGAATTTAAAAGGCTTTTTTTGCCTCATACAGCCTGCAGCCAAATGGCACTTGTGTTCTGACACGGCACATAAACAGACACAAAAGAAGTTATTAGCGTAGATGCAAATCAAATTACTAGCAGTGTAAACTGCTATTCCTCCCTGCATTTGGGCCTGTAATTACTCTGGCTTATAGGACTATAATGAATGCTAATGACACACTACTGCAAGGCCATCAGACTAACACTTTTGGGTGATTTTCACTTAAGTTATGAAAGCCTCATTTTAGTCTGTGTAGTTTTTCCGTCATTCCATACTCTGTACCAGACTAAAGAGTACAAGAATTTTACCAAGGAACACTTGCCTGGAATATGTTTCAACATCAAATCATTTAAGACTTAAAGGCTGTAATTGGATGCATTCGACCATATCATATATAAAGCATATTTTTGCATTTCAAAAAGGATTGCAAATTCAACTACACAATGAGTCTTTGTGGAGAGGACAACAGTTGTGCATGCCTCAGTACAAGAATCTCTGAGTGTTTCTTAAGGAATCTGATTTCAGGAGTGATGATATTCATTTTTGCTGATGAAAGTTATACATACAAATTGCAATACTTTAACTACACAGTATAGATGTCTCAAAACGTCTGAATGCTAACTAAAAGAAATATGTTTCTCACATAAAACTGTGAGCAACTGTAACAAGCAAAATATAACACAGCTTCACACACTGTACAGTGATTGATCACTGGTTGATTAGAACAGAATTTACAAAGCTATCTCACTTCGAGGTCCATTTACTTTAGGGTTTTCTGAATCTGTTAATCAGATGGCATCATCTCTTTTAGCACTAAACCCTCAGTTGAGACAAAGAAAAACAGAGTTACCACCTCAAAGTTGCATGCCTTCATCAGCCAGTCAAGTTGCAGTTCATTTGCATGTTTGTCCAGATTCATTTTCTAATCAGTTCGTCCATGAATCCAGCTGGAATTTTGAGGTGTAATGAATTTTCTTCAAAGTGTTCCTGAGACATTTTATTGTCAAAATCTAAACAGTTAATCCACGAGTCCAAGTGGACATCTGCACCAATTTTGAACCAGTTCCCCCCAAGGCATTTCTGTGATATTATGTGCACAAGAATGGGATGGTGTGCACAACCTAAAACATGATGCCTCTGGCCATGGCACAGAGGCACAAAAACAACTTCACTCCAAGGTTTGTTTAGTGTGTTTTCTGCAACTTTCAGCAAAACCCATAGTGTTATGTATCAGTAATTAGTTCATTGTCAAAAATGTCTTAGACACATAGAAATGAAGGGATGGACGCCCCGAGTGGACTTGACAGCTACTAATAACACATGGGTCTGCTGTTCTGCCTATTGCTCCATATATGTCATGTATAATTAAAATTTCATTCAAAGTCACAATATTTCACAAGTAAAATGCAAAAGTCATCTTACATTCTGAAAACATACCTATGTGCAGCAGAAACTTCTCACTGTAAATTTAGCTCGCATTGTCCCTTCCCAAAGGATAACTACATTTAACATCTCAGCTTTTATAAAGCTATGGAATATATGCATGTAAAAAAATATTTGCACCTTATCTGTAAACTAAGAATAAACCATGTTAGTATTCAGCTTTTCTTTATTTGTAAGTAACACATTTTATCAGCAGCAGCAGTGTATCTTATACTGTACACAGATTTTAAAACATGTTGTCATCTTGATCTCGTCATAATATGCTTATTGAATGCTATTATCCATTTACTGGTATATCAGCCACCACCTGTGAAGAGACCAGACCAGAAAAAGTGAGCTGAAGCTCCCCATCAGCTGCCTGAATAAGGAATTTCTCCTGACCTAAGCTTAAGGTCACCAGTGCCGAAGAAATGCTGCAGTAGAGGAAATCCAGGAGAGCTGAGATCTGTGTGGATGACCAAGAGATAAGGACTGGAATGAAGGTAGGAGAGGACAAGGAGCCAGTGGACAGACTGCTGCCAGTGGCACAGACACCTCACAGGAAAGAATTGTGAGCTGTCCAGTAACTTGAGGGTCACTGTCATCTTCGACCAAGAGGGTTGAAGACAGATGAGGAGCTTCATCACGTTTTCTTTGCCCGCCACACAAAATCAGTAACGCATATTCAGCTCTTTCCCAAAGGCTTTGAAAGACACATACTGTGTTCTACCACATTACTTGATTTAAAATCAACAAAAAAGTTTAATTTACTACTGTCACACATTACATTAAAGGAATAGTTCCATATTTTGGAAGCTATTCAAGTTAAACTATGTAGCTGGAGCTAGCATCTGGTTAGCTTAGCTTAAAGCCAACAGCTTATGGAAAGTGGAAACAAGGGGACAGAGCTTCCCTAAAATGGGCATCAGACGGGACAACTCTATCTCTTATCTATATATCTATAGATCTAAAAAATACTTTTCAACACACACACACACACACATATATATATATATATATATATATACAGAGAGAGAGAGAGAGAGAGAGAGCAACATATATAAACACATTCAGTTAACAGTCTGTCCCTGACTCTGGCACCTGATTTTAATGTCATTGTGAAAGTCAGACAGACGGACTGATGGACTGACAGACAGACAGCAGCACAGCGATCACTCAACATTATACTAAGCTATGCTAACTGCCCACTGTCTGTAGTTTCTATAAGTCTGCTACTATACAGACATTAATTGTGAAACTATTCCTTTTCACAATATTCACGCTGTTTGTGTTCACATATTAAAGTCTCATTTCAGAGTTCATGCTGAGTTCACAAAATATTATAAGAGTGTTTGCTGCAGACAGTGTGTCATCTCATTGTCTATGTCTATGTCCATTTTACATTTCTCCTCACAGAGTGTTTTTTGTTTGAGAGTCAGAGGTCGGTGCAAGGTAGTCTAAAACTATGCAGGTTAACTCGGTTTATTGCTCTACTGTTACAGTATGTCTCCAAAATGTTTTAAAAGCTTAACTCTGTCTAGCAACCACAGATGTCCAAAACTATACTGTATTGTAATTTCATAAGACAAATAAAACCTAATACCTCAAAGGCTGGACAGGGTGTAGCAAAGCATAGCAGAGCAGGGAAAGCGAGAGCTGGGCAGAGTGAAATGGTTTAGAGTTTCATGTTACTGTTATATTTATTCCCAAAAGCTACTTATTATAGTTTAATGTAATGCTGTGGTAAATGTTACAGGTGTTTAAATGATGTTGTGGTGCGGCTTAAAGAATGCTACAGGTGTGGCAAACACGATGAGTGCTGCAACTCCAAAACACGTCAGGCACCTGCTATGGGATCAAATCACCGCCACAATGATTTTGTGCGTGTGTAAAAAAGATCTGTCCATAAAACAATGTTTGTGTGTCCATAAATACGGTTTGTAAAAAAGATTTGTGCGTAAACCGATGTTTGTCCGTAAAACAATGTTTGTCTGTCCGTAAATACGGTTTG
>JAUYWH010000020.1:3781894-3814797 GCA_034779795.1 Ctenopoma multispine
GTATTTACGGACAGACAAACATCGGTTTACGCACAGATCTTTTTTACACACGCACAAAATCATTGTGGCGGTGATTTCATCTCATAACCTGCAGACCCAACACGGTCAATTCTCTGTGTGAAAGAAACAGAGTAAAACTCAACACATGGAGCAAATAGAGTTTCAGTTCCAGTCCTTGGTCAGGCGGCTATGAAGGCAGAGAAAGAGACTAATTAAAGAGAAACATCAAGGTTATAGCAGCAGGGATAGTGTCAGGTCAAATTATTTAAAACGTGTTTCATGTTTCACCTTTACTTTTGTATTCTATTAATCATTGAAAACACAACACTGAGCTTTTTGTTGTGCACATAATAATATAATATTAAGCACATTTACCTTGGTGGCTTACAAGCCAAGGACAGTAGCAGCAGCACAGATCCTCTGCCACTGCTGAGGAACAGAACGATTTTTTCAGACCTCAGTGGACAAAGCACCTGGAGTAAATCTCAGATCAAACAACATGGCGAAAAGTTGGGTCTCAAAATAAATAGCCATCGTCAAAGAGGCTGCGGGTAGAAAAAGGAAGAGAAGATTGTCTCAAATGAAAGACACCCCATCGAAAGCCTATTGAGCTATTTTCAGAGAGCCCCCCCCAAAAAAGGCGAGAGAAAAGAGTGCACTGGTAAAGGTCAGCATGAACCCAGATCATAGAACCTGAAACATGGCACAAAGATAAAGGCCCCAGTGAGAAATATCAATTACGCCTTGACATTTTCCAGAGAGACAAAAGAGGCCCATATAATATCCCACAATGGTGTGGTGCTGTAGCCACTGCAGCCTCTTCAGAAGTCACCAACACTTTGGGCTGGGTTGTGAAATTACACCCCTACTGAATATATGAAATACATAAAAGCAAAGCAAGAATTTAAAATTCCAATATATGTAAAATATCACAGTACCACAGTATTAAGTTCTGACCATATTCCTAAAATGTTGAGTCTGACCTGGCTGTGAATTCAGATGATTTGGCCTATTTCATTTCAAAGTGGAAGTCTCAGCCTCAGCTTTATGCTCATAGAATCTGAAACATTTTCTTCATCCATCACTTTCTCATGCTTGCCCTGCAAGTTGTTCATCGCCTGCCACAGAAACCTGAGTCAGTGCAAGTTCAACTATATGTTGAAAAGCTTTCTTATGTGGTGAGTCACATCGAGAGCCGCACATGAAGCTGAGGGATCACTCTCTCTTTCTAGCTTTCCTGTTTAATGCTCCTGGCATTATGTTGACATTACAAAAGGTAATAACAGTGACATTGTTTTAAGAATAATGTTGATTTTCTATTTTGCATTTAAAGTATAAGCAATATATAAACATTTTAAAAAAATGTTTCACAACACACTAAGAGCTTATTAATGGTCAACAGCTAAAACCCCTCCTGCAGGTCACATGAGCGGAGGCTAAGACAGCTGTGGTAATCTAAAATATGTCAATTTACATATTGTACACAGGAGAAGTTATAATTCATTAGACAGTGTACATTAATAAACATGAAAAATAGCAGCATGCAAGCCATTAGAGTGTGTTAGAGTCATTCATTAAATATTTACATACTGCTTATAAATGTTAAATACTTAAAGTGAAGTTAGTGTATGAGACAGGACCCAGTGTTACACATACAGTGGATCCGTGGTGGTTATGGAGATGAGGGTGAAGGGGAGAAGGGAGGGAATAAAGTGTCTTGTGTAGTTAGTCGCTCCCTTACGCTGTATTTGGATATTCCTGTGACAGCTGTCATGAGTTACAAGTACATTTAATTGTATACAGTTAATGGTGGTTTTGTATGCATTCACAGCGTTGTTTACATCAGTTTGTTTATCCAGTATTCTCACTAGCACACTATGCATGGTACAGGTGTCAGACTTACCAGTGTTGCATCTGATGACATCATTCTGAAATATTCATACTTACAATGATTTGGCACTGCACTGCGTGTTTTTCTTCAATTATGTTTCTTACCAATGAAAGTGACAAACTGGATTTGTCGGTGATAAGCCCAGAGGAATTCAGCTTCATTTAAAGGGACACGTTTTTTTTTTCCAAGTGATATTTTCAGGGACATAATTTAATTTTTGTAGTTGTAATTTTTATAGTATGATGTAGTGCAGTAAGAAATAGAAGCAAAGGAGTCATGCAGTATTCATACGCGTGTCTCTATCCCAACCTTCCTCAGAAACAGAAACTGGATGGATCTGTGTTTAATTTGACACACATGTCATAGGGTTTAAAGATGGTCATCTGATAATTAGGTCTCTAAAAACTAGGTGAAATTAACCAGGCATCTTGTATGAAGCTCACTATCATGTCAGGTACTGGGAGGCACCTGAATCTTACATTATTCAACAACACAGCAAATCAAGCCTCTCTACAAGGCTGATATCGCATTCATCAGCTGCTCTGCACTTCAAGTATTTGCTGGCATAATTAGTTGGCATAATCAACTCTGTACTGCTTTGTGGTGATAACAGTGTTATACAGTGCACATCATTTTGTGTTGCTATAGACTGAATGGAGAGTAAAGGGGGCACCTCTCATTCAGACTCTTGTTCCAAGGTAAATCAATACAGCGAACCAAAAGAATACTGTATTATTCTCATGCTGTACAAGGTTTCCTGCAAATTATCTAAATGGCTGCCAAGTCTAACCAAACATACGTATTATAAGGCCATCCTTTTGGTTTCTGCTGTTCACTTCAGGGTGTGTCAGGTGATGGCAGCTTGTATTCAATGGGATTTACAGTGTACTGTAAATAGGCAAGGACAAACACACGGTACAACATGCACAGTAGCACAGCCACAGAGAATAATAACACTGTGAAGGGCCGTTCCGTTTGCTTTTTCATTATGTGTAATTTTCTATTACAGTGTCACAAAATGAATGAACTGTCAAATGTATAAAACAACCCAGTCTCAAATAACTAGTGTTTATATATTACAAACTTGTTTTCCCAGTTACATTGTGTAGTGTAGTGTGAAGTTGGTGTGTCACTGAATGTTGCCACTAGCTCTGTAGCAGCTTTAGCTAACCCTATGAATGCTCACATTCAGTCAGCTCACATTCCTGACATCATATTCCACTGTGTTTCATATTTACGTCTTTAATCAGCTGGTTAGTGCATTGGATTTATACATTTTTAAATGTTTTACTTCCATATACTTTTTTATACTTTAAAGGAGGAATATGGAGCTTTATTTATGAATTTGGCCGCTAATTGCAATTATGAGATGCAAAAACTACATCGTTTATACTAATCTAAGTTAATATTTGCATATTGTTAATTACTGCTGTGTAAATGACATAGCAGTATCTAAAGCTGACTGAAATTAGCTGGTAGCCATTAGCTATCAGTCCTATACCAGACCGAAAAAGGTTGTAGTCACAAACCAATCTTTGTACTGAATTTAACAACACTATTTTTTTTATTTCCTAGCATTTTTATTTATTTATTTATCGATGAAAATGTTGTATTTCTTCTTTTGAGAAGTTACATAGTCTAATTGTAAAACACAGTTCACTTGTTCAAAGAATAGATTTTCAACTTCAATTACATATTTTTACTTCAATAATAGTCTTGCTTCTTATAAAATGCTTGAGATTTTTTTCCCACAGCATTTATTTTATCTTTTTCTACATGTGCTCCCATTGAAATGTACTATTGTTTTGGATTATTTTGTCAAGCAAGTAGCTGAAACTTGGATTAAATAACTTTTCTAATCGAGAAATGAAAGATGGACTAGTCAACTGTCCCACATCCCTTCAAGAAATAGAGATTAATTTGAAGGTAATCATAAGTGTGAAAATTGCTGTTATCTTCTCACTATTCCTTTAACTGCTAACGGCCTGTGTGGCTCTGAAGTTGTCGCGGTAATAAATATTCATATACCTTTCAGGGTCTTTGTTACCTTCCATCAATATGATCTGTTGTGGCACGAGAAATTCAAATGGTGAAAATAAATTAAGAAAAAAAATCTAAGAGTAAATAGATAAATAATAACGACAATGAGTGAACGGGGGGGAATTTGGAACATCAAAGGCTCCTCTATCTTTGCAGCATGTAAACAGTGCGTGCCTTCAGTGAGTGGAAGAGCCCTTTTTTAATGATTCCGTGGAAGATTGCCACATTGACAAGCATCCTGTAATAAATAAAATTAACAAATATTTCTGTAGGGTCTTTTCAAAGGGAAAGAGAGCCCAATGTTTTTTTTTCAGATAAGTGGTCTATACATCCCCTGCTCCTGCCTGATTAGTCTAATCCAGTGAGAAGTGCGTGCAGGGTTTTGATTGAGTCAGCCGTCGAGGACCCCGAGGGGAACCCTCCTGATAAGTGCCTTTACCTTTCACCTCCAGAACCCCACTCACGTCGCTTCACCATATCCCACTCCCTCTAATCTCATTTGGCCCAGGAAGACATGCTCAGGCACAAGAAGCTACGATTAGCATCCTCTTTACCAAGGGATTCCATTGGCTTGGACTGCCAGTACTGCCCTCAACCTGAGTCGCTGAAGGCATTAAATCAGCCAGGTACTTCTGTGTGTGACATGTGTGTGTGTGCGTCTGCTTCCACCATTGGAAATGAGTGTTTAACAACTTGATATTAGAAGATGTGTTTCCTCTGTTTGCCTTCTTTGTAATAGATAGATAGATAGTATGTGACTGAATATTTTTCAAACACGCTAACATTTATTTCATGTCATTGCCACAATGTCAGGGCTGTATTCAACATTTTAGATACACAGAGCTCAAATTCCCCCCACAGAATTATACCCACCTGACATTCTGACCATCCATCAACCAAACTCTGTTTATTATTTATTTACTATTTATACAATGTCCCCGAGTTTTACATCTTTATTCATTGATCTGCTCAACTATAGTTTCTGTCATAGTGTTAGATGGTGAAAACAAATTTCCTTTTATTTTATTTCATCTAACAATATTATTTGAAGGCATTTTTTCCTAAGAATACTAGAATGAGCCATAAAAATTCAACATGAATAATACGTATGCAATCATAGAATATGCTAATCCGTCTTAATGTTATTAACACCCCCAGAATGCACAGAAATGTCACCGAGGCCATGTCCTTGATGTCCTCGATGAATGAGTCAAATACAAACCAGTACAATGAGAGAGTGTGTGTGTGTGTGTGTGTGTGTGTGTGTGTGTGTGTGTGTGTGTGTGTGTGTGTGTGTGTGTGTGTGTGTGTTTAGGAACTTCTATGGATAAACCGTACATGTGCAGTAAATAGAGGAATTTACTAGTTTGTATCTCAGTGGATCTAATTATATCCATATTGATTGGGTCAGCTTTCATCCCACCATCATGTTGTGTTTGATTTTGAACAGGAACTGCCCTCTGATATGAGCCGACCTTTAGTGTGTTTTGCCAAGGTTGTTTCGTTAAAAAGAACTAACCTGTGATTAAAGAAAGAGTCATGGAAGCACATGAGCTCACACTGTGCAGAGGCTCAATAGGATTCCTGATGATTATAGAAGCACCTCTGTTACCGTAATGTGATGTGACCTGACCTGGTCAGGAATCAGGTAATCAGATTTGTAAGTAACTAAGTAATAAATAAATTGTCCCAAAAATGGTCAGATAATTTTGAAGAAGAAAAAAATCAATGCAAAGATTTTCTGAGAAGAACTTTATTTATGAAAGTGTGGATAAAGATATAATACCTAGTTGCAATGAAATGTTGAATACCTTAATTTCACTCTGATTGAACTTATCTACAGTATATTTCAGTGCTCCTTTAATGGACACACTTCATCTCAGCTTGTATCCTGGAGCAAATGTGTCATTATTAGCTTCTCACAAAGTGGAAATGTCTTTATCATGAAAATGAAGATAATGTACAACTCAAGTTCTACTCAGTATGTGCGCATGTGCAGAAATTCTGTTTGTAAGTATGTTTGTCACAAATAGACACAAAAGCTCATTAGAACTGTAGAACCTAAACTGAAATTCAGACAATGAATAGTTAAAAAAACACCTCATGGACACGAGCAATATGTAGTGATTTTTTTTAGACCTCTTTAAAAAAAACTTCTCTCTAAAATCATCTGGGGTATTAATGAGCAAAGACAGCAGAAAAACTACTCATTCATCCACATGATCTGATGTATGGAAAGTTTATACTGTATGTAAATTCAGAGACACATAACTCAAAAGTCCCCACCATATGAAATGAATCACACGTACATACACAGCAAATCATGTGACGTCTCACACGCCCACGCCTACTGTAAATCATGACACACATTTTAATGTATGGAAGGCTTGTGAGCAAGCAGGACACACGTAATAATAAACATGCATGAGAAATTAAAGCAGACTTATAAGTGGCCTCTGTGTGTTTGGTCACTTCTGGAGAAGAGTGTGTGTGTGTGTGTGTGTGTGTGTGTGTGTGTGTGTGTGTGTGTGTGTGTGTGTGTGTGTGTGTGATCAGAAGCGTAGCAGCTCTGAAATCAGCAGCTTTAATACTGTTTTATAGTTAGAAAAACAAAAATACAAGTGAGACGCAGGGCTGCATAATGAGGCAGCTTATTTGCCTTAGTGGGAACATGTTAATAATTTCCAGCCTTCAGGTCGGGACCCCTCCAAGGAATATTAAAATAAATATAAGGTATCACTATAGTTAAGAGAAGAAACAGAAAATATATAATTTTGCACAAAAATTATAGATTTTTTTAATTCCTGGTGTTTATCTAAAAAATGACTCTAAATCGTTCATACGACACATTCTAAAAAAGCAGCTTGAGAAATAAATTCTACATTTTCAATGTGTGATGAAGATGTTTTTTAATTTAAGGACTCATAAGGCAGAAATACTTTTTTATGATTTTTTGTTAACTGAGTTGATGAGGGCCCCATGTGGCTTCTGTTTTATCCCAAAACTGCAGCTGACATTAAACTCACAACAGTGACATTCACTGAGAATCTGATTAGAAAAAAAAGGTTGTTTTTTTTCCAGTAATATGATGAAAAAGTGAAAATCAAAGTACTTGTGTTTTGCTTTGAGCTCTGAGGACACATTGGGGCAGAAATGTTCAAATTACGTTTCACATCTCAAATTAAATGTCTGCCTGCATAAAAAATAAAAACTGTTCTTAAATGGCAGCATTTAATTAAAATGATATTTTCATTGTGGAAGAAAATAAATAGTGGGAGACGTATAAGAGGTGTGATTAACTTAGGTAGGCTTTTAGCTTATTAGTCATTTGTAAGTGGCCACATGAAGATAATAATAAGGTTCCTGCGTTAGTTGTTGTGATATCAGCATCAGCACCACACATCAGGCTGTGTGGGTGTCGAGGCCTGAAAAGCTGCAGGGAGGCTTCCACGTTCAATTAACGAGTTCAGACCGAGGCTGAGATCATTGTTTATTGTTCAGAGAAGAAACGGAGATGGGAACTTTTTTTGTTTTGCCCACACTGTCCGGTGTTGGAAATGAAGCTGGTGGATGCGGGATGCGGGTTCTACGTGAAGCATGTAATATTATGTCTGTATCCCAGCGATGCTGCTCCTATCTGTATCCGATGAACTCCAGAGAACTGGACACATATGCGCCCATATGCATGAGTGTGTGTGTGTGTGTGTATGTGTGTGTGTGTGTCGACAAATAAACACACACACACACACATGCAATGTCTTTCTATCTATCGAGGAGGGGTGAGGAGGGGGGTGTATAAAGTCTTGGTGTAAATCACTTTCCCGACTGGCACAGCACATTAAACAACCGTAGCATGATTCCTTTTCTCTCAGCTCATCCGTTCCCTTTTTTCTTTATCAGCTCGTTCACGATTTCATTTCTTTCAAATGAGAATTCAGGGACCCCCAAATTCAAGCCCCCGCGTCTTCAAACAACACAACTGTACGGTTTTACTTTTTCTCCCCGTCAAAATGGTATCCCTGATTCAATTTTAGATAGACTAGGATTTAGCCAGTGATGATTTTTTTTTTTTTTGGTCTTACGGAGACAATATTTAATATGCTGAAATGAGATCAGTTTTTATCCCTCACTCCCCACAAAAATAAAATAAAATTAAAAGCAGTTTCTCTATATATTGTGTCAAATCTCGCATTGACACGTGAATGCATCTTTGATAAGCGAGCCCGGGCTTGGCACATAATTGTTCCTTATTCTGTATCATCAGGAGCAGCAACAACAATGACACCATCATCATCATTTATAGGTGTTTTTACCTCCTTCAGGGTACTCCCCCCCCTTTTGATTTAGGAAATGAGTGCGTCTAAATATAAAAACACATACTCAACAGACACTTATCAAATTCCATTTGCTGCACATGATTTCAGGGTGACATTAAAAGACAATACTGTAAATGACCCTTTGGCTTTTGATTCAAAAAAGACAGCCTCGCCCCCTCCCTCCCTCTGTTTCATTTGTTCTACATTTTGTGGCACTTTTAAGTGTTGTGGAGTAGAAGCGCCTGCTTTTCCACGACGCCCCCCCCCCACCTCCCTCCTCATTGACTTTTATCACTAAATGAAGCATATAAATGACCTGAAAGCACTGGCTGTCGCGTTAAATTAAATAAAATAAAGAACAATTATCCTCTCCTTTTTCTCTGATCCCGCGCTGGAAAAAAGGGGAGTCCTGGAGAGATAAGGCAGATTGAATTCTCTCTGTTGTGCTCCAATAAAAACGTCAAGGGGTGGTGGTGGTTAGGGGGGTGTTAAAGAGAGATTTAAAACCATAACCCCCCACCACCACCCTATAATTTCTGATCATAATTTCCCTCCCATTATACCTCTCAGATGTCGTTTATCGTCAGGGTTATTTATTTCAGGGCGTTGTAACCACGATCAATGTCCGTGACTAAGTTGGATAATTACAGGTAGCGAGTGAATGAAAGTTAAACCTGCTTTAATAAACTGTGGAAAATATGAAACAAAACCAGTCCTACATAAAAAGAGGTCTCTGCTCATTTTCATCATGAACAAAAAATCCTGTATATATCTATATATCCACGTCTGCAGCCACTCCTGAAAGTAATTATAATTGTCTGATTTCAAAGTTGAATTAGGATGCTTTAGGGGTTTGATGTAAAAACTTCACATTCGGTTCATTGAAGTATCACCCTAATTTACAGCTCTAGATAAGGACTAAGTCTGTCATAAAAATCTGCCCCACCACCTCCTCCTCCTCCTCCACCTCCTCCCTCCACCAGGATTGAATTGCACCTTGGGCAATAGTGCAGAATCGTGAATCTTAACTTCTCTTAGCACATGTTCCTGGCAGATAAGTAAACAATTTGGATGTGGAATGAAATTCTTTTTTTTTTTTTTAATTAACACCGCAGTCGTCTGCACTCCGCGGTCCGCACATCCTGCTCTCCGTTATTACGCAGAGCGGAGGACGGGAAAGAGTGGATCCTGTGTGGAGCTCTGCAGGCTGTTTAGTCCTAATGAGAATGAGAGCCGTCATTAACACGTCTGCACAGGTTTAAACACGTGTTGGTGACGGGGGAACTTTTCACTGCAGCATCTCTCGTTTTTTGTTTTTGGAAATCACGCAGACCGCACTGCAACATGGACTTGTAGATGTCTGCTTCCCAGCCAACGACTTCCACACACAAATCAAATTCAGGTTGTTCCATTTGTTAAAGCTATAATTAAACAGGAGGCTCCCTCCTTGAGGTGATTAAGCAGTCAGACAAGTCGGACGGGCGGAATCCCTCCAGGGAGGCCTCTCCTGAACTGTCAAACATCAAACGATCACAACCGGTTCATCCTAGTGTCGTAGAAAAACATCTTCAGTGCACTGAACACTGAAACCGGCCTCACGTCTAAGCCAAAAACAGAGAGGAGCCAAACCAACAAGTATAATCAAGGCTTGTTGAGGAAAAGAGAAAGAGTGGAGGAGTCTGAGCTTAAAAAGCTACACGCGAGAAAAAAGATCGGTTCTGATGTTGCGCTACTGTCTGTAACCGATCAACTGTCTGTAACCGATCAACACTATTGATTAGTTTGGGGTCAAGTTGAGTCTAGAGCTTGATAAGAGAAAATAAAATTAGAATTGTTTTACGTGTGCATTCATTTTTATTTAATTGTTTCCATTTTAAACCTTTACTAAATTATATTTTTGATTTTTTTCTCTTTTTTTATTTATCAATTTAAACATTTTTGGGGCCTTTATTGCGCCACTTATAACGTCACCAAAGCACGTACGCAGTCTTACATTATCTTTGTTATCTCGAGCAGCTAATAGCCTACAAATACAGGAAATTGATATCGTTGAAGACAGATTGTCTTTATTCGAAATGTCTTTGCTCAGCAGTTGAACAAAGAGCAGGAGGTATCAACCTTCTAGATACATTATCCTTTCCATAACATGACAGGTTTTTAAATTACCATCTTAGATAGAAAATACACATATAACTCCTTGAATTCAAATAGAGGTTATCCTCAATAACAAACCAAAAAAACTAAACAGAAATAAAAAATAATTAAATTAGAAATGACGCGTGTGACTATCAGCACTGAACCACAGGTAAAATGTAAACTGAAACATTTGCATGTAAGTGAGTTTTTCTTTTAGTCATCTTAAATAGACCGTCTAGTTTATGTGCCAGTTTGGTGATAAATATAAACAATATAACCCGTATATAATGCAGCCTTTAGGTTCTCAATTTTGACCCTATCCAGAACATCATAAAATTACGAGTGCCAAAATGTAGACTACTTAGGCCTATACAGGAAATAAGAATGTCTATTGTGCAAGCCAAATTTTTCAAAATTAAAGAGTAGCCTACCAATAATCAACACAAATCAGCATATCAGCATTGAAATGTACACAATAAATAAAGTTAAAGGCCTCCTTTTCTGGCTGCCATAAACGTTATAACATTTACATTTCTTACAGTTCACAGGGCACCGTCCTTTACACCAAAACCCAGCTCCTCTGCTCAGGTCACAAACTTGTTGGATTTCTGCAAAAGTTTGTTTTTTTCTTTCTTTTTTTTTTGCCATAACAAGTCCAAGACAGTTAATACTGTTCATGCCTTTTAATGGGGCGCCTTGTCCATAATATATTTACATGCATTTCAGTATTCAAGTGAATTAAAAAGAGGAAAAGAGTCTTGAAGGTTACATGGCAGTGGCGTGTGCGGATGAATATGGGTCTATCCCAGTCTTGGTCATACCTGGAAAAAGTATGTAGGCCACCGGGGGCTGTAAACTTGACGCTGACCAGGCTGAGCAGTTACACGGGACGACATAGCCCGGATTTGTGGGCGACGGGTGGGTGTGGGTGTGCTGACTGGGGCACCCAAGGGTGCCGAACGCGCCGTTCTGGTATCCCAACGAGGACGCGTACGGCAAAGTGCTGGTGCTCAACGTGTGGGGCATCTCCGTCATCTTCTGGATGGCGCTGGAGCTGAACTGACTCGGGTCGAGGAAGGAGTAGGGAGCGGACGTCGGCGGCAGAAACGCTCTGGCTTTCTCCGAGGAGCCCAAAAGAGAGTCCGCGGCCGACACGGGAAGTCCCTTTAAGTGATCGGTGTCCCCGAGGTAAGGCAAAGGGAAAACGTACCTGTCCTTCTTGAGCAGGTTTTTAGGTTTGCGCCTCGGTCTGTACTTGTAGTCGGGGTGTTCCTTCATGTGCTGAGCCCGCAGCCTCTTGGCCTCGTCGATGTAAGGTCTCTTCTCAGCTTCTGAGAGCAGCTTCCACTCGGCTCCCAGTCTTTTGCTGATCTCCGAGTTGTGCATTTTGGGATTCTCCTGTGCCATTTTCCTCCTCTGGCCCCGAGACCAAACCATGAACGCGTTCATGGGTCTCTTGATATGATCAGCAGGCTTTGACATCTTTAAAAACTGTACTTTTATCCTCAATGTTAATAACGAGGAAAAGTTCTTATCGTAAGAAAGGGAAACTATTCACCTGTCTAGATGCCAGATACCAGTCATGCCACGTCTGGGATGTTCTGAGTCTGGAAAAGACCGAAAGAAAAATAACATCAAATAAAAATCCAGCGCCCGGTTTGCTTTTCCCTGATGCGCGTTCGTTTAAGTCCAGTTACAACTCTCTTTCAGACCTGCGGTGGGAAATACAGGAAAAAACATACATGCAAGATGCACACATGTAAAAAAAAATCCACAAAGGTGAATGCAATGTTCCGCACTCAGTTTGCAGGAGTCGTAAAAGTGTTCGGTGTTATTTTTTCTGTCACTCACTCTCTCTCTGCCTCTCTCTCTCTCTCTTTCTCTCTCTCTCTCTCTCTCTCTGAGGTTTGTCGTCAAGCACCTGGCTTGGAAATGAGCGGAAGAGCGTGAATACGAGCCAAAAGCGGTGAAGTTCAAAGGCTGGGCTGGTTTGGTTTCTGCACGCAATCTGACATAATCTGCAGGGCGTTCACTCACCAACCTGAGCGCCCAATCAGCACGGAGACCGGCCATTATAATACCTCCACGAAAGAAATATATGTACATTACAACATAAACAAAGAGCGGGTGGTAGTAGAAGAAGAACAAATAAGGAAAGAGGGGCGCATGTGTGTGTGTGTGTGTAGGGGGGAACACTCAGGATCCCTCCCCGACTACATTTAATGTAATGAATCGCAACAAACACGGACCTTCAACCTCTTTTCCGCTTAAAACCTGACTTCAATCCAGAGAGGTGACTGTACGGTGCAGCCCATTTCTTACACGGCTTTACACAAAATGTGCGGCAGCACTCTGACACACAATGACGCACTACAGCCGAGTTCTTTCTGTTTGTTTTTACATTTTAAAAAGTAGATATTAGAATAGATTTATAAAGAACAACGGAATGAGTTTTTTTTTTTTTTTGTCATGCATATTAAAAACACAGCATGGCTGCTCCTCACCTGCCGGGGCTTTGGTGTCTTGCTCCAGGACACTTCGGCGGGAGTTTAACCCCTGTGTTCCAGCTGCTGTAGGAGGAGGGAGAAGTAGCTGATCTAGGCGGATAAAAAACGTCGAATTTGGGAGCGGTAACGTTCATTAAAAAACAGATAATTACTCTAAACGACGCCACGGTTACTAGCGAAACTAGTATTTCCTTTGTAAAAAAAAAAAAAGTCCCACCAAACAAAGACGCGCGAGCCCCTTGTAAACACACACACGCGCACAGTTTAGGCCCGTGCCTGCATGAACCTGTGTTAAACCCTATGGAGAGCTCGTAGTACAGTCAGAGAGTCCCCCCCCCCCCCAAAAAAATAACATTACAATAAGTATAAACGTGTGGAAAACTGTCACATTAGCTCACATTAATTTGACAGTGTGGTTTTAGTGAGGCGCAGACTGATCGTTTTAAAATGCAAATTTCAACAAGGACCACTGCCTAATAGCCCTCAGGCCAATGTGTGTAATATATGATTCCTTCAGCTGTGATTATTAAACCAAACGCAGACAGCTGGTTGCTTTTTCTTTATTTTTTTCTTTCACACGGTCAAAACGATGTGATAGGAGGTCGTTTCCAGTTTCTCCCGGTTCCACCACTTATTTCAACTCGTCTCGTAGCTGTGTCGACGTGCGCGCGCGCACGAGCACGTGCCCACATGCGGATGTCGCAGACCACATCCTATTGCAATTATCTCACCTTTGTGTGTGTGTGCGTGTGTGTGTGTGTCACACAAATAAATTGCACATGCAACTTCAAAGATATTGCGAGTGTGTGTCTCTGACATATCAATAGCCCTAATATGGTAGTACGGCACACAAATAAAACAAATGAGTTAAATGCGTTTATAAATATAATTGTGGTAAAGCAAATACCTGCATTTGTATAAATATAGGCTGCTAACAATACTATATATTTTTTATTCAAAAAAATATATTATCTTTGTAATTTTTGTAGTCAGCTGGACTTTATTTTACTGCATGTGAGATTCTCATATTTCAGCACCATCTGTGCGTCTTTCTCACGCTCTCTCTCCGCTCCCTGTCTCCTCGCTCACGCATGCGTCAGTCGGCAGCTTGTAACAAGAAGATTTCCATCATATGTTTCTTTACATACCCTGAAATTATCGTTATAAAAAATCCCTTTTCGGAAAAAAAAATCTTTCTCAGCCTGACCCAGAGAACAATGTAACCCACAGCTGTAAAACGCCCCCGACTTTTTTCAGTAGCTACAAGCGCCGGTCGGATGCCTGCAAAATGAGAGCGCTCCTCAAATCCTGTCAATCGGCACATTGTGATGTTCATCTGCAACCATGAGGTAGTATGTTGCATGTTTGGATCGTATATTTCGCTGCATTTTTTGAAGTTTTAAATTGTGTTATGCTATCTTTCACTGAGCAGCATATGTAATTTGACATAGCGTTTAGGCTGCTATATACCCATCCCAGCTTAGGCTTCATTTAGAGATCAATGAATTAGATAACAGGAAATTATTTTAGGGGCTGAGCCTCCTATTCGCGAGGGAGAAGTCAGCTACGCTTGTTATTCAAAAACCGATTGTCTCATAAACGCACGCCAGAAAGTTCCCTCGACAATTTCCACGGGATAATGAGAAATGCAATAGGTTTAGATGTGTCGGGGACTGGAATCATTGTTCCCACCGGTTGTTTCTTTGTAGTTTTACTCATATGCAGTAGTTAGTGCGTTTGACATTTGTCACTGTCTGAGATAAAAACGTTAAAATACATCGTATGTTAAATCTTCCATAGAGATGCGCGTCTCCACGTGAAAAGTTCTTTCTCTTTTATAAAGTTTGTCGATTTGGAAAAGTGAACAGATTAAACAGTCACAACATAAAATACACAGAAAATGAAAAACTAAAAAACAAGAATATGCCACGTAACTCTGCGTGTGGTGTCTATTCGATTTATTTGATTAAGAAAATAATTTAAAATGTAAGTAACGGGTCAACCACAGCTGTTAGTATTAATAATAATAACTAAAGGAGTGGTGAAAGTTAAATTTTAAATTATTATGACTCTAAATTACTTGTGCAATAAACAACAAATTCAAATCAGAGTCAGAGACGCGCACGCACACGCATGCGCGCACACACACACAGGAAGGATTATCTAAGGACACATGTCCATCCATCTCGCCTTAAAAAGTGAATGGGGAGCGGCCTGACACACACAGAGCCTATTAGCCAACTTGGGCTCCCGTGGAGAGCACTGAGGTAAGCTCCCCTACCGTAACTGTCCATGGTGCTGAAGCGGTAAGTGGTTTTCTTTACTGCACACTTGCGTCCTCCCTCAAAACTCTTAAAAGCTAGGGTTGACATTTCAATGCCTTTTATTGTATTTCCATCCTATTTAGTGATGGTGCTCTGTAAAAATGAAACATTGGAAACCGAGACAACCTGGTCTACAACTTTCCTAACTTTTTTTTTTCTCAGCAGAATGTTTTTGAGTCTCATAGAGTGGAAGAATCACAGTCACTAAATATAATATTTTAATGTAGAAAATAGTAATAGGCTAAAAAGAAATAAGTGGCAACATAAATTATCATAAACAAAGTTTAATATTATAAAAAAAACGGTCTTTCCCTTACTTTAATATCAGCATGTGAGTATCATGCTATAATATCTAACACTGCATATAAGATATGTTATACTGACACCCAGAATACAGGAAACATAAGATGCTAAAAGGACAAGAAAGGCATATGTACTTAAATAACTGCTCATGACACTGATTTTTTAACTCGACTGGAGATATTTGAACATTATCCATTACCAAGTAGTCTTCATTGATACTGACAGGCAATCAAACAAGCAATGAGCAGTATGTCAGATGGACGGCAAACATGGGGTTATGTTACCTCAAATATACAGTATAATTATTCTAAGTAAGATAGTAAAAATGGACTTGAATACAATTCAAAATGACTGAACTAAGCTGTTCTCTCTTTATTCTGCAAGGCTGGGTAGTACAGGGCAGAGCAGAAACAAATTAAAAGTTCAAAGAATCAGGTAAAAATAAAAGGATAGGGGCAGTACTTCAACAACCACCAGGTCCACATCACACAATTATACAATACAATTAGGATTAAAGGGGCAAAACAGAGATAAGAGGAGATAGGGATAAATTATCACAAAAGGAAAGATGTGACTCTCTCCTGACCTTCATTAAGAGAAAAAAAACTCATTTAGAGCTGGCCTTCCTTGCAGGGGGATTTCAGCCTTTCACATGAGACTATGACTCACCAGATAAGATTTACAGAGCACAAATGAGAATCTGAACTGCTGTTAAACAATAACAAAATGTAAATTTAACATAAAATAATCAAATATGCAAAAAGCTGTGACACATATATGTAAACTGTATAATAATTATATTGAAATTATTGCTATTTTTATTGAATTGGACTACAGATGTCAAACACACTTTCATGCCTTTCATGCGTGTTTTGCTAACACTTGATTGTCCTGTTGTAAAAATAAAATAGTTGAACATCTGAGAACTAAACACTGTTTCTGGAACTTGCTGAACCTTTTTCTGGGACAGTATCATTACATTTGGTGTATAACTCATATAATTTTCTTAATGATTCAGTAAGTTGACACGTTGAATTAGTCAACAAACTCAACCAAGCACACACTACGTAGACGGTCATTTCTATTCAGTCAGGGATATCTGTGATGATACAACCTTAAGAAACTGTCCAGTGACTGTCCAGCGCTGGGCACTGGGTATGACAGACCCTGCAGAGTGGCTGCGGATTCAACATTTTTCAGCTGGTTAATGATTTTTGAGGGCAGCGTAAGATGGATCAAATCAAGCATTGTATGTGACTTTGCTCTGTTGCTACACCCTATAATCACTCAGAATGTCTGCAGTAGTACAGAGAGACCCTCGAAGGCAGGCAGCAAATATAATGATCTTTAATAGCACTGTACCTGTCGCCCTCTACTAGTTCATCTGAATGCAGTCTGTTCAGGTCCAGAAGTACAACTACTGCGCCTTCCTTCTTGTCATCTCATATATGTTAAAAAAAATCAGAAACAAACTACTAAATCAGCCTGTGGGAGAAGGTGGTGAAGGAATGGCACTCACTGAAAAGACAGAAACAAAACACAAACTACAGTCACACAGCAAAGACTCAAAGTAAGGAAAGTCTGGGTTTAATTGTTTAAATTGTTGTAATCTTGTTTAATTTTACAGTGTCAAAGAATGAGGGGACTAACGTGCATCCCACCATTTTGATAACTCTAAAAGAAATGCTGAGTGGAGTACATGATGTCCCGAGGCTTTAGGCCATAATAAAGTCAATATTTAATAGTCTGTTCTCCCTGGAAGACAACATCAAGATCAAAGAAGGGCAGCTACATGCAAGAATGGAACGAACTCCCCAACTTCATACTAATTGTGGCCTGTGCATGAATGTGGTGCGTGCCTGTGAAAATTTGACAATTTCCAGTTTGTGAATGTGCTAACAATGGGCATTCAACTGCTTCCAAGAAATAACCATTTGCCAACATTCATACCTCTGCCTCTGCCCTTCTCCTTCATACCCTCAGAAAAATGATAGCTAAGGACATTTAAGACCTAAATGACCTAACATGATATGTTGGCCAAATGATCTTTCTTAAATAGTCACAAGCACAGTCCCTATCAGTCGTTCTTAAGCTTTGGCACAGTCAGTGTAGAGGTAACATGCACAAAACTCTTTGAGAACCACCCACAGTTGACACTGAGAGAAAAAGGCCTCACCCTGAAGGGATGATGACATTCTTGCTAACATGAATAACACAACTCTGTCAAAACCTTCATTACACGATAAGCCCCACAGAGGAATTATTATAGTCATGGATTTAGCTGTTTTACTTTAATATTTAACACCTGATTTGGAGGAAGTTCCACCTTCTTAATGGCACACATAGCTTGAGGTAATATTTGTTGTAAGTATCATCATGGCTAACAAGAAGATGACACCGAATGTTAATATGCACACTGGGGGAAATCTTAAATTAAATAACAGTTGTTTTACAACATTTTAAGTAAGATATTGATGATAACACTTATGAAACATTTACACTCACTCATTACCTCTGATTACAGCCTGAAACCATACCTCATCAGTGGACGTGATTTGCCTGTTGGAGAGCGTGACCAGCATTGAGGCTCTGCCAGTCCTCGTTAATTATTGGAAAAATAATTTTTAACAAATCCACAGAACACCGTGAATTATGATGCTTTCATGAATTGGATTTGGTGGTTATAGTGTACAGTAGACAGCCATGGCGTTTACTGGAAATGCGCATCCTTTCCGACACAGCTAGATACAGAAACAACCTGTAATCGTCCTGTATGCACAGTGAACAGCTTTCTATTTATCCATCTTTCTTTTTTGAATCTCTCATTATAGGTCTACCATTGCGTCGTCCACTGAGTCTGAGATCTGAACCTCAAGATGTGGTGCAAAGCTCCCGTGAATCAGGTGATAAATTCAAAACTGAAATTGAAAATCAATATTTTCACAGTCTTGACTGTTTCAGAATTATACATATCAATCAACCCCCTCTTGTACTTTTCTCTCTGTTTTGTTTACAGGCTTTTGCATCCCGAGTCAGACAGCCACCTGTGAAATGTAAGCTCGACTGTAGGTACTGTAAAATCAAAAACAGCGAGGACTCAAACATAGCATAATGAAACAGAGACAGTAGGAGAATGTAAAAGCTTTTGAAGCCAGCCAGCATGAGGGAAAGAAAAAATACAATTCTACAAATCTGTATCAGTGAATGATTAATTAATTTTTGTTGAATGATCTGTTCTAGCCTTGTGAGATATCAGTTTCCATTTCTTTTACTCTTCTACAGAAGATCTCAAGAGAGTGCTAGTTCAAAAGACGGTTCAATTTCGAGTTCCCACTGGAAATGGGTTCAGAAAGTCTTTCCCATATGTTGGACTTTGATGTGTTTTAACTGTCGTAATCTTTCTGTTCAGAGATTGGAAAAATAAATATTTTTTTTCCAATGTAAATGCTTGTGTTTCTTGATTTTACATTCTATTTAAGGTATATTGCAATACAGGAAAAGATTATGATGCAAAGTATCAGTAAGTAAAAGTAAGATTTATGTTTTTTAAATACTGTAGTATATTCTAGAGTACACGGTGAACAGAGTATTACTCTGTACTCGTGTGTGTTCATGATTTAATCATCATAATTCACTAATGTGAAAGAAAACCTCTACAAATGTGTATCTTCACTGACTGCTCTCCTGTAATTTAATAAAATGCCGACCTTTCCCTCTGAGGATCAAGCTTTTGATAGAATCACGGCTATTTATGAGTCTATTGAGCTCGACCTCCATCATGTTACGGGTGGAAGGTGACCTGGTGTCAAAGAGTCTGCTGTGGTCGAGGCAGGTCATTTATTAATCAAAGAAAAGATTGATTTCCTGTCAAATGCGTTTATCCCTCATTTTCTTAAATAGCAGTTGTCTTTGGTTCTCGTTCTGACCCGCACACTACTTCCTAATAAATTATTATTGTCACATTTGGATCGGTGCATTCACAGGTAGATCTGTGATAGCTTTCCAAAAGCAAACAAAACTTGAAAAGCGGATATAACCTTGACTCAGAACTCTGGAGGGGTGGACTAAGATTGAAATTGGTCTGACTCTCTCCCTCTCTCTTGAATTGAGGGTCCATTGTAGTACGTCAAACAAAAGGGTTTTTTTTATCAGAGGCTCTTAATGTAACCCCCTCCCCTCACTCGCTCGGCCACCAACTCGTTTTTCTCTTCCTCTCTTTTCTCATTCATTTATTCCACTGTGTGTGGAAATAGGCTGGGTAACAATTAATTTCAGAGTGAATTCAGGCAGGATCTATTACCCCTCTCTGCCTCTATTGCTCTAATGGAAATCTATTTCACGTCTCTTTTGTGTCCAATATAATTTAATGCCCATTTTATTAATGGCCTGAAATAATTACGGAAGCCTTTTGTGATTCTTGAGTATGTTTCATTTAATTGTGTAATAAATGTCTAATCAGAGCTCCCATCTGAAGCCATTATGGCATTAAAATTAACAATTACGCCACAAATGTCTTGGTGAATGCGTTGGGGTCTATAGAAATCGTTGCTGATAACAAGACACATATAAATCATTCATGAGAATTTTTTCAGAGAAAAACGGAGTGAGAGATAGGAGGATGGGAGGGAGAAAAAAGAAACGGGGGAAGAAAAGAAGAGAAGAAAGAGGCTGAGTTTTCTTTATTCCATTGAAAAACCGGGGATGGCCAAAAGATAGGGCATTTTAAAACTGTGTCACCCTCTCCAGTTCCTTTCTTCCCCTGTCTCTTTCTATCTCCCTTTAATTTGCCTTCCTCTTTATTTTTGAAGTGACAGATTTCACTTTGGGAATTCATTAACCATTAACTTGGGCGATAAAATATCTATCAGGCCCTCTGCCCGGTTGCTTTGCTAAGCTGCGTGGCGCTCCGGTTCAACGTTGTGGGTGACCGAAGGCAATTAAAGAGGCTTCACACTCTCTCACTCTGCCAGTGTCACTTCCTCTGTGAAAACGGGGAGGCTGCTCAACGTACCAGCAAGAATTGTTTTCTTAGTTGGAAGTATACAAATTTCATGGTATGGGGAAACTCCGTCTGCCACTGAAAACCCTCGTCAGTTCCTCCATGTCATTTCCAAGCTAATATACTACAATTGGTTTTGGTGAATCTATTTTAATAGCATAAGGTTTTGGCCTTCTTTGTTCTCTATTACCATGATGCACAAAGGGCCTCCCCGGGCAATGGATTGCACCCTGGTCCTAACCAGACTCTTTCAAGTGACAGAGTCATGGAAGTGACTTTGATGTAGATGATGTCTCATATTTATTTAAGAAGCTTGATTTTATTCTCAATCAAACACCCACTTCTGAATCAGGCAATCTCGGATAAGTTGGTTCATATCATCCATCTCTGCCCCATTCGAGCAGGGCAGACTGCTGCTACTGCAGTTTAATTCACCAACGACTCATATACAGTAGCTGCAGCACGAATGAGCGTTATTTGGGTGAAATCATTCTGTATAAGTTAGATACTCTGCAGCTGTAAGTTCAGTGCGTCCAGCTTGTTTGGATAAAAGGGGAATTCTTATTTTATATAAAGCTCTAAGCCAAAATATGGATCCATTTTAGTGGCACTTTTAACCAACCAGCGTCCTGTCAGATGAAGTGAAGTGACTGTTAAATCTGTGTGTTATCTGAGAAGGTACACGGCTACCCCCAGGCTACACACAGCCTACATTGCTATGTTGCTGTAGGGTGTTAAGGCCAAATGGCAACTGAAGAGAAAACTTGAACACACTATTACACTATATATCACCAATCTATCAAAGTGCCTTCTTTAAGGTAAAGATACAAATATAACTTCTATTTTTCCATCTTTGATCCAAACAGCTTAAGGTTCACAGGGCCGCTGGAACCTGTGGGTGAGAGGCAGGGCAAACGCTGGATAGGTCACCAGTCTATCACAGGGCCGACATGAGATAGATAAATATTCACTTACATTTAGAATCACCAGTGAACCTAACATGCATGTCTTTGAACTGTTTGAGGATGCAGGGGTACCTGGAGAAAATCCACAGACTACACCACTGTGCAGCCCACTTTATCATTGGATATTATTTATAATATTATCTAAATAAATTTGTAAATCAAAGGTCCAGCAGATGTTCTCACAGTTAAGAGTGATGCCTTAAATTCCATTAAAAATCTTCTCAAAGGACACTGACAGGTAGAAAAAGCAGTTGCAGATTGAAAAAGTTTGATGTGAAACATGGTAAAAACATTTAGATACCGTAAACATTTTTAACATTGATTCATACTTTCTATTAGCTCTTATGAATCAGTACGCACGCTAAGGATGCACACGCACTTCTAGTCATGCTACAGTTGGGGGGAACATACATGAGCACGTCCTACACGTCCAAGATTGAAAAAACTTTATTAATCCTAAAAGGAAATTGCTGTTGCCGTGTTACGGCTGTTCTCTGCTCACAAAAGGAAACGAAGGAACCCCAACCAGAAAAGAACCACACCAGCACAAGTGAAGCATAACACAATTACACTCAATAAGAATAAAGACGGATAAAAGAGGTCTATAACAGTTAAGAGCTCCTTTGTTTCTTGTATTTGACTGAACAACACGAAAAGTGAAAAACACACACCAGTAACCACTAACTAGAAACATGCTGAAACAAACATTGCTCACCTTCGATTGGTGAAATGAGTATCTAGTTTGTATTCTGGCACACGTGCAGGTGGTGCACCAGTACTTCAGACAGTCTGCATGGACTGGAATTTTTGGACGCAGCAAGTCTGAATTGGTCTTTTACGCCTCAGTGGGAAGTGTCACTGAAACTGCACACATGCAGATTTTGATTCACCACTACAATGTGATGATTCAACAATCACTGCAAAGGGCACTGGCAAAATGCTGTGGATTTGTTTTGCCAAAGTATGTCATAGATTTTTAAATTGATTGAATGCATTTTTTATCTTCTCAAAAGGCCCTTAATACACCAACAATGAAGAGTTTTCAAAACAGTAATGTAACCTTGGCAAAAATAAAATCTGTGCTATTCACTGTGACTGATCAAGCATCTCCAGGACGTTTCAAGTTTCTGCAAGTTGCTTTTATTACTGTATCAACATGAATGGAAACCAGTGGATACTTGAAAGGTACAAAAAAATACAGAATCTTTTTACATTTCTTTGATATTTAGCTTATTATTGAGAAAACAAGATCACACAAAATATCTTTTAGGACAGGTGAAATGATGTGAGTGACTTTGAATCAGTATTAGGGTTTGATCTCCTAATTGCTATGCTAATTTATTTTTTATGGTTGGTTTTCTTGTCACTTGCAATCAAGATAACCTCAGTCCCATATCCAGTTGGGGACCTTTGTACCGTGCCACAGTCCTCACTGTCTATCCCTGTGTTCTCTGTATCTACTGTATCTGTCAGGTATTCTGTACAAGCAAAAGTACAAATACAAAACAAAAAGCTAGTTGATTTGGAAACAGCATGTTTGGTGGACTGCTGGGACACAAAACTTACTTCCCCACAGTCTACTCCCAGTCCTTAGGATCAAGTGCTAACCATAATGTCGCTTTAAAGACATAAATGTTACCACAGTACTATGTTTAGGTACAGACGGTGATACAGGGGATTTTCCTGTATTTACTTTATTAATGCTGGAGGCACTAAAAATATATAGTGTACTTTTAGATAACTCCTAGAAGACACCATTCAGTGCCAAACAGTGATAGATTATGTGGTGACTGACTGTCAAAAAAAACCTGTCGTCTCCCCCAGTCCTTTGGTCATCGTGATATTTATACTAACACAGAAATGTCATTGTCTTCAATAAAAATACACATATTAATCCATATATACGGTCAATATTAAAAATACATTTGCACTGTGTACAAAGATAAACACAGTCATTGAAACTGTTCCTGATGAATCTACATGCTCTTCATGGATGTTGATGTAGCCACAGACCCTGAGAGAAAAATACCAGGCCGAGCACAAATCACTTTAACCATCTGAGCTATTTACTACATTTCTCCTTATTAGGGTTTCCTTTGTCCAAGCAGATCTTCTACTATTTAATTATGCATTTAACTGATGTGCAAATTAACCTTGGCATTTTCACAAAGACACTTGTGTTTTCATGATTACCCACCCCCCTCCTCTTTTTCCAACCAATTTAATTCCAAGCTCCAGATTTCACGGTCAGATTTATCTCACTCACTCTGAGGGTCCATCATCAATTCTTTACAACTTTTCATGTCCCCTTTCTCTACAGAGCCACTGCGAAATTGCCTATTCAGGTTATTAAACAACTGTGACTGCTATAAATTTACGGCAACACCCGGTGCTTTGAATATACATTTGAAATGCTGACCTCCAGCAGCAATTAGTCTTAGTCTTTGTTTATCCTTTACAGAAAATCATAGCTCTTTTCATCCTTTATTCCACACTCTTTGTTTCAGCCGAGTTAGACTGGAGAAGACAGAAGTAGTCGCAGACATCCAGACGTCAATCCTCACTTTATTTTAACTCAAGCTCTCGCTTTGTTTGATCACAAAAAGTAATTTCTTGATGTGATACAAAAACGATAAAAGCAATGGTGGCAAAATGGTTTGCTCAAACTCAAATTTGACACCAATGTCCACTTGAATGAAAAGATGAATGTATTAGATCACGGTCACTGTGTCCTCAAGTATGTAAAGTCTTAAGCAATGCGGCTGTAAGGCTCCACAATGCTTCTACTGACAGACATCTACCAGTAGTACACGTATCAAAGTAAAAAGGTTTTGGATATGCAAGAATGGGTGCCACATACAAATTTACCTCTACACAGACTGATTTGCAGCAAGTAACTTTATTTCTATCAAGACATTGAACCAGTGAGTTTTGTAGCCTGCTGCTGTGCGTGGATACACCACTGCTGTCTGTAAATAAGAATCTGGTCTGTTGGCAAGAATTCAATTAGTATGTCAGCATAAGCAAAAATAAAGAATCAAACCAACGATGACTGTGTGTTTATTAGATTTAAAGGGATGAACAGATGCACTGAGGCTGAATGCATTTATTGCACGTCACTTTGGACAAATGTGTAACCAAATGAATGTAAAAGAACCTAAACTGCACACTAAGGCTGTGTTGTTGTCTTTGTTTTTCTGAAATAAAATTCCGCTTTTGCTTGTTTGTGTATTGGTAAAGCTGTTACATACAACTGCTATTACTGTAAGAAGCAATATCCAATATCCTTATGACATTTAGTCACACAGTCTGAGTCCTTACCATTGTCTTTAAAGCGACCATGGGCGATAATTGGAGACCAGTGCACATCGTCTCTCGGCTGAGAGGGTAAATGAGGGGTCCCTAGACTCCAGGATTACCCTATTATTGAGAAGACGTTCCACTAAGCCTCCACCACTGACACATATTCCTGTTCTATGGCCTATTCACTTTGAAATATGTCTTGTCAGGGAGGCTTACAGAAATCTACATAATCCTTTTTCATCACAATTAAAGATACCACTGAACAATAAAATTGCTTGCTCTCTGGTTTGTTTCATGTTGCTTTGAGGGAAAAAGGGAGGTGAGGAAAGTGCCACTGAGTGTTGCTGAAGGCTGTGCTGAAGTCTGGATTCTAAGGAGAGCAAAAAAAAAAACAAAAAACTTTACAACATGATCTGACCTTTACAGTTTACGGTGCAGAATGTAAGGCTATGGTATGTTATGAGATTTGTGCAGATTTGGAGATTTATTAATAAAGTCACCATTATGGAAACTACTAGTAATTAACTCTTGTCAAATGTCAGATGTTGAAATATTGTTAGAAAATAAAGACACATTACCAGTGTCAGTAAGTTTTTTACATTAAACCACAGCACTGATTAACCACAAGATGAAAACATGTCACATAAATCATCTGTAGGCTATGGCAGGGAGACCTTATTCACATTTTGTGAAGACTTTACTGGATGCAGAATCTGCCTTAGAGCGTGCTGAATACTGTTTGTTACAAATTACAGTAATTAACCTAATGTTGAGAAAATACAGCTTGTTCATCACGTTATGTCAGAGACAAAAAGCTCTTCCTCATGTACCTGAGATGAAGCATCGCCTTCTCATTTCAGTGACGTTATGAAATTACAAGTATAATTTGGGAAGAGCCTAGAAATATATCAATGATATACTCAACTGGCAGTTTATTAGGCAGACCAAGCTAAAACTCAAGCAATTCAACAGACCTACAATAAATCCTCATCCAACCCTGTTATGTGCTCAAGTTACCCAGGCTGCAGTTTGTGCTGCTGTTGAACTGTATTGTATAATACAGATACTGTGGGTGTCTAATGGTGGGGACCGTTTACACCTGGCATTAACATTGTGATAACCAGCCTCTTCTGGCCTGAAGGACTTGGATACTCCCCAGAAACAAACAAGATTCGAATATGGATGCATGACCTGAATAATGATATAAGTTATTCGGAACAGCCACACATAACAAACATGTTAACAAACAATACTGTTTGAGGAAGAATACATAGAACACAGAACTACATACACAGACACACAACCTCCACTTCCCTTTCTTCTTGTTCCAACCTGTGCTCTCATCAACTCTATGCAATGGGAGATCTGCAAAGCAAACATACCAACAATTCTATGTATTTAAAAGAGACATTTGTCATTTGTGAGCATACTGTATGTGCGGATGATACTAACTATATTCAATTCCACTGCCAATGTTCTGCACATAATTTTTATGGTAACGCAGAAACATAAGTCAAAATAAATGACGTCTAAGTCACAGATGCTGTATACTACGTTATTCCAGGTGGGGGCATTTTGATTATTACAATTAATTTACCGAAGATCATACTGAAAATCAATCCCATCCATTTGGGTTCTAGATAACCAGCTGATTTGTTCAGATAAGCACAACATTTCTTCCTAAGATAAACAGTTGTTATCGTCTGTGCGAGCATCAACTGTGAGCACCATTGGAAAATCTGTGGTACTTTCCACATGACCTATTTGTTTACAGCCTTGGCTATAATCATAGTCCCATTTAACACTTACATGTCATGAACTTGTCATGTTTCTATTGCTGCCTACTTCAGGTGTAATGTGATAGAATGACGACTGAACAACCGGATGAGCATCAAGGAAAATGAAAGACTGTGGGTATGAGGATAAATATATATGTGGGAAGTAGCACTGGTGACAAACATTACACCACCCACTGCCACGTCACTATTATCAGAACGACCAGACACCAGCCTTTGGCGAGCCTCACCACAGACGTGCAGTCTCAAGATGGCTACTGTCTAATTTCAGATTTTAGACTATGCAAGATCAGTTCATCCATCCCAAAACAACAACAGTCTACTGCAGTGGTGGTGGCTCTATACTAACATGCTGATGTCAAACAGCTATAATGTTAAACATTATCATTATGATAACAGATGAGTCAATAGTCAATAAATGTACATAAAACAAAGGTGAGAAAACCTATAAACTCAAATCAAGCATAAAAGAGAAAAAGGAAAATCAATCAGTCTTGTATTAGACTCTTAGTTTAGACCTGCTTTAGATCTATCTATTTTCTGTGTTTCTGTATAAATTATTGTATAATTTAATACAAAAATTGACACAATTCCTAAACAAGTGACCAGCCCAGTACACTAGGGTGTGCTTATTATCACAGCTATGGCCCTTACGAAAGACAGCATGTGTGTTGTGGCTGCGTTACATTATCTATTGAAACTGCAGCGAGTGCAGGAGACTGGTCTGCCTCCATCCTCTATTTCAGATTCCTGCCTGTGTGACACCTCGCAGTGTATGAATAAGTCCTTGCTCTTTGGCTCTGAGGGACTAGCACCAAAACATGACATTTAACACCTATGTTCTCCTGCTATCCTGCAACCTGTAATGAAAATCTCAAAACCTTACAGTATCAGGCAAGCTATTCAAAAGCGGGCTGCACCACTGCCTTACATTCCAAGAGTTTGTAACCCTTTTAAAGTAGTAGGAGTAGTAAAGTTAACAAGTAACACGCAATCCACAGTGCACTGCAGGATTATTTGAAGTACAGTGCATTGACAAGGGCACAGGGAGAAGGGCAAACATAATCACGCTCAGAAGGCCTAATAACCTGGGTTTTTGCATCTGTTGCTTCTTTCATCTTTTGCATCCTTACTTAAGTCCCTGCTTACAGCCAAAGGTCACTTGGTGTAATGATTGAAGCCCAGCGCTGAAACACCAACACAGGATACACACTGCTCCATCTTCAAAATCTGCTTCTAGAGAGATAAATTATGGAGCAGTATTCTGTTGTCATTGTTAAGAATAACAAAGCACTATTGTTATTTTTCCTTTTATTATTTTGTGACAATCTTGAAATGATCTGTTAGGTACATTAAGGTAATACACATGATAATTACCTACATTCAAACATTACAACATTCAACAATAAATTATATTTTTTTAACCACTGAAACCAACGAGCCTGGCTCAAATGCATCAGTCAGCCGCTATAATTTCACTACACAATGCAGATGTTAGGCTGGATCACGCTGCCAAGTATCTGCTCTTCGCTTGGGTGAGAATAGGAATCAATAATGTTTTAAATGTGCACCAGGTCAAAGAGTGGTCATTTTCGGACAAAACCGGAACCTACTAGTAGGTCTAGTGGATCCAGATAAGTAAGGATAATGGCTGGAGCACTGAGCAGGTTGGAGCGTTCAGATGAAACTGCCACTCAAGCCAGCGGGAGCAACCACAGGAGCTTAGCCTATAAGCAGATACAATGTAGATAAGCAGCACAGCATCCCCACAACATTTCACTGAAACCTCCACGCTTGACCATAGGTGTGATGTTCTTTTTGTGGGACTCTGCATTGTAACGAGACCCCTGCTGTCCAAACAGTTTCTACTTTAGACTCATCGGTCTATAGAACATTCTTCCAAAAGGTCTGTGGGTCATCTGGGTGTGCTGTGGCAGAAATCAGACAAACTGTCATGTCATGGCCTGACATCCACTACGGGGTCCATTTATCACCTGACATTTAAGGGTGTCTAACATTACAGCATTTAAATGCTAATTGAGATGATAATGTCCTTTATAGGCAAAATCATGTATAATGATGTGGGAATAGTGGTTGATGAAGATTCAGGTCTTGTCTGTTTTGTAGGTGCCGCACATGCTTCAGGACCACTAGATTACTTAATATAACATTTAGTATTGCCAATTTGTTGCCATGTGTTGTGTCAGGACCAGTGCACAATTATTATTTAGGTATTTAGTCTATCCTTACCGAGTAACTAGCCCTTTGATCTAACCTTTCTGTATGAAATCTCGCATGCTACAAAGTTGGAGGTTGTAGCATTCCTGCCTGCAGTTCTTGTTTTGTTGTCAGCAGTGTAATCCTTGAAAGTAAAGCTAATTATCTTCAGAAGCATGTCTTCCAAATACCAATTTACCAAGTGTCTCTGCAGCTGGGTGGTGTCTAGAAGGGATACAGGAGATTTCAGGAGGTAATCTCCATTCACACTGTAGTCTCAATGGCTGCTGGTGGCTTTGGTTCAGAGTGGATGTGAAACTGAAAAACATTACTTTTATCTATCTGCCAGGCAAAGACAGATTGTCAGAACAGGTGTCAAGGTGTCACAGCTGCTGTCGAGCCCAAAGTGAGCCATGAGTCACAGGCATTCGCATTAAAGTAGAGCTGCGAGTCTGATTAATTTTGAAATTTTAAGTATGAAGTCCTCTAATTTGAGACTCACAGTGCTACATGCAACATTTTTACATCAGTAAATCATTATACATCCCACTGATGTTTATATACTTTATAGAACGGTCATGTCAGGCTGCTAAGACCATCACTGAGTACATGAAAGCTCTTTACAGCCTCTCTACTGTATTTTACAGTTTGTCCCAAATGCTTAATTTTAAATAAAATATGCTGTGCCATAATAACAGATGGAATGAGTAAAACCTGCATTAAAATCAGAGTCAAAATTACTACAAGCCTGGAATGCCAACCCATTTTCATTACCACCAAACACCGTTGTTTTCCCATGGCGTCAGAGGCTGGAATGAGAACGGGTTGGGAGTGCAGATGCTTTGTGAGGCAGTGCAGGCATGTAATAATAAAACATTTTTTGCATGTCACACCTTATTCTAGTTTTTAAAAGCTTTAAAAGATTAAAAGACCATATGACTGTATCAGTAACAGTCAAGTTTGTACTGTCCAATAAGTGAACAGCTAAAATCATTCAGTTAAAACTAAGTAGTAGAACCTAGTAAGTAAATAAGTTATCAGTGAGTAAACTAATAATATATGGATTTATCCCAGATACTAAGCACTTTATCAGATGGAGAAGGAGTCTATATTACTTAGTGGATTAATTTAAAGCATTAGTTATTAACCATTAATAAAGCAATGTGATACAATTACAACAAATTATTCAATAAATGTTTTAGTCTGATGGAAATTAACCATCAGCCCAAATCCTAGTATCACCAAATGTGTCATTATTTAGCTTGAACTTTAATCATGCACTGACCTATTGTTACCTTTCAGTGTCACCTTTTCAGACAGATCATCATCAAAGTAGGTGAATTAGTTATTTATACAACCCCTCCCCAGAACCCTCTTGCTGACACCCCAGCTTTCCCTGAACTTATTTGAGAGTCCCACATCTCTGAAAGCTGAAAATTTGAAACAATCTCCTGGAAATGTGATAAATACGAGATATTTGCTCCGTTCTTGTCGTGAAGGACCGACCACTTTGTGCACGGACTTTATATTAAGAAAGCAACACACGTCTGTCAGCTGCAGCTGTGGTGCACTACACGGGACGTTAGAGAGTGAAGGTCATCCATGTTACGAATGTGTGTCGTACCCCATAGAGTATGTTCAAATTTGTTGGGGGTGTTAGTAAAACCCACTTTTTCCCTGTTTTTTGTCTTATTCAAACAATCACACGCCCACACCACCCATCCAAAAAACATGAGCAAACATATAACAATTCAACAAACATTTAAACTAAAGACCTCAACAATCAGTGAATAATGAATCCGTATGTGTTTGTGCTTCAGAGGAGCAGGACCTGGTTGACCATTAAGACTACAGAGAACAGGCACACAGGACAATCCTGCCAAATTGTTTTTACTCCATCATCATATTCTATAGTGTATCTATGTCAAGATTTTGACCGTATCAAAGAGATCACAAAATCATTTGTTGACTTTTCTCATTTGTAAACAGAGGAAGACAAGCGAAGGGCCTTGATACTTATTGTCTATGTAGCCCACGAAGCTCCAAGCCAATCAAACTGAACTGATGACTTCTGACCTTGATAAAGGGACGCTGAACCCCAACGGTCTCATAAGCTTTGTGTTGATGGGTCAGAGCGAGAGTTAGCTTAGCATATAATTAATGTTTAATAACCCCTGGTTGTTTGTCAACACTTTTTCCACTGTCTTTTTCCATGCCTTATAATCTTCAGAGTGCCTGCAGGCACAGCATTCTCTGATAACATCTTAAGCCTCTTGTTCCAATACCCTGGCCTGGCAGTAACAACACTGGCCAGTCACTCATTTACAAGCAAAGATAAATGCACAGTCCTTAATCTGTCTCCAGTTAGGTCTCCAGCAACACAGCACAGGCCAGTCCTACGCCGTTAACTCCTGCTCAGGCTTAGCTGCTCCATCAGCCCTGCTGCTGCCATGTAGGCTGCCTCCGCTCTCACCTCTATCACCTGCCACACAGGTGCACTGTGATAAGCACACGCACGGCCATGGAAAGGTCTCTCAATAATTAGGATGAATTTTAAAGGGCTGTTTTAGAGCTTTCATGCAAGTCTATTATTTTATCACCACTGAAAACCTAATTTTGAGTGCACTGTATCTTTGGTAAGAATAACCTCTGGGTGATTAGGATTGAGAGTATTTTGATTCCAAAGCAGAGTAAATACAATAAGTTGATTAATCCACTGATTGAGTGATTATTTAAAAAAATGACAAAACATCTCACAGCTGATTTTTGCTTTGTCAGATACCTTTGTCGTTTTCCTTTTATCTGAGGGTAATGCTAGCAGTTACATAGGATTTCTTAAACCTAAATTTACATAATTATTATGTCAACTAAGTAGCACTTAGAGGACTCATTATTAATAGTTCAAATATGTTAGTTAAGTATAAAGGAAAGTAGAAAACACCTCTACCTTAGCCTTAGTCGCGGTCTCAGGGTCTTCATTTCTCTCTCTGTCCAGTATCAACCTCTGCTACAACTCCCGACCCGACTCATACTCAACATACAATATACAACATTCACTCATACACATTCATTCATGCATGTAATTCTCCATAAAACCACAAATGATCATTTTTATATCCCTGATTGTGTAAGGGCCCCTTACTGATTTGTTTATCATCTCCACTATTATTAGAAAGCACAAGTTCTAACAGGATGCCTTAGTTTTGCCTTGTTCGTGGGGTTAGATAGTTTTATTATATCTGTTTCAGCCACTCCTGAGCTCAGGCAAGCACAACAAAATCACTGTCAGTGCCATGGAATTATTGAGGAAGAAAGAAAGAAATAATTAAATGTGAGTCACTTACACAGGCTCATTAAAGCTTATGCTATCCATTCTATTTTCCTTTTGGTTTGGATGAGACAAAAGGAGAACAATGTCCCATTAAAGGCTGTTTCCACATCCTATTCTGTTGAATTGGTAGTGAAGTGTCAGTGTTTTTCTGTGGATTAAAGTCTGATAGCACTCGCAGGAAGAATGATTCCCCCCCCCTCCGCCCCCACCCCGTTTGAAGACTTGTGAATACACACAAGGAAAGACAGGCAGAGAAGAACAGACAGAAAGAGAGAACAGATGAGTGGGGAACGTAATGAAAAAATGCTTCTAATGCACTGTCTGTAGAGGGTGAATTAGGAGGCAAATAGTGTGATTACTGTGTGATGGGGTGGTGGTAGCAGCAGCGGTGATGGTGGGATCTTGCCAGCCCCAGGATGCAGATAGAAACCACCAGTGGTACAGGAGGGGAGCAGGCAATTGTGATTTATGGGTAGCAGCGGGCTGATAAGGCAGCTCCCTTCATTTAATGGCTTATCGGGCGCGTTAAAGAAAGGCCACAATTTGCAGCATTCTTAAAAGCCCCAGATGTGACTAATCTCTGCAACCTCACAGACAATCTGTCTCAGGAAAAACTATAGATCACTCACTTGTCTTACTGATCTCGGCCTCTCCTCCTTTTAGTGCAGCCACAGTGGAAAATGGTGGAGGAGAAATGCGCTTGTGTGTGTGTGTGTGTGTGTGTGTGTGTGTGTGTGTGTGTGTGTGTGTGTGTGTGTGTGTGTGTGTGTGTGTG
>JAUYWH010000020.1:3814897-3871567 GCA_034779795.1 Ctenopoma multispine
GTGTGTGTGTGTGTGTGTGTGTGTGTGTGTGTGTGTGTGTGTGTGTGTGTGTGTGTGTGTGTGTGTGTGTGTAAAACGAATGGAAAAAGTATAGTGGAAAATAATAATAATACAAAACCTAAAATACAAAGAACTTCATAGAAAAAGCATCTAGTTATTATTAACTTTAGCGACCTCAGAGTAACACTTTGATATGGACTTGATCTTTTCTAGTTGAGAATATTGATTCCACTCTCATGTCTATATGGTAAACATGGAGCCAAAGCCAGCAGCCGGTTATCTTAGCTTAGCACGAAGGCTGTAAAGAGGAAAAACTTAGTCAACATCTAATTTTTTTTTAATTCATGAAAATGAAAGAGTAAAAAATGGTCACTGCTCTGCCAATAATTAAATGGCTGTAACATCTGTATTAACACAGGTATGTTGTACTATCACAGTAACAACCCGGAGATGATATAAATACAATTAATCTGAAGCTTTCAAACTGTCTCTTTGGGTTGTTTCAGCACGCAGGCTGCAGAACGACACGTAAAGGAAATGCTGAGGATAACAAGTCTGTACGAGCACCGTCATTTGTAGAAGTCTGTAGTACTGAACGACCACAGCATCAGTCATTTACTACTTGCGCTTGTCACACAATAAGTATTTAAGTTTATAGAACACATACACTTGGCTGCTTTTAACTGGCGCTCCATCATGTAAAGAATGTTTACAGAAGTAAACAAACTTCAGCGAGAATCACCTGTGTGGATTCAATATTCTCATTTAAGATATAAATGCTTTATGACTGAATTTTACTGGTACACACACACACACACACACGTCTCTAGCCCTGTGTCAGGTGTCTCAGCACTGTCTCAGCACCAGTAAAATGGAAACTTGACAGAGGCAACTGCTGATCAATACTAATCACAGAAATAATTACTCACTGGAGCTTAAGTATGCCATTGATTTTTAAGGTGGTTGTTTGCATTACTGTCATATCTGATCTTAATAATCTTAAAGAGTTTTTTTTCCCCCTTGAAGTTTAAGGTCTTCAGCCATCTTGTGTAAAATGGATGAATGTCATTGCAAGGTCTAATCAATGTGTACTGATGTTGTTTGCATCAGCTAAAGCAACTTTCATGTGCTGGGCTGTGTTTTAATGCTGGGGCACGGACATGAAGAACAGTGCACAACATTAATAAACCGAATTTATACGAGACAGCAGGTTAATATTGATCCATTCAGCCAATGTGTCAGGATAAACAACTGCGCATTTTCCCCAGCAGCCTCAAATGAACTGGACAGTTCTCATACAATAGTGGGCAAAAGAGATTTCACACAATGGTTTGCATATTGATAACAGGTAAGTTTTTCCACTCCACTTCACAAATCAACTTGTGATACGCTCTCAGGCTCATTCCTCAGCTGGGTTCTGCTAATAGTTATGCGCAAATAGCTAAAAGGAAGTGGAGCAGTGTTCATCTTCAGGTCAGTCATCTGCAACGCGACATCGCCTGGTAATCCCTCCTGCTCCGTCATTCACCTCTGTGGTTAGCACGAGTAGCTACAATCCTCCAAATGTATGCCATATTTGACTTAAAACTGCTCCTCTTTCTTTAAATTAAGTGCATATATTTAATTTTCATATGCCTCACTGTGTTCTACAAGTGTAATTAGTCTGAGATACTCAGCAGTTGATTTTTCCCCCCCATCCATTCTTAAGTATTCATGAAAGCCAGTGATCTGACAAATGGGATTTTTCAGCCCGGTAGCATCTTGCATCTCAGACCCTATTCCAACAGATAATCCTGTTTAAATATCCGGTCTAGTTTACACAGCCCAGGTAGGGAAAGATCGGCAATTGCATGTGAACACTTATAGATGTATACTAATGCATGTGATGTCACATGCAGCACTGTGTCTATAAAAAGTACATGTAAAATATCAAACAATAAAGCAGCAAGTGGCTGACTGTGATCATTTCATCATGAGGGAGAATAAATAGAGGACTCTTGCTGTTGCATTCAGGGCTCAGTGGCCACCTGACCTCTGTGCTTGTGTAATGTGAAATGTCCTACCAGCCAACAGTATCTGCCCCTGGGCTGCTGCAGCCTTGACTTTGCTGTGCTGGTCCATTCTCAGTTCAGCACACTAATTCATCATGAGCGCGCCTCTTACATCAAGGTCAGTTACATAATGAGGGGGGGGTCAGCGCGATAAAGCTCTGATTGGATCAAAGGTCTAAAGACCGCCGTACAGTTTCACATTTACCTCGCAACCTCTGTGACTTCACTTAACCTGACCTGCAGTCCCTGTTGCTGCTATGTTCCCCCACATTTAACGTACCGCCCACCGGAGCGCTGGCAGCTTGTGTATTGTTTACGCTCCTCTCTTTGTTGTCACGGTCCACTGGGGAACATCCTACAAGTGAACTGGCATTTGACGGGGTTTGTATGATGTGGGAAGGAGGCAGCGTGCTGGGAGTCACCTATTTCCTCAGGAGGCAGGGCCCCTTTGGTCTGATGGTCCTTCCACTCATTCTCCTGCCCCCCTCCTCCGTCTCTGTCTCCCTGTGTTTCCCCACCGCTCCAGCCCGCCTGCACGCCTGACAGACAGACAGATGCTATCTGCCGTGCATCTCCAGCTCTGGGCCTCTATCACTCTCCACAAACAGCCCATTGCTTGCACACAGGCTGCAAATTTTGTCTGCCTCTCTCCCTTTAGATAAGGGGCAATATCAGTGACAGAACATATTTTATGTATGAAATGTAGCTCACAACAAGCAGTCAAGCATTAGGTTTGTTTAAATAGATGATCCTTATCGCTATTCTTTCAACACGGAGTTTTGACATTGTTCTCTGTTTATTTTCCTTTGCACACAATGCATTTTTACGCTATCTAGCCCCACAATTGGCTTTTAGAGAGGCTCCTGTCTGGGGGTTGAATTCATTGCTATTTTAATTATACAGTAGCCCCCCTCAGAACAGCAGGACAGACTGTGTGAGGAATGTTTCCTGCCCAGCCGTGGTTGTAGTTCTTCCTGCTAAACCCATCCAGTCAACATTCCAGCGGATTATTTGCCAGGGATTTCTCTTGTCAAAGAAGCGACACTTTTCCACCTACTGTTGACTGTTGTTAGCATCAGATATTGGATGATTTCCATTTAGTGCTTAGGTTATGCTTGTCAGTTTGTGCCCAGCATTTTTGTAATGATGGAAATAAGATCTCACATATGCCATGAGTCTAGCTGACATAATAGTTTGGTTTGTGTGTGTGTGTATATGTGTGTGAGAGAGACAGTGGTATCACACAACAGAAAAATATTTCAGCTTTAATATTTATGTGGCACTATTTCTGTGTTTTATAGATGCATTTCAGTGCAGTTGTAGGCTATGACAATTATCTAAATAAATCCAATAATTTATCATTTTCCGTTCATGCAGATAGATTTGTATTTTTTTTTTTCAGTCAAGCCAGTTTTGTCATAAGAAGCCCTGTCCTAGTACATCCTGTTGGGTTTGTACCCCATAAACCCCCCAAAGGCAAATCCTCACCCCCACAGCACACACACACATACACACACACATACAATGTGGGGAGAAGCACGCAGGTCATTACCATAACACGCTGGCGTGTTTCTGAAGATACACTTGTTCAGAATAGGCAGGGGCAAGAGGGGGGTAGGCTGGGGTGGCAGCACGGGCCCAGTCTATTTCAATAACAACAGCCAGACACATGGCCTATCTAGTCAGACTTTGAATGAAACACTTGGGCTCTGATGGAGCGATAAGACACAGATGCTAAAAGGAGGACTGCTGAAATGGCCTCTTGACCCTCACTTTGCTTTATTATCGAGAGCAGAGTAAACCGGACACAGTTTACACAGTATATACTGTAGTTTTATGAACCTAGAGGCTTTGATCCCTTTCGTCTTGTAATTATTCATATTTATATGTTTAGAAAATGATATGAATGACTATATAAATCCATGCTCCTCCTTCTTCTCCTTGGGTCAGACTCTGACATGAAATAAATATGCTTGTCGGTTTCGGGCCGCCGCCGCACTCCTGGGCACAGGATGGATATAAGCAGCTCAATCCATACTCTAAAAACAGAAGGAGGAAAAAAAAAAAGACAGCACCCTCTCTACCAATTTCCTCCTGTGTGGACCTGGATTGTTAATTACAGAGGATCATTTTCACATGAATGCTTCTGTGTTTACTGTGGGGCAAATGATCTATCCCTGAGGAAGACAATGTCAAGTGCTTTACACATAAACAGATGTTTTCTCCTTTTCCTTTTTAAATTCCAGGTAATCCTGAAGGTTAAATCTGTGCTAACCCCGACAGTGAAAAAGCTCCAGTGCCTTATTATTTGTACAGATACAGCTCACACTTAGATTTAGAAGGAGATGTCCTAAATCTCAGCTTGATTTCCTATGTTAACCATGGCTTAGCTGTGGCTGGGCTGGATGCAGGAGAGCCTGTTGAGAGTTAGTGGAGTAGTTGTAAATATGTGGTAACACTTGCAGTGGTAATCCTCCTGCACAAAGAATTGCCAGAGATTATGGACCGGTTGTCTGACAGAGAGAATCCTCCGGCACAATCAAATTCCTATGGCTGCTGAGATTTGTAGAGGGCACAATGCTGTACTGCTCAGCTCGCCAGTAATGTGAGGGCAAGCTGTTCCCTAGATGGAGAGCTAAGAAGCAAATATAGCATGAAGTGCATATTAAGTAAAGGGAGTGTGGCTAAAAATATAGCATAGCTGCTAAAAAACGGTTTCTGACTTTTTTGTTGTTGTTGTTTTTAAAGAAAGATGGCAGCTGCACACAAGACAGTCTGGCCCGTGCCTGTCCTCTCCTGTTGATTCCCAACGACCCCGTGAGCTGACCCCAGCCGTAGAGACGTGAGAACCGCAGCCTCCTCCTCCTCCTCGGAGCACTACACAATCGCCCTCGCTGACACATTTTGAGTGGGGTTTAAGGAAGTGAAGTGAAGAGAGAGTGTGAGGGAACGAGAAACCCCACCACAGCCCCGTAGCCCCCGAGGATGAATAGAAGATAGAAGCCGTTTCATTTCAAAATCGGCCTCTGCACTTGGCTGAACCTACAATAAAAGTTGATAAGTGAGAAGTGAAAGAGTAGGATCAATATGACTGTGAAAAAAAATTTGAGGCTTGGGCTTATGTTTAATGCAGTTTAACTGATATTTAATATTTTCTGCTTTCTCTCTCTTCTTCTCCTATTGTCCACATTAAAATACTTCAAAAAGAATTCTAATAAAGTGGAAATTAAAAGGAGCGTATATTGGGGTTGGATAGAGAGGCTTCTAATCCCGCTATCTCTTAATAATTCAAAGTCTCTTTTATTTTCTGAATAAAAAGCGGAATTAATCTGGCACTGTGAAGCTGTCCTCTCTTCTCACTGTTTAAATAAATCCCCGTTCGTACATTAGACGCGAGGAGGCCGGCTCTGGCTCCTCGCCAAGCTCTGTGTCAATTCCCTCCTGCCTCTTTCCTTTCTCTCCCAGCCCCTCTTTATTCCCTTTCTTTTGCTTTCTGCCAGGGAGGGACCTATGAGAGAAGCCATGCCACCAGAGAGCTGCTATCTCCAGAACCTGCTCAGCACACAGGCCTATCACAGGCAGCTAAGACCACTTAGCTCAGGCCGCCAAAAGGCACCCTTATGAAACTTTACCCAGATATTAGGGCACTGTGAAGCCAAAAGATATATTACAAAGGCATTGTGTAAGGGGTGACCATTTATAGTATTTATATAAGGCTTCCCCAGCTGTTAGAAGAGTTACTATTTTGGCCTTTAACAGAAATAGAGAGGTGGGTATTTTATCCTTTAGCTTAAGTAACACATAGCCCAGGTTCTATTGTGCAAATTAGAAAAAAATACAAAAGCACACTAAATTCTAATAAGGAATTATATCATTATGTGTTTTGTTTCATTGAAGATTTAGCCAGTGTTTCTGTACAAGTGACACTTCCAACAATTCAACAATAAGTCCACTCCACAAATGGATGGCTAAGTCACACAGCTTTTCACAAGACAAAAGACAAGCCTTTGAAAACTGACACCATGAAATAAAAGGAGCTTAGGCTCCAAGAGCAAAACTGAGTAAATGGAGTAGACACAGGAGTGGGCATATAGGAGCGGGCCCGAGCATGAGCACATGGCCCTGCAGGCTCCTTGATTAGCACGGCCGTCTCTATCAGTTCACAGACTGCCTGTCTTTGGAAACCTCTCGGCAGCAGGTCGCGAACTTCTCCTCCGGTGGTGCTGTGGGGTGGGAGGCTGCTGTAGTCGACACTCGCATCCCAGCGACGCATCTGTAGAGGCTGTCGTCGCTCTGATAGACGCCTTTCGTGGCACTCTAGAATCTAAGATCCTCAGCTCGATCCTGGATCAGCCTTCCCGCCTCTCCTCTGCGGTCAGAGATTTACAACATCGCCCCCCTCCCGCCCCTTCTCTCTCCCTCTGCATATGCTGTGGCTCAAACTGCCCATATTTGCGATTGTGATGATACTTTCCTCAGAGACACGGGCTGAAAGACAAACAATAGCTTCAGACTCTTCATGTTTTCTTCTGCAATGTTTCATTTAGTCATTTGCTGCTATTGTAAAGCCAGTGTCACCAGTTTGATGTTTATAATTTAACAATGTGATGGCACTATCTTCTCAAGGTGAAGTCTTGGACGTCTGCACTCTATAACCAATACACACATTTCATGTGTTGAAAACTCCTTGATTTTGTGAGGCTGTTGGAAATTAGATTGACATTCCCTGTCTAGGGCCAAGTCTTTCTAAAACCCGAGCACAATTCTCTTTTTTTCCACTGCTATATTGCTCCTCGCAGAAATCTCTACTTTATATGTTATCAAATGATAAAAAAATATCAAGAGAGGTAGGAAATAGAAGAGGACTGGAGGGAAAGTGTAAAGGTGTGTCTTAAGTTCCCTGAAGGCAACAAAAAGTCATTTTCACTGAGGTGTGTGCTATTTTTATTTATACACCTCCTTTGCTCTGTTTCTTCATACATACTGTTTATGGGGGTATCATTATACCAGACAGAGAGGTGGGGGTAAAAACCATTTGCATTAGCATCACTGTCTGACTCCAGGCACTAAGCAATGATACTTTATTCCATACCATTCAGAGGGCCATTATCACTCTACCCCCTCTGTCCCCTCTTCCAGCGGGGAGCTCACACACACATGCACACGCAATTACACGACGCACCGCACACACTATTCCCATCCAGCCCTATCTCGGATAGCATCTCGTGCAACACAGGCACAGAGGTACAGGATGGGAGAGGGAAGTGGAGGGGAGGGACATTTCCGGAGGGGGGTCCTGGCATGTAATTGTCCTGGTGAGCACTCAATAGCACCTTAAACCAAGCAGGCAATCTACAAAGCTGTGCAATGAAGGAGGGAAAGGCCCTGTGGCTATGGGGACCCTAATAGGAACTTCTTTCTCACAGAGATAAATGGAGAAAGTTCCTTTTATTTATCAGTAGCTGCTGTTTGGGACTGGGGCTATCAAAGCGCAGCAGTGCTATTTATCCCTCCAAAAAGGATTCGTCCGACACAGGGCTGAGGGCAAAAGAAGGAAAGAGAAGGCTATGGAGTGGGGGGGGCGACCACTGGAAATTGGCAGAAACAGAAGGTCAAACTGTTTATCTTTTTATTCCCATGCTCTCCCTCTCCTTCTTTTTTCTACACCTGTCCTCTCTCAGTTTACCTGTTGGGGCAAAATACACAACCACACTAATAAAACTCTTCGGTAGCTGTTACTGTATGGAAAAGATTCATGTCCTCAGAAACTGATAAAATTAGCTGCGTCCAATACTGAACTTCAGGTGAGTAAATATTTAGTATTCACAGAGTCTTATAATGATAAAAGTAGTAGTTTCACTAAAATCCACACACATCAGTGAATTTTAAATGAACAAACCCTCCATCCATGTCAGGTTAACTTTGCTTTGACGTCGACGTTAACACGCAAATGCACGTGTCAGCTGAGCCCTCAACCAATTCTCACCTAATTCATTAAAAATGCTCCTCTGTGTTCTCAGTGTCACAGGTCCGCTGTGATGAAGCACTCGCTCTGCCAAGGATGACTGAACATTAAATAAGCGTATGTCTACACGTCAGCTGTCATGACCCTGCATACATATTCTGTGTATTCTGTGAGGTGCATGAGCTAGAATCACACTGTTGTAAAACACTACTACTAATAGTAGTTTTCTGGTATCAGGTATTCTTGCGTATTTCCTGTAGGTATTATTCAGTAACAATTCAGAGGTTGGGTAAACTGGCTGCACATAGCAGGTTGGATGACAAAGCTCTAATCTGTGGTGGTAATAACGCCACTGAATAGCATGCTAACTCTTCAGTTACTGTAAGATCTATTAAGGTCTATAAAGGCTCTTAGAATCTTTCAGCTCATTATTTTGGTTGATTATTTGGTTATGTGGCCGTGGTTCACTCTCACAGCAGATGGCTGTGTTGAGCTTCTAATATGCTACGTGCTCAAAAGTTAGCAACTAGCTAGGAAAAACACAGTAGCGCATTTAGCAACTTAAAAGCCCAACATATATCCCAGGGATTGGTAAAAAACTGGGATTGGTATCTTGGATGTAGACCTACCATTCATATACTCATGCAGTAAGCAAGCAGCCATCTGAGTACATGTCCCAATTCTGCAAACACTGTGACCTTATGACAGCAATGGATCAAGAGATCAGTCTCAAATTGATGTCACTTCCTGGCTCATTTGCGTCAGCCTCATGGACAGTAGGTGTCTTGGCAAAAGCAGCTCAGTGGACGGCTCTCTTTGAAGCCAAGAGTGGTTTAAGAGGTGAAGGAGGACTGGGCAAACCACACACTGGTGATGAATGACTTCACTGATCCATTACTGTCTATTTTAGTCCCGTAATCCAAGTGGGAATGCCCACATCAAAGCCTGGCTCCTTCCTAAGAGGAATTCCCTTCATACTTGGACATGCAAATGAGCAAGGCCTCCTCCAGGCCCCCACACCTGATTGAGGCATGGAACGCCATTGCCAACGACGCACCAGGGGAATTACATACCAAGGGATGGCATCCAATTGGACCAAACTCTCCCTAAGCAATTTGCCTTGGCTTTATTCACTGGCATAGTCAGGCATGGCAGCACTTCCTTTATTTCACGGCCACGCCGCAAGATTTCTGGCTGGACCTCGCTTGGAAGCCATATTATGGCTGAGAAAGGAGGAAAAGAGGGATTTGGTTTTTACAAAAGAATAGAGCATGGATCTGTGTCAGTGTCTCTGCTCATTCAGGTTTTGGGGATGTTTTCACTTGTTGCCTGAGCTTATGATGAGATGTTCATGATTCTCTTCCTGTTTCTGATCCTATTTGAACAAAACAATTGTCAATGCTCTGAGTTAGCTTTGCCAAACAAGTTTTTGCTCTCCAGGAACAAAGGAGTGCATGTATACGATCATCTAAAGCTACCAATACAGTGCCAATTTATGTATTAGGTTCTGTGCTGGAAGAGTACAGCAGCAAAGACCAAACTGTGTGTGTGTGTGTGTGTGTGTGTGTGTGTGTGTGTGTGTGTGTGTGTGTGTGTGTGTGTGTGTGTGTGTGTGTCAACTCACACAAATACAGCACATGAGAAAAAAACAAATATCTACAGACAAATTAAAAGAATTTAAATATATGAATGTATGTCACCAGACTGATCTCCTCTGATTTCTACTGAGCCCTACACAGTCCCAGGAAGAGACAGCAGATTTCTCGGCTGCACTTTTTATACAAGACTAAGTTAAAAAGAAGAAGGTCACCCAGCTCCCTGGACACCGCAGCCACTGAAATGGCAAGGGAGCACAGGAAGAATAATAGATATTTCAGTGAGCAATTCTTAGCGGGAAAAGGGAATTTATGTACATGTAGATGAGAAGGAAGAAAACGATGGACCATCTTTTTGAAGAAGAAACCTGGCTAAGGGAGCACACGTTTAATTTCTGCTCAGCCATGCATTTACCAGCCAGAACAGCAGAAGACCGCTCTCACTGTGACTACAGTTAAAGACCCGGGGACCCTCTTTACGTTAGGGTCACAGAGTGGGGTTTTATTCCATTGTAGATAATGAGATAGCCAATGGGCGAGTGGCACAACCCTTTTCTCGAAGAGCTCTTAAACGCGGCTCTGACACCTCTGCGAGTTCACGTTTTAGCTGGGCTCTGCTCTCATCCCCCCCCCCGCCCCGCCATAATTAATTTGTCTTAATTGCCCTTCTGCTCTGGTCGCTGTCCCAACATTATTCCTCTACTCTCTGCAGCTTTAGCGTTTTAAAAAAATCTCTCTGATCAGTCAGCAGGGGGACAGAAGGAACAGTGAGGCTTTTGTCTCCTGAACAAAGTAGACAAAACAACCACAACGTGGGCTTTAGTGTTGCCATCACAAGAATACCTTAATAGTACTTTCAGAGAAGAGACTGGCATCCCATTAATAATCGTAATTGTACTGTAACATTTACTGTGCTAAACAGTTTCTGTTATAAACACTTGACGTCACTTTTACCTTTACAGTGCGTCGCAACATTCAATTAAGAGGTAGTTAAACACATTTTCTCATTTGAACATTGGTATCAATGCATGAAAATAATGAATGTTTCCGTATATTATAAGCAGTGGTTTAGCACCACTCCAACATAGGTTTACAAGTAAAAAGACTTCATTCACAGTGTTAAAGGTTTACGAACTCAATTCAGTTCAGGAACAAGAAAGATTCTTTAGTCAGTCCTTCAGTTGATCTAAATACAGCAGCAACAGCAGTTTAAGGATCATCACAAATAACCATACATTGTAAAATATCAAAGGTACACAGAAACATTTCCTATATTATATTATGGGGTGATTATAACTGACATTATATCAATGTCATGTTCTTGCTGGTTATAGCATGTTGCTTATTTTACAAACATTAAACTGAATTTATAACAATACGTGATATTTCACGTGACCGTGTTGTAATAAAATGTGTTTACAGTAATGTTTAAAGTAACTAACTGATGGAAAAATAAAGTGGAACAAATGTGTAATATTTTCCTTTAGAAACGTGGTGGATGTGCAGGCAGAGTAAAATGGAACAAAAATACTTATTGGAGATAAGTGTTGCAGTTTGAATAATTTAGTTTTAATTCTGAAAGCATCCTGAAACCTAATTTACTCTTAATGTATTATGGTGGAGGCAGAAATGTCAGAGTGAGAATAAAACCACGGACGACTAAACAGCAGTACGAGTGAGTGAGATATTATGACGTTGTAATTGCAGTGAACCGGACTTCTTAAGTAAATGTTTCAGATTCAATTTTCTTCCTCAGTATAAGCCAGCCTCCACACCTTGTTCCTTGGCAAAATGCCCTTCTTTCTGCTTCCACTAGGATTCCCCACCCAAAAAGCCCTGTCTGGCAGATTTGTGCCTTTCTTGTGCTCCTTTCATAGAGCAGAGAATGCAGCTGAAAGGCAGGGCAGGCTTCCTCGCTGCCCCGGGACCAGTCCAAATTGTAATCCTATTCCTCTGTTTATCAAAAAGAGGGAGAGAGCAGAGAGAGGGAGGCATTGAGCTGACAGCTTGATTGTGATGCTCCTGTCTGATAACTCAGCTAACCTTATCCATCTATTTCACCTCAACCTTGCAGCCATGTCCCCACCCCCCTTCCACCTGCTTCATCCTCCACCCTGTGAGAGCCACACACATACACACACACACAGGCTTACCTTGTACACACACACACACACAGTCTCTCTCCCTCTCTCTCATTCTCTCTTTTTCTTGCTCTCGTTCCCGTAATACACACACACAAATAATCACTGCACACCTCTGACCCCTTTATCGAGTGTCAGTGTTAATCCTCATCTCTCTGCTCAATGCAGAGCACAATCACAGAGACCCGCAGGACCTGCAGTTAGTGCTGTGGTTAAGTAGCCCACGGTGAAGAAGTCTGTGATAAAGGTGGCACAAAGGGTCAGTAGCTGCTAGGAGCATGGGTCCGAGCCCATGACTGGCCATGGCTTTGAGACAGGACAAAGAGGCGGGGTGCAGAGGACGTGCGGAGTGATAGACGGATTGAAGAGGAAGTGGATCAGAGAGAAAGAATGAGAAAGGCAAGGGTTAGGTTAATATACTGGGATAAGATGGGAGCATGTATGTTCATAGAAAAGCTATTTCAGCTTGTTTATTAAAACTCTACGGTGCTGAATGTATTGGAAAATAGGTTTTCGACTTTATGGAACTCCCTACTCAGACAAAATCAAGACAACTGGAACTCCACTTTTTCTTACTGATATTTGTTTACAGGTGGCAAGTTTGCACAACCAAAAATATGTCAAATTAGCCATTAGCACCTTCTGTTTGCGACACACCAGTGGATGTACAGAAACCTTCCTCTTTTTTTTCCTATGGTTACTTGACTGACATTTATGGACATTTAAATACCGGCAGCATCAGTGATAACGCTGTGTGTCATGTCTGTGTCCTTTGATTTGAAATTATAAGCCGAACAACAAGTGTGATTTATGACGCAAATTGCTGCAGTTAGATTTAAGTGTCTTTATTGTCTCATGTCTCACAGTTTGAAACATGTATGTTAAAGTTGGGAGTCCTGTAAAGTGATGTAGAGTTGAACTAGCATTAGTACATTAGTCAGGGTGGCAGCCGTCACGTGTCAGCTATGTTAACAGATGCTTAATAAATATAATCTAATTACTCTATGGTGAAAAATTACTTCCCATTAAATTAAAGCTTCCAGAGGATTTTTACGTTGATGGACTGTGGAGTGTCGATAAGTAACATATTTAAATTAAAGCCATTTGCGGATTTTGTGTTAACATCAGGCAACTGTGATTCAGCAAATCAATCAAGTGCAGCAGCAGCGTAGGTAGCTTTAATGATATTCTCCCATGTTCAGCAAACATTCATCTTCTCTGCTCTTTCCACTGTAGCCTGCTCTGAACCTTGTCCTTGGGATGCCCATGTGACACACGACAACATGCACCCAGCCAATGCAGAAACACAGGTGAACCAACGTATACGACACACACACATGCATGGTGCCATAGACGGACTGACACACACACACACACACAAACACACACACACACTCTAGACAGCGTCGCTGTCAGAGATAAATGATGCCTGACACTGTGGCCTGGAGAAATGGGCTGACTGAGCAGCAGTGAGATGAAGATACTTCTCACAAAGGTTCCCTGAGCCAAACGAGTAGTGTCCCTGGGAAACCTGGATGCCAACGTCTGTGGCTCGAGGGCCACGTGTCAGTCAAAACATCCTCCAAACAACCACTTTTGATAGCTGATGAACTTTATCACCCACACACAAACTTCTAGATTGACAACTTAATGCCAGGATGTGTTCAGTTTATATCGCGAGTCCCAACAAAGATGTGAAAAAGCTGTCACTTTCATTCAAAAACAAATCAGGAGCTTTTATTTCACATTAATAGACTTATTACCGCACGTCTCACATAACTCATGAATATTTTTTTAATATTTACTTGCTGAAGCCAGTGCTTGCTTTTGATTCTTCTGTTGACAAAGACTAATGTGAGTTCAAGACGATACGGAGGACTTTTAATGTGATGTCTGTCTTTTGTGCTGAGGAACAATAGCAGATGTAGCTCAGGGGCTTCTCAGTGTTGTGGGAGCCTCAAACACAGACAGGAAGGCAAGGCTATACACAGTGTTCAGAGACTTCCTATCCCCTTTAGGATGATCGGATCAGTCAGTCAAAGGGCCCCTCCGCGGGCCCTGGGGTCAAGGGCCATGCCAGTCAGACGGGACACAACAGAGGCCCCTGTCTCTAAGTGCTACAGTAGGTGATTGTTAAAAATTATGATGTATGAGCCTTATTATCACATGATGAAATATGACACAAAGACAGAGAAGAAAGAAAGAAAGAAAGAAAGAAAGAAAGAAAGAAAGAAAGAAAGAAAGAAAGAAAGAAAGAAAGAAAGAAAGAAGAACAGACATCTCTGTAAAGCTGCTCGAAGCATCTCCTTCTAAAAATATCTACAGAGGGAAGGAGAATAGAAAAAAAAGTGAAAGTGTGAGAAAAAAGGAAACAGGCCTTTTACAACTTTAAAGAGAAAGACGCTGTGAGTGAACGGGAGAAAATATTTACTCAGGGAATTAGTTCAGGATCATTGTGTGCGTGCAGAGCTTTAGTTCCCTGGCTCCATTTCAAGGCCCAAGTGGCTCAACTGAAGCTCCCTCCAGGGCAGGCCTAATTATCACAGGGCTAGGGCCATTAAAATGCTTAACTAACCTCGTTTCTCCAAAACGCACAGATTAACGCCAGCCTCCAGCAAAGTGTCGGGAATAACCCTGCTGCCTAATACCCTCTTTGATTTTTTTTTTCTTCTCTAGTGTGGAGAGGCGAGGCAGAGGACTGGTGTGGTAATAGTTATGGATGGATAAGAATACTGAAAGTTAAGGTCCTTTCACTTTCAAATGCTGCACAGGTTGCAGGAAGCATAGGTAGGTACAAAGTAGACGGCGTACCTGAGGCTGTCTGTGAATATCTTTGGGAAACACAGTGAGAGGCACCATGAACATGTCACTGATGATATGTACAGTGGACACATGAAGCTGCTCTCTGCTCAACATAAGGAAATCAGAGAACTCAAGTCATTATGTGCATTGGAGCTCTTTAAAACTATTGACCATTATACTCTCATCACACCTTTGTCCTCTGTTCAAATTTAAATAGGAGTTTGACTGTACTGACAGTGTTATCGGTGTATTATTACAAATGGAGGAGGTCACATCTTTACAGTAGACATTTGTCAAAGAGTGTAATTAATCACATTAATTTGTGAACCTGGGATTTGTTGACAATATTCTTTAAGTGCTGGTAAGGATTAGTAAAACAAATACATTATACCACTAAAACATGAACATGTACTTCAGAGTACAGAATCATTTAGAAATCTCACACCTCTGTCAAACCAAAGCAAGATCCAGACTCCAGATCCTGCTCCCAGTCTGGATTTTATAACGGTCTGATAGTACTTTGATGTGAAAGCTTGAACACATGCTTCCACAACAACAAAGGGATTACAATTGGGAACTGTGGGATTATTACAGATAGTCATAAATTCTGCCGACTGCAATAACGACATGCTGAACGAGCAGTTCCATTACTTCTCAAAGGCTAGCAGTGTTTACCTATGATCTGTCTACACCTGGCTGGTTGTGGGAGAAACAATGGATTTGTATTGGTTTTAAAGCCGGGGTCAAAAGGCATCTTAAGAGCACAGAAATGACAATATGAACACAATGTAACAACAGAAACAACATAACCAACCAAGCTTTCTGTCACACAGCACAACAGAGCACAGCAGCCATCCAATTAAAAGATACATACTTGATGTCCCGAGTGACTATACAAATAAATTAGAAACAAAACCATAGTACTCATTTCCAAATGCTTATCAACCAGACAGTTCCAGGCCCTCCTGCGAAGCTTGGAACTGATGCTCCATATTAACAGAGAACAGACATCTGTCGACAATGAAAAAAGATCGTACAGTAGCCATTCATTGCTTTGGTGACGGTAATTAAATGCGTTAAGTGAAAGCAAATAGTGATCGAGTGTAACGGTCACATATACACTCTCGAAAATGCAATAGGGAGAAAGTAGAAATTATTTTCTTATTGTTTGCACCATGTGGATCATTGTGAGATCATTGTAATCTTGTATGAACATGTAATTTATTACAAAGTAGTAAAGTACTTTTTCTGAGTAGTAGCTTGATAGATTTCTCGCTAGGTTAGTTCTGCTGTAGCTAAACGTCTTCTTCTTCCTAACACTAGTGACTCCTACTTAACCTTAAAATGCTGCGAGTGCCTAAACTTTAAATAACACTGTAATCAGAAAACTGCATGAGGTCCTAAGAGGTCATTAGATATACATAATATTTCATAATAATACTAATTAATAATTCGTATGTCTTCTTGCTGGACATCAGCTCACTAAGAGAAACTCAGTGTCTTGCAAAATGACATGAAATCTTCCAAACTGTAGTAAAGTTAGTCATTTCTACTTTCAGTACATTAGCATCAGTACAGTAAAGATTGTTACATAAACATGATAATGGTAAGAACATCTTTAATCTGTAAAACCTTGTAAAATAAGACCTTCTGATACCTTTAAAAGACTCAAACCAACTGAGAGCCACAGTTAATACAAGTTTCTATGTACGGTATGTCTTAACAATTTTGTTCAGTGCACAATATTCAAAATCAGCACATGTATTGAACAGGAAACAAGGTCATTTGTATGCAGTGTGCTGTATAATGAATATAATTAATCTTGGCAATAAGACCCCACGCCTATACAGATGCTGATCATGTTTTAGCACTGCTTGAAATGAATTTGTTGTGCTACCCACTTTGTCTTTCAGCCATTGAGAAGACATGAATGAAGTGTCTGATAGCAGGATCACGGTCTTTGTTCAGCATAACACAAGGATTCATTGGTTCATTTAAACAACTGTCTAAAAATCAGTGCAATGCAGCATGATTATTTTTCAAAAAGTGTATAAGCAGGGTCTCCAGATCGTCAAATTAAACTCAAATCCAATCTGGATGACTGGAACGATGTGGTTTATCCTTAAATCCCATGCCTGAGCAGTGTTTTATAAGTGTTAACCCATTGCTCTCTTTTCTACCACCTTAGCTTTCCAGCTTTCGCTTGTAAATCAATGTACAACACAACACATTTTTATTTATTTTCTGGGTTCGACATTACATTTGAAGAATCCATTTTATCCTTGAGGCTTTTTTCTTTTTCCTTTCATCTCCAATTATATCACACTATTCATCATTCTATGGAAGCATTGTTTTAGATAAACACTCTCGTGTGACAGGTGGTGGCCCTGTTTGGGAAACCATTTCACTTTTGCAATTGTGATGCACTGACGAGACAGTTTGACACCATGTTGCTGATGTAATTGGGAAGCAGACGCAAATCGGCAGCAAAGTAAACTGGCACTGACTTCTCACTTTATGCAACCCAACCACTGTGAGAAAACCTTATGTCACCAAGATTAGTATTAGGCTGTGTGCAAACAGTTTCACTTGGTTCATGCTGTTGAAACCATTGCAATATATCACCTTATACTGTCTGTTAACTGTGCTCAAATCAGTATTCGTAGATGAACTGTTATATATTTCCAGCAAGGCAACAGGGGAAAGTTGATGATTAACTATGTGTGTTTAACATGTTGCGTATCATAACTTACCGTGACAGAAAAAGGAACAACTTGTAAAAACAAACTGTAAACACGTGGCAGAAACAAGCGTCACGCTAAACACAACACACTACAACTACAGTTTCACCAGAGCGACTTGCCATTAGGGGTTTTTAATGCTGTGTAATTACGAATAAGGAATTTGAGTTGGTGAATTACTCACTTGTCTTTAATGCAAGAGACTGGACTTTCCATTGGGTTGTGTCACCTCAACCATAGATAATTTGTGCAACACAATATGCAGCAACTGTGGCAAAGAGGGAGACTGGGTCATCTCCCAGGGTTAGTGGACAGCTCCTCTGGTCCACATGATGAAGCACTCTTGGGCAAGATACTGAATCCAAACAAGCCTGGTGTGTGTGTTCCTCACTTGTAAATCATTCTGAACAAAAAAGAAATGTGCATTTAATTTGTAAGAATGAACAAACATAACACTAAATACCTGATTTTGTGAAATAAAAGTTTTTTTCCCGCTCACAAAAGTAATTATTTTCTCGACATTTGCTGTAAAGTCTGTATGTGACTCTCATACTGTGGACTCAATTTCACAACCCTAAGTTCCTCTCACCTACATTACAGAATGCTAACGCTAATGCTGGGATTTATGGAAAACGCAGCTCAGTTTGCCTGAAATAAAGAGGCATGAGCATTGCTAATTGTTTTAGTTATTTCACAAATAATCCTTTTGGTGTTATTTTCCCTCAGAAAAGGGGAGAAAATGTGATAATAAATAAATAAAACACTAAATAAATAGAGACTGATTTGAATGCAGTGTCTGGGGAGATGTAGTGCGAAGGCGCGATAATAGCTAAGCTAGCTTATAACATCTTTGTTTTCACTCAGCACTGTGCTGTGGTCTCTGGGGCCACAAGAGGATTTTTGGCAAAGCTTGTTTTTCTCAAGGTCCACACTTTGCAAACACTCAAGGAGGCTTCTCTTTGCTATCAGTGAATCAGGATCCACTTACACCCTCATAGTGTAGGAGGTGGTGAAGGCTACTCGTGCTCGATGACTTTCCCCATGGACACGCGTTAGTGTGTCTAACACTTGGGAAAGGCTGAACCAAAAAAAACAATGCAGCCAAATAGTAGTCTTTTTAGGAAGATTAGTTCCACATTTTAAGGCTGTGAATGGCGTGCCGCATCCTGGATATTATTCTGCTCCACAAGCAAACAACACTTGCTGCTAAGACACTGAGAATTTATTGTGACTTCTTACATCCACTGTGAATTTATTGTTGTTTCTCAGAATTCCAGTCTGCCTCCATTTTGACACAAATAAATGACTTTGGGACCTTGAAGGTTTAATTTGAAATAGCACATGTCTTGCAGTCAAAATGCCGGAGTGAAACAATTGCTTTTCAGCTGGTAACCACACTTGAGGTGACGTGGCGGAGGAGAAGTCAGGCATAATATTTATCTCCCTGCCCTTGGAGATGTGGTACACTCATCCAATTCATCCATGTCTCCATCAGAGAAGAATGAAAGCACGGCCACAAAAAAGTCCTTTTCATCACAGCAACGTGGATCATTTATCTTGCTGAGTTTGCTCCACCACATGTCATCGATTACAAGGGTTTTCTTGAAACAGAGGAAAACCAGAGTTCAGCACTCAAGTAGGAAGGTCTAACACAACAAGCCATCATCCAGAATGTGAAGATGACAGCAGCAATTATTTCAGTGTTCACGTAGAAAAAAAATGTGTCTGAAGTACAGAAAGACATGAAAAGAAAAACTATGCGAATAAAACAGGTTAGATATATCATGCTAACAACTGGATATTGAGAGATTTGCACTTTAGTATGTTTTTAGTCACCTGTGAGAATAAAGAAACACAGAACACTTTAGTCTGAAAGGCTGCTCTGGGTTCCTGCAGAGTCCGTTCTGCACTTTAACATGAGCTCAGACATGGCTGTAATTTCACCTTCCATTCAAACACACTACCTTTGTGGTGCTGCAGCACTGGCTGTTCCCTCCTATCAAATGACTGTTATTATTAAACATTATACATTTACAGCTTGATCCCGATCAAATGACTGCCACTGTAAGCTTGTATCTAACGGACGATAAGAGGATTCACCTCAGCTCAGATCTGTTAAAACAGCGACAGGAACACACGAGATGGAGTGAAATGATTGGATTTATTACCGTTCACCTTGTTGCTCATCTTGTTCAGATGAAGGGCTGAGTCGTAACCCTTTCCTACCTCTATACCTACCTACTACTCAGCTGTATTTAACCTTAATGATTATGTACTGAAAACTGATACAGAAAGATGCTGGGGCTGACACACAGGTTACTCCATGTACATGTACAGTAAATCAGTGCGTTCTACATTACGTACGTTCTTACTTACATTACAGCTAAATTAATTATCAAATCACAGTTTACATAGGGCAACAGGTTCATTTATTGTCATCTCATCAGCACCTAAAGCAGCTCACCCCTCCACTGAAGCCTGAAGCCCTCATGGTAAAAATCCTGTAATACAGGACTGTTTCCAGTCTGGACAAACACAGCAAGTGAACTTCCTCGTGTGTACTTTCTCATGTTAAGGTAAAAGGAGATGCATGAGGTGCGTTAAATTACACTCTTACTATTCAGATAATTTACTTAAATGTACAGTATGTAGTAGAAATATGCTTCAAAACACAAGTGGACAGATGCTGTGTGATGAACACTCAGCCCAGCAGAAGCACAGAAACATTCCCTTTAAAAGGTTTTAATACTCAGGCTTGCCCTGCGAACCAATCAGAGAAGGCTCAATATTTGTGCTTGACTGGTAAGTTCTGTGGCTATTTATTGCAATTTCATATGACTAAAACCTGGAGGGTTGGGTGGCGGCTAACAGAGCACAGAGTAGCAGAGAGCAGGAATCTGGGCACAGTAGACTGACCTCAAGTGTGAAAACTAATATTTGAGGTAAAAAATGAATCGTTATGGAGGCTGAACATGAATAAGATGTTATATTGTATGTTTACACATCAGTGGATTATTATTATTATTACTGATGCTCATCCTGATTACTGTTGGATAATTTCAAGTAAAGCAATGATTCTACTAAAACCTCTATAGATTCATAATAAATACAATGATCATCTGTAAAGTAGCCAGTAACTACTATTTAATAATGAAGTGGAAATACTGTTGTGGGGTAAAAGTTGTCAGTTGAGTTAATCTACTTAGTTACCTTCTACCACTGATAATATTTCATTGTTGTTGTGTTCAAACAAACCTGCTAAATGTTATTTGTCAATACTGAGCGCACCAGTGCATGTAAGCCAAACTGTGAAATACGGTTTTCTGACAAAAAGTCGTTCTGACTTTTGAATTTATAAAATGATTGAGTTCAATTCTTTTTGTAGTTTCATACACAAGCTTTTATGTCAGCGTATTACAGGAGCACACACAGTATGTCTGTCAATTTAAATAAGCAGTGTAGTCTAGTTCAGTCTAGTATAGTACAGTATAATATAGTCTAGTATAGATATATTTTGGGTGTCAGAATAATGCCTAAAGTTACTGCATTTTAGTTTAAGTTACAACAGAAATAACACTAACACTTAGACTAACCACCCACTGTATAAGTGTGTTGTTATGTTACCAACTTTGATATTTAGAGAGCAGCAGTGAGAGAAAAATGTTCAGCTGTCCATCTCAGCCTGTTTAGTATTCTGCCCATGAAATAGTTTAAACCTCATCCCCCATCCATCTATCTACCAAAAGATATGAGATAACTTTCTTTTTCTTCTCAACAGATGATATTAAGTGCCTCCTATTATCTCAGTAGGTCTCTATCATATTAGAATCTGCAATCGCAGGTCAGAAAGTATACGGCGCTCTTGTCTCGGCCGGTGCTGCAGAATTACTTTCCTGCACACAATGGCTGAATGGGTCGAGGCTTTGTCATTTAAACTGCATAAAGAGGCCAGAAATTGATTTTTATTGTAGATCTTCATATCTAATAAAGCTCTGAGGATCTCCTTTCTTCATTGTCTGAATGGCCAGTGAATGCTTTCAATCTACCTCTCTGTTTCATGCATAAAAGTCGTAGCTGGAATGATAGGAGAAGAATGAGAAGGAGGCGTGCTGCCGTGCAAGTGAAAAGCATCCCTTCTCTTTTTCTCCTCTCCTTGGAAACTAGACATGGGAAGGATGGGAGAGGTGAAGGAGGTGGGGGTAATTGAAAAGCGAAATGTTTTTTTCCATCCTCTTTAGAAAGAATGTGTCTTTTTCAGAAAGAAAACATAACCAGGACTCACTTCTGCTAAAGAAATCCTCTTTAAAGAGCATCCACAGCACAGAAAAAAAAATTCTACAAAGATATCAACCCTCTTTCACTGGAGGTTGGAAATAATTCCACTTTATTTTCTTTTCACATGTGCAGTAATAAATGTGCTAGTTGTGTGGAAAATCTGGCTAATTTTTGAGGAATCCGAGCCTCTGTTTTGCTGTAGTCACTATCATGTCCTAAAAAATAACAGTATGATGTCGATAAATGTAAAAGAGTCTTTACAGATAGAAAAAAGAATAAATATATCACACGTACAAAATGTGACAGAAAACATTTCTGTAATCCTACTGTATAACTTTAGCCTAAGAATTCTGAATATTTTTGGAATCACAATGTGCATGTTGAGTCAACAATTGTTACCTTCACATCACATTTTAGAAATTTTGACACATTTTGAGCTACATGACACTGTTTACTTGACAATACACCACTGATGAGACAACATCAGCTGTGGAGTAAAAACTTTCATTTTCACCAATAAGAACTGTGATATAAGCAGATTTGCTGGCACCTGTGCATTACTGATTCAACAAGTGCATGACAGTGGTAAACATGTGTGTTAACAGTGAAAGCTACACTCTGCAGTCTATACGATACTGTACAGTATACGGTATGTCACATAACATAGACAAATTTTTGTTTTGTTGTGCAAAAACTGAAATCTGACTCGACTCAACAAATCTGTAAGTTGCGAAACAATAACTGCGTCCGTTTGCTTGTGTGATAAAGCAGATAAACTTTTGTCTGTGTTTGGTGTAACACTGTAAAACACCATTTGCATTCAGCCAATCAGACGGCACAAGGAACCACTGCTGGGATTTGTCGACATGAGTTTATTTCTAAAATTAACATAACCTGTCAAATTAATGACTCTGCCTCTGAGAAAAATAATAAGTAAAATAAAATGCTCTGAATATAATTTGAATGAAAAATGAAAGGAGCACATGGCCCCACTCATCTCCGTGCTGCTCTGAACAAATCATTCTCTGCTCGCTTGTTTAGACTAAATGTTATGCAAATGCACAGCTCACCTAACTCACACCCTCACCCTCGTTTTTCTCATTTTAGGTGATCGCAAATATGTAAACAAAATTTGTTTTCATGCTTTTGAATATGATTAATTATCACAGAGTAATCCAGCTCCACTTGTAAAGACTTTTCAGACAAGATTAGGGATTTGAAAGTGACAACCATGATAGATGGGAGCATTCTGTAAGTCGTAGATTAAAGGTCACAGCGACGAACAGAAAAACTCACAAGGCATCGTTTAAGTTGAGGCAGATGCAATCAAAGCTGCGCGGCAAATACACGAGCGCCTCAAACAGGCAAACTGATTATGGAAATGGGTATCTCAACACAACTAAACATATGGCAGCGCCTAATGCCATATAACACTAGGGGCTGGGTTTAATCAAACTTCACCAATTAAAAATACAAATGATATGCAAACATCTGAAAGTCTGAAGAGAAAATGAGGAGGATTGTTATTAATGATAGGGAACGAATCTATCACCACTAATTCTCTAAATGTTTCCTCCACTGCTCTCCTTTTTACAGATAAGACTGATCATCATCACTGAACACTGTACTTTTAACAAGAGCCGCTTAAATAAAACAAGTGGGAAAATGGCAACATGGCTCAAAGAAATATAAATCACAGAGGGAATTTATAACTGTATGCATTTATTTGTAAGATATAATAAATAGATATTTAGCAGTTGTGATCAAGATGTGAGGCACCAACCAAGCAAAAAAGCAGCACTCACTCAATATGAATGAACTTTAGTCTATTTGTTCATGAATTTGCACCACTAGTGCACAATATCATTTAACGTACCTTTAATAATGAAGAACTCTGTTTTGAACAGTGTTCCCATTGGGCTCGTGAGTGATCAGCTTTTCACAATATTTCTGCATAGGGAGATGAATATGAGGCTGACAGTTATTCTATACACTCTAAAGTCTTTACACTAAAAAAAATCCTGCATCAAAACTGACCAAGTGTTGGGTCAATATAGCAGCTACACAATGTTAACTTTACCCTGGATCAGTGTGTTATTGTTTACCAGTCGGTCACTATTGGGTCAGTGGATCCAGAACACCTTTTGTGGGTCATTTACTACCCATAGCACTGGGTATATTTAACCCAGGATTTTTTTAGAGTGTATTCATCATGACTTTGGCATATAAAATGCCAGAAAGCAGTGGGAGTATTGAAAATTTAGCAATTCTAAAATCAACAAATTACATTGAAACTGTTTTGTCTAATTAACCCAAACACATACTGTGCACTACCATAACTGACTAAAGCACATTAAGATGGGAGAACCCAAATCTTTAGCAGTCCTGCTTGAAAATGTTACTTAAATCGTAACATTTTACAATATCTGTTGCTCAAATAATCGACTAATCTTTTCTGCTCTAGTGTTGGTTGTATCTGAGAGGTTAGGGAAATAATCAAGCTGCTAGTGTACAGTAGGTACGGGGCTCCCTAGAAGATTAATCCCCCCCATGTAAAGATCTTGAACATTCTCTAATGCTACTTGTGCATTTTGTTAGTAATGGAATACAAATGAAGCTCATGCATCTGCTCGGAGTAATCCTTTTTTGGAAAAAATGTTTTGCAATTCCTGTTATGTATCATTTACAAAGATCATCATGGTCATAAATTAAGGAGGGTATGTTTGTGACCCCACAGGCAAACTACACCCTGACATTTATTCAAGAGCTGATATGCATATCAGGCCACCAGGGTGCTGCTTCAAAAAGCAGCGCCACCATGTGGCTGGAGGAGACATCAGTGATTCTTTTGCTAACACAAAGGACACTTATGAAAAGCCGTGATCTCAGAGTAAAAAATCCAAGAGGCAAAGTCAGCAAAAAGACTTTTAAATAATAATTTAAATTGTATTTTGATGCTCGGATGATGAATAAGAAAAAGAAATCTTAGTAAGTGAGTCTGAACAGTGCATTCAGTGTGCAGGTGTCCTCCTGTTTGCACACTGTACCTTATTTTTGCCTCCATAAATGTGCAAGACTCCAATAAACATTTAAACAGGACTCGATATTGCTCCTTCTGTTGCCTGCGACAGAGTTTGTCAGCATGGAGTCATGGGTATTTGTGAAGAATTTGGATCCCTTAATGACATGCGACTTGATTCAGGTGTCTGCCTCCATATCTACACTGATGTCAGTATTACCGCAGCAGTAACACATAAACACTCACACACACACACCTAGTACACACAGTATCGAGCTCAATCATTCTCCCCTGAATAAACAGTGCTGTTATTCTATCAGCTGGTACAGTACACTGTGGATACAAATCCATTTAAAATACTGCAATACTTTCACAAAAATGTAAACTTACAGTGTGTGGCATTGCATTCGCTTTATGGTCACACAGGTTAAGTGAAACTGGATGGAATACATTACTGCTTCAAGAAATCTTTGGGAACATTTTTGTGGGTTTTGCTGCACATTTACAGGAAGCGGAGTTCAGTTTTGTGCAGAAATAAAAGAATGTTAAACTTGGTTTTACACATTTTTTGTGTGTGTGTGTTCATAAAAATTAAAAATATATCTGTGGCTGTGAACGTGTGTGTTTCTATCACACCAGCATCACATGACTCCACTTATCCTCATCGACCTCCTGTGGGCTTTAAGGTGTGTGCAAGTAAATCTTAATATTTTTATTTTAAGCTCCCCAGCCCAGGCAAAGGTGAGCCTGCCACTTGCCCATTATAGACATGACACGGGTCCCCCCCACACACATACACACACACATACACCCCCCCACCCCTTCCTCGATCCTGCAGGAGAAGGTAGGGATGCAGGGTGAGGAGGAGAGTGGGAGGGTGGGGGCTTTGAGAGGATTCTTTATGCAGCTCTGTGTATTGCTTTCATGTTGTCCAGCCGGTAACTAAGTTGGGTTGCCCGGGGCGATGGCTAATTCACACCCTCAGATCACGAGCATGAAATGAGAGAGCAGAGAGCGCTAAAGCCCTGGGGTTAATGATAGCTCCCTGGCACCATACACCCGACACCCCTCCATATAAATCTGGCCAAATGGTTTCATTTTAGATGATCCCCAGAATCTCCTGCACACGCTTAAGTGAGGGGAAGAAACTAAAACAGGACACACTAAAGATAGTGGATGTGACTTAAGTCAATAAAAAACATCAAAATCATGAGGCTGTCTAGTCCTGTTATTGTTTTCTGAAGCTTTGAAGTGTCCTTCTTACACACACTTAGTGGTGTAAGTAAAGCATCCACGCTATCCTTTGTATTATCCTAATGCCAGCTGCATGAATGGACCCAGCAGACAGCCCACACACACACGCTTTTTGTCAGGATGGAAGCCTTTTTTTCTACGGAGATCAGCAAAATAAAGAAATAAATATCTTAAAGAAGAATACAACTGTGAAGGACTTTAAAAATCTTTTACTCCTCAGTCGAGCAAGCTGGTGGATGAAGACCCCCCCTCCCCTCCTTTCCACCACCACCACCACTCTTTTCCCCAAAACCCCTCTTTAAAGTTATTTCAAATTTCCCAGCAAGGCTTTGAGAAATCTGTTTGTTTGAGGGCAGCATTAGATGTGACCAGCGTTTTATTGTGACATAAAACCGCATTTCTTCCTTGGCAGATTAAAAATAAAATCGGTTAATAAGAAAAGCTGTCAGCAGCAGAAAATGGCTGACATAATCCGTTTATCCTCCAAGCAATAAAGATATTGGTCCTTGGGAGTCTATCTTTCCTCTTATGTTATTTCGCCCAAAACATTATCTTCTATGCATTCAGATGGATTAAGAAGTCATATGGGAGATAAAAAGAAAATGACAGATACAAAAAAATATATATAATATCCCTTTCATAGCACATCACACACGTTCACAGGACGGTACACATGTGATCCTGAGTTAAGTTAATGAATAAATAGAAAAAATAAAAAGCAGAGAAGAGGAAGAAAATAAACCGGTCACGAGCGGCTATCCCGGAGAGTGAAAGGAGAGATTAGAGAGAACTACAGGGGTCAGCAGAGCAAAAGAGCAGAGTGGAATCCACCCTAACTCAGGGAGCATCTTGCTCTCTACTCGACCAGGCTAACATGCAGATAAAGTCAAGCAGAAATTAACTGAGCCCGACTGGACGAAACGGAGCAAGCAGGAAGCTCGAACGCAGAGAGTTTCACCTCAGAAACAAAATTTACTGCAGGACACTGATCAAGAGTCTTACAGACTTATCTCACCATGTTCTTAAATAACACACAAAACACAGGTTTAAAATTTTATTTAACCATCATATCCACGTCTGTTTTTCTTCTTTCGCATCATACAGTATTTCATAGTACATCTGGGTCTTTTAAGACACATGTAAGACACAATAAAAGCCAGTTATTCACTGTACGACTGTTGTCTTTAACCCGCCTGAGAGACACCAGTGCAGCCTCTGAGGTTTTCGAGGGAGGCCATCAATGGAAGAATCTCCAGACGAGCTGCTTCCTCTGGGGACTCGCATGACTGACAGATAAAGGCACGAGCAGAGTAAACGTGTGGTCAAAGACGCGAGGCCGGTCATAAAATGCTGATTTGGATCTGTGTGAGCCGGGCAGGGCCGCGCTGGGGCCAAAAGGGGGCGGCGGAGGGAAGCGGGAGGTTGTGAATGATGAAGGGGGTGGAGACGTCTCTGAGCGGCAGCCAACGTGTGCCGCAGCGTGAGGCTCTGAACTCAGACTCTGTTCTGTTTAATCATGTCGGCTTGGCTGGTAATGAAATTTGATTACGGCTCTAAAGGCAGCAATGTTGGGCAGAGGAAGGGGGGGCACAGGGGTGAAATATTAATATCTTCCGAGATTATGCATGAAACCCTGGTGTGTAATTTTCCCTCTCTCCTTGTCCACCACCAAATTGTTAGTAGTTCATCATTAGCATGGAACTTTTACATTTCCATTCGTCTTTCTGTTCGGGCTGTGATGTGATTAATGTGGGCCTTGATTCATTAGTTTATCATCAGTGTGGTTTTAACTGATCACTACAGATCCATCATGCCCTCTACAGGGCCCCGCAGAGTAGATAAACACTCAGCACGCTCAGAAAGGCTATCTACAGATCTATTTTGGTTGGCTCTTACGGGGGGCGGGGGCGCATAACTCACAATGCCACCAGTCCCAGCCCACCATACTCAATGAGCAGCCATTGTATGTGTATGCCTGAGAACACCCAGCTATTAAAGTGTCATCACATTCATTTGTAAAGAACTCTTCAGCACCATTCAGCCGCCCAACAAAATATGCAGGGATAGAAAAAGAGGGAATATAATTAGTACTCATGATGTAGTGAAGATGCTGGACTGCAGGGCTTCATAATAATTGTCACCAAGCAGAGTGAAAGAATGGACAAACATCAGTTTAGGGAGTCTAGAGCTATGTGCTGGGACTACTGTACATGTCAGAAGTCTCCTGACTGTTATTCATCTACAAAGTTTGTGATTTAGCTTTTTTGGCTGTGTTGTGTTGTGTTGTTGTCCAAAAGCTAATAAAAACACATCCACATCACAGGTGTTGTCTGATTTCAATAAAAGGTAAGAACACTGTCTCAAATGGAAAGACATCTGCACATTTACATGACCTGTCTGCTCTGGTTACACTAGTTAGAATTTTCCATTATACTTACAGATATTATAATATGGTAATTTGGTTGCATTCATGCATAAACACTCACAGTGTGACCGGTAGCGCACTGTCTCTCTCTGAAACAGCCGTCATCTGCATTGTTACAACAGGAACAGCTAACACCTGTAAGTATGGAGAATGTCCCCATCCAGGTTAATTACGCCATTTTTAGATGTAGATCATATTTACCAATTGCAATTGTTGCCGCTAATCAGTGCAACACAACAGTTTCAATGAACAAGCACTGTTTTCAGATTGCACTAGCTGTTGTGTTCCCAGCATAGCTTCATGCATAACAACAAGAGAGAACTGTGCATATAAATGGTACTGCACACTTCCAGTAGCAGCACACAGTAACAAAGCAACAAAACTTCAGCATTTGGACTAACAGCGAACTGGATGTGTTGAGCAGATTAATTGCTGCCATGTTTGTTTCTCTGGAATCTGGTTTCTCTGGCAAACCAGACTTAAGCCAGTTGACACAGTTATGTAATTGCTGCTGGTTCACAGGCCTGCCAAATGATAATTGGATCACTGGTCCAGAAGAACCCCGACACAACCATTTCCTTTACTGCGTCCTTCCAAAATGCACCAATAATAAATTAACAAATGAACATAAAACAATTAGAAAAAAAAAAAACAACCAGCAAACGTTAAACAATGTTTATAAAATCACGTTCAACTTTTCACCTTCTTCCTCTACAGCAACTTCCTGTGTGCTGCTGTATGCTGATCCACAGCGCCTACTACAGTCATGCAGGGCAATAACAGCTACTGCGTGCAAGTATTCAAACACTGACAATTATTATTTTGAAAGATTTTAATAGTTTTGTATTAGAAATCAGCAAAGCTGTCAGTAACGTTTATGTAGTAACCGTCAGTGTGGTAATTCCTTTACCACAAGTCAGAAATGTATTTGCACTGTGTTTAATAGTTCTAAAGTAAGTTGGTTGTTGTTGGATTAATTTTTCTTTAAGACAGAAAGTTATTTTGCATCATGCACAACATGTAGGTTGAACAAATACTGTAACAGGTCATCAAAATGTCACAGGCGTCTCCCCCAAAGCTGCCTGCCCCCATTCACTTAGCTTTTGAGCCAATTTTACTACCTCTGAAATAATAAAAAACATGGCCCCCAGCCCTGGTTTTGTATAGTTTGTATAGAACAGTATGGTGGCAAAATGGCACCATAACACCCATAACCCAAAGAGAGATAAAATAGTGGAAAATAACATTATAAGCAACCAGCCAAGCTTTAGATAACCTGAAAAGACATAATGTTTTTAGACTAAAACTGATGAAACAGTTTGTTTTCTTTGTCCATTCGTAGGTCTGTGCAGTCCCATTATGTACATGTCATTAAAGTGTACATGCAAAAGCATCTCACAGCTCCAGACAACTCCATTAGAAAGATCAATGAGATACAGACAAAGACAAGGCGGTAGACGTAGTGTACAACATGAAGTGCAACAGAACTAAATAATAAAAATAAAGTGAAGTAGAAGTGTATGAAAAGTTTGACATAATGGCTGGATTTTAGCTCACATGCAGTTCACTTACAATTACGATTATTTCAGTGATTGCACTCAATGTTACATTTGAACGATACAAACTGAAAAGGACGGCCTTTCACGAAAGGCACAAGCCATTCAATGAAGTGACATTTTGCCATTGACACAGAACATCAATCATGTTCAGCTTGTACAAGATGATGTTCACTGTGTGAAAAGGACGAACCTTCAAAATACAAAAATCATTGTGCTTAAAAAAATAAATTAATTTGTAGGTAGTTTATGAATTGCATGAAATTTAATAACTGTCCATAGATATTTCCTTCCAAAAGAAGAATCAAGCGGCCGGTATGAAAGCGAAGAAGGACTTCAGTTACCTCAAACCTCACCTTAAAAGTCATCATAAATGCAAAATAATTATCTAATATAATTGGTCATAACAGAAGGACCTTGGGTATTTTTTCTCTAATAGTCCGCCAAATGAATGCATAGCCTGGAATTGAAGGGGTTCATCTGCTTCATATCTGCTTTCACTCCCCCTACCTTTTTATCTCAACCTTGCGTGAAAAGGATTTAATTGATTTTAGAAGCCAAATTTTCTGATGAATGAACAAGATAAACACAGAACACCGTGCTCTCAACTAATTCATAGTTGACCCCCAAAAGTATGTAGCCTCTGAGGAGCGCGCATTGAAAAGTTCATGGGATAAACACTGGAGAGGTTACATGTGGATGTGGACAACAGGTGATATTCAATGCTCCTACAATTGCCTTCTCTTTTTCTAATGAAATTGTAAAAGGAGAATATAGTTGTGTCTGCAGAGAGGAAGTGACTAGTCAGGTGAGAATGTTCCACATGGAAACACAGGCAGCAGGAACAGCTTAATGGGAAATTCAAATATTGCCAATCGCTGCACAGTCCCGACAATGTCACCGCAGCCCCGTATTAACTGAGAACTCCTGATAACCGGGTCTAAGTCCAGCGCAAATCCATCCACACGAGTCCATCCGTTCATTTACTGTGGCCTAGCAACCCGTATCAGCCCAGGCTGGAACAGACACAGACTTAGAGCGTCAGAAACTTAATAAGCACTTGGTGCCACTTAACACTAAGTGCTTCCAGATATGCGTTTAATATCTGCTAGTCCAGGTAGTCAGGACTTTAAGCTATAAAAATGTCATTTTACGTCTGTAATCCTGTCTATTAGTCTGAGATTTTAGGGGTCTAGTTGTTAAGAGAATACTGTCACATAAAGAGAGCAGAGAAAAAAACTTACTCTACAGATGTTCAGCAACCAAGGAGATGCATTACAATTTCATTTTACTGTTAAAATTATTTTTTATTTGTGGTGTTTGGCTACACATAATTTCCAATATCCAATTACCATATTAATATGTTAGGGTTCTACAATAGAATTCTACAATGTTATGTTTATATGATATTTCAATGTGTGATTTTGCATTTAAAAAGACGGAATTTCTAAGGTAAGGTTGTGCCAGTTCAAAGGCTACCACTTTATTTATATCATCTTTATCTACTTTACTCATTTATTCTTTCATAGTGATGTTGTAGCTCCTAGTTCAAAAGCAGGTGGAGAGGATTGGGTAATTGCTGAACTTGCTAATTCCTCTTGTAATGTGGGAGATGTAAAAAAATAAAATAGAATTTTTAATTCTACATGCATTTTTAGTTATTTATACAATAATACAGTATACAGTCAACTGCACCAATCCAGCTATAACTATAATGTTAACTTGAGACATTACTCCAAGCCAGAGGGAAGGTCCAATGAAAATACTAATGATAGGGAGGCTCTTGCTTTTTTTATAAAGCCTAATATACGATTAAGCTTCCCTTCATAGCCCAATATTTTTCAGACTGTCCCTTAGTTTATTAAGCTATATATCAAATCTTTTCATCAGCTGGCTAAAAAGTGAAGCTTGCATTGTTTTCAGCGTGCCTGTTTCTCTTTACTTTAAAAGGGATAAAGGGCTGAAATTCCCTTTCTTTCAGCCTAGACATACACAAACTCCCTTGCAGCCTCTCTCCCCTTCTCCAGCACGCCTCTAATGCGTCCTAATCCTGGCTGAAGACAGACGCGGTTTGTGTGTGTAAGAAATATCTCTTTGCTTTTTCTGCCTCAGTTCATTATTTTTCTTTCTTGTCACTTAGTGTGATAGGTTGGACAGAGGCGCACAGATGAGCACTGAAGACACAGTCACAAGGCCTTAATCTAGTCTTTAATGCGTGACTTCAGAGATGTCATTTATCTTGTGACTGCAGCAGGCGTCCACAAAACTTTATCTCTAATAATATATTGATGGATTAAAGGGGTCAGGCAGGAGACCAGGCAAGAAAAATTGCTTATTGACATCAAAATACAGTGCCCCAAAACCTGATAAACATAGGGACAGGAGAGTGGAAGTCAGAGGGAGAAGGAAAAGAGAGAGATGAGGGAGGGGGAATTGAGTTGGGGTATTGTGAATGTTTGCACCCGGTAATTTCCTTCCTTCACAAGAGCCTCTGGTGGTCTGAGCCCTCGGCTTGATAAAAACCCCAGCCTCTCCTGCTCTCGAGCTAGGCACTGTGCAGTTGCCGAAAGGAAAAAGCTGGTGACTGCTAGGTCATTTCCACGTTTATCTTGACATAAACTCCCCCACCACCACCACCGCCGCCGCCGCCACCACTACCTCAACTCCCCCCACTCCTGCACACACACACACAACACAGCACCTTATTAATCACACTTAAGTGCCGTGTGAGACTGGAGCACTCGTGCGAAGGCTACTGAAAGCAGAGACCCGAATGTGTGGCATTATCAGGAAAAGCACTGCTGTACAAACTTGGGAGGCCACCGGTAGTCTCTTCCATTTTACCATTTCCTCACAGCTTAAAGGCGAGTGTATAGAGTTTTTATCAGAGCAAATAGAAGAGTCTTTAGTCAGCTTTATTTTGGGATCAACTTTCAACACCTTCAAAGTCAAATTTGTAGATGGAGCAAACTTATTTTTCCTGATTCATTATTCTGAACTAAAAAACACTGATTCCTAACACAGAGTAAAGCTGAGCGTTTTTTTCCAAACCTACTGCATGTGCAACCAGAATTTCTTCAGGCATTTGCTTGAATAGTGATTACAGATGACAGACGTTTTTATTGGTTTATTATATGTTTCTATAAGCCAATCACAAAGAGGTTTGACACATGAATTCTCTGTGTGCAAATCAAATTACATACAGTCGTGTGAAGTATACAGCTATGAGAGGCTTTCGCCAACAGTTCGCATAAAGTCACACCACCTCCATTTAAGTCATGAAGTCCACTTCTGTGCTGATGTATAACAAACACACCAGCTTGGTACTGTGACTGAGAATAGCTCTCTATCAAATTCTACTTTTATTATACTGTAAATGAGAATAAACCACAGCTTCATAGGTGAATCCCTGTTAGTGGACTTTCATTTCCAATCTCGAGAATGCCACTCCTGGAAAAGTCTTTAATTACTCCTTGCGATGGATTGTGATAAACCTGAAAGCTTACTTAAGAAATCTAACCGAGTGAAAGCATGTTTTTTTTAGCCCCACTTCATCTTCTGCAGTCCTTGCGTGAAAACCCATGTTTGGAGTCGGTGGCAAGTCGCTCCAATCCCAAATAGAGTCAATTCTAACCCTTCACACATTACTTCCAGTCCTGGAAAATTAATACACTTTACTATTACAAGATAAGGCTATAGGGACATATTACACCAGGCATATCTGCAAGCTTGTAATACTACAGAGTCAGCATTCAATAAAAGACATTTGCAACCAGGCATTTCTCACAACACTTGCGAAAGATTTAAAAGCTTCTAAATTAGGTGCAGCTCACGCACGAAAGGTGCCTGGTAAGCAGGACGATACTTACTTAAAATGATAGAGTTGTTTATGAGGGGGAGGTGGTGGGGGGGGGGGGGTGCCTCCCTCGCCTCAAGGTGGCATGCAAGAGGAACAGTTTATGATGCACACACTGGGTTATTTAGCCTCAAACAGTGTGCATAATGTCGGCTGACAATCACATGACATAACTCACGTCAGGTTTTAAGTGATCCCCCTCTTCATAACATCACCTCTTGAATACTGATTACCCTCTTATCGCACCATTTATGTGATGCAACTTCTTTGCTGTTCTCTGAGTTCAAGCAGACCGTTTTCTAATTTGTAGCATCAGAATCATCAGAAGTTGCCAAAAAAAAAAAAAAACTGTTGCAGGTGTTTAACAGTCTTTTGAGAGAAGAAGTGAAATGTATTTGCACTAACCCTCTTGCAGCAGTTTTTTTTATGGGCAGGACAGCTGCCCTTGGAGCCATTAAAAATTTAATCCAGCCAGTGTGTGCACATATAACATATCACCTATTGTAAAGGCAACAGTCTGCGGCAGACAGGGCAGCAAGCAAAAAGTGAAAAGAAAACGGAGAAGATGAGGTTGTTTTTCATCCAGGCTTTATCACTTGAATGCTTTTAAGAGCGGCGACGTTTGTGTTCGAGATAGCACAAGAAATTTACTAAATTTTCCTGATGAGCTAACAGATCATCAGTCCCACTTGTATTTACTGAGAGGTGGCAATAAAGTGTGATACAAGTTTGGATTGCACCGTGGATGTCACCTGAAGGACAGGCTATGCTCATCAGTTAATCCCCCTCTGGACAAAAAGCCTGGGGGGTTGTAAAGCAGGTTTACAAGCATGTTTGTTGCAAACTAAAATTCACCTGTATTAAACCTGGTAAATCCGTCTCCTGCTGCAACAATAGCAATAAAACAGCCGAGTTTACCGTAGTGCTTCAAGGTTGCACAACACTAACACCAAATATACTGTACACAGTATTCAAAACTAACAATGATAATAGTCAAGGAGCTGCTGCTCGCAAAGTGACAAAGTCATTGTAAGATGATTACATTCTGCCTAGAATTCACACCGCTCACACTGCTCTGCATCTTTATCGCAATCATTACTCACTCCTGGATGTGCATCACTCCCAAAACCCCACTATGAAGTGCCCAAACGCGAGCAAGATGATCGAGACATTATACCTCAATGCACTGTATTGAAATGACCTATTGCATCAAAAAAAAGAACAGCATAATACATCTCAAATTCCACCAGGGAGTAATAAAAACCTCCAATTTCCATGATGAATAAAACGTTTCTTTTTTTGTTGTTAGACCCAAACAGAGGGAAGCATGGCCAAAAGGGTTGCCACAGTGTAATCTACCTTTGGGTGTTGGTACATTAATTCCATTTTCATATTCAGTGCCCCCCTCACATCCCCCACCCCTTCCCCGACGCTCAACCCTCTGCTCTCTTAGAGCAGCAGGCACAGAGGAGGAGGCCCGGGCTAGTCTGAGGCCTGGGAATACCCCAGAGCCTGCTCGCCAGCACTACATAATTCTGGCCTGCCTCATTATTTAGCATGTCACCACTATTTTACATGTTAAAGCCTCCACATTGCCATCTAATTTATTATAATATAGAATAGGCCAGGCTGGAATGGGGTCACTTGCCTTCACGCGACACAGAAAATAAATTCATACAAAGTCAGTCAAGTCAAGGTGAAAACCTATGCCAGCAAGATGTATTTTGTCATTCTTTGGAACAAGAGTATTTGAAGGCATTGAGACTTTTCCTCCAGCCCATCGACGTCGCCTCAGTTTCCCCTCAGTTCACTGTGAGTATTTAACTACTTTAATCTTTACTTTCATGCAGGGGAAATTCAGGTTCCTCGCTGAAAGACGAAGACGAAGGAAGAAAAAAAAAAAAAAAAAGGAAAACAGAGCGGAGTCCTGCCAAGAGTTGAATTGGCTTTGATGAGATTCAGCTGTAATTATTTCTCAGCAATAACAATAAGGACAACAACAACAGAAGACTTAATCCGCCAGTGAGAGGGCCTGATTCTGCTTCCTGGTGACAGTGATTAGGCCTAATCTAGGGTTTTGGTGTGTTCATTGGAGAAATGCGATTTTTAATGGCAGTGTGTTTTGTTTTGTGAGAGTTTTAGCTGCAGCAAATATACACTGTTATAGAAAGCTGCAGTGAAGTGCAATCTACATTTTTTTGGATTGAGCAAGAGAAGCAGCAGGGCTGTAACCTCAGAACAGATTCATTATCGATTAATCTACTGATTATTTTCTCGAATAATCTCAATCTTCTATAAAGTGAGTAAATAGGTACTAGAGTCTGATCATTTTCCCAAGGTCCTCAAATTTCTTGCTTTGTGCAAAATTCAAAACACAAAACTATGATATATGACAATACCAACAGTAAACCCACATATTTGAAAAGCTGGAAGCTTATCAAATAGTTGATTATCATTATTGTCAGTACACAAATAAATAACAGTAATATTAATTAATCATTTATTATTATCAGAGCCTATGTTAATGTTTTAAAATGTCTTGTTTGGTCCAAAAAACTGTGCAAAACCCAAAGATGTTATGAAAATCAGAAAAATCTTTGTTTCTCAGGAAACTAAAAACAATTGTCTCCTCAGACATATTATCATTAATTCATGGGGCTGCTGCTAACACTTCATTTATTTTTTACATTTATCTTCATGTCAGCAGATAGCAAATAAGAAGTTCACAGATGTTGCTGCTTTAAAATGTCTTGTTTTGCCCAAATCCCAAATCCAGTTAGTTCACTACTCTGATAGGTAACAAAAACAATAAGTCAAATGATTCACTAGTCAATTCATGAACAATTTATATTTTGATAGGTTGACGTTTTATGGACAAAAAGTTGAATAATTAAGTGACCAATCAGCAGATGAATCAGTAAAGAAAATAATTATTCATTGGAGGCTTACATTTGATAAAAAAGATGAACGACCAAAATAAATCTTTAATTTTTGATTCCGGGCTTATCTTAAAAAATACTTCACAAGAGAAGTGAAGCCCTTCAACAGTTAGTACAGTGATTATTTTCTTTTACTATGCCACAGTACCGGCCCTCAATCCCCCCAAAACCGACTGAGAGGCAAAGAGGATGGAGTGGAAGTGGGAGAAGGGGAGAAGGAGAAAGGCCAGATGTCAGGGCGCTCCAGGAAGAGGATTGCTAAGCAGTGTGAACATTTTTCAAAAATGATGTTTTGTGCCTCAAACATCTTGCTTACAGCAGCAGGGTCTGATCCAAGCATTATGTGCGAATACATCAGTAGCCCTGGACCCCCCTCTCCACAGGCATACAAGCACACACACGCCCGTATGCACATAAACACACGCGCAGGAACACACATTTCCTAGTAACTGAAGCTCACTCCCCTCCTCCCATCCCCCTGCCTCCCTTCTTCTTCTTCTTCTTCTACAGAAGTAAATTATCAAAACTGTGTTTGAAAGTGAATGAAGGGTGACTCGCTCTCTCTCTCTCCCTTTCTCTCGCTCTCTCTCCCCTTCCCGCTTTGACATCTCAGTTTTTTTTTCCTTACTTGCCACCGTTTCTGGGCTAGGTGATAACTGCCGGTAATAGGATTAACATTGATTTCTTTTTGCAAGAACAGAGATGTGCCAGTTCCAGCTATTTATTGAACTGCCAGCTTTGAACTATGAAAACTGACTGCAGGAAAAGACCTAATGCAGCATTTTAAAGAAAAGAAAAGCCTCTGTGCAATTCTTTCTCTCTTTTTTTTGTTATTTCTTCCTCCTCTGTCTTCTTCTTCTTTTTGTTGTTGCAGGATAAAAGAGAAAATCGACTGCCTCTGTTCTAAGCTCTGGTAATGACTTTATTTATTTACTTTGTTGTTGCTTTTTTTTAACACCTCACCAGTCAATACAGTTATGATTTGATCTATGATTTGTAAGTGTGTTTGACTTCTCTGTCACCTTGAAATAAAGATCTCTATATATACCTTTTCTTTGTCAGGGCAGTGTACCGTGGGTGCAAAGCATTACATTTGTATTATATATGACACATTAAACACATAAATGTGATAATTTAGGTAAACGAATACCCTCATTGCCATGTAGCTGCAAATTAATAGCGCATATGCTTAAAATGTAAGCTGATCTTGGCCGCAGATGAACCAGGTTTCATTCATATTTGAGGTTATTAACACCAGTCTTTACTTAAGTACAGGATCCCGTTCCCTCTGGTAATTCTTCTGTATAAATTTCTGAAAAACATGACTTTGTTTTAATTGCTTACATTAAGATAAATCACTCATCTTGTGAGTTTTCACTGCTTGTGTGTGACTCTCTTAATTAGCTCTGAATGGGTTCATTGATCACTGAGCCATGTTTATTGATGACACTACTTAAGCAGCTAAGTACACACAAGCAGTGACTGTTCTCTAATTAGTGACACAAGCTACTACTGTCATCATACTGTAGGTAGTTTAAGCTGTCAGTCATTTAGTTAGAGTTAAACTGTGAGGCTAATAACAAAAACATGCTTCAATTATTATATGTTTAAGTGTAGTTGTACACTTTTAGGATAAGTCATAACTGTAACTAATTAATTCACAATCGATCAATATATCTGGAGTTTTTCTTTGTTCATAAAATGAAATAAAAGATGGTAAAAGTGTCATATTTAACCAACACTACAATACCCAAAGACGTTAAGTTTACAACGATGCAAAACAGAGAGAAGCTGCAAATCCTAACATTGGAAAAGCTTTTTTCTTTTTTGGGGGATGGGGGGTGGGGGGGTCTTCTTCCTTGAACAAAGATTAACTGATCATCAGACTAGTTGTGCATTAAGTGACAAGTCTAAATATTTCAACATTAATTTTCTGTCACTTAACTAATCAATTGATCAACCAATCATTTCCAGTCTACAGTGAAAGGTCATGTGAAAGAATTACAATGACACTGGAGCCAAACTAAAAATGTCTCATTGATTGTTCATTCCACTGCTCAGTTACAGTACATGGCATCGATAACTGATGTTTCAATGTTTGATAAAGCACATAATAATATTAATAAATAGGTTGTATAAAAACTGTATTCTGCTACCTACATACACTCGGTGGGCTTGAGGAGAGCATATGCTGATGTATACAAGAAAGACATGAGTGAGGTGCTGTGTATTGTTGTGTTGTTTTACATGACAGCAGCACCTCCCCCCCCAACCTACCCCCCCCCCCCACACACACACACACACACACACACACACACACACTTCTCTTACTATCAGCTCAGCTGAAACAAGAAACAACTACCACTGTCACTACAAATGCACCCCCCCATCCAAACCAGACGCCTGTCAGCCACTTAATGTCCCCTGACAAAACATGCGGTGAATTAGAATAGCCACATAAAGTGTGTGTGTGTGTGCGCGTGTGAGAAAGAGAGAGAGGGCGCGGTGGAGGGAGGGAAGGGGAACAGAGAGAGTGAGGGAAAGAACTCATCTGTGTCACAGCCTATCCCCTCGGGCAATCAAGGAAGAAAAAAAAACAGTCATTAGCAACTGGTGGTGTTTGCTCCAGCAAATCGCCGTTTGAGTCAAGATTTATGCAGACTCCTGACTGGAAATGATTTATTTATTTTAGCAGAGGCTGTGAGATCATTAACCTCTGTGGTGTCTCTGGGGAACGACATCTGCGGCCCCCCACACTGCTCAGACAAAAGGCCCCACGCGTCCCCTGGCTTCACCACTCAGGAGGACAAGGAGGAGGGGAAGGAGGCCCGGCTGAGGGCCCCGGCTGCAGGGCTAGAGGGAGTAGAGGCCTCTGGTGTCTTTAAGCAATGATCAGGCTCACTTGTTGACACTGCTTAGACGAATGAGGACACTCTCGGCTCCGTGTCTGTCTGACAATAAAATTCAGGTGATTTTGATTTAGCCCTGATTTTCACAAAGGTAATTTTAACCAATTCATATATAGATTTACAGAAATTACCTATAAACATCCAGTCAAAATTAGTTTGTTAAGAACTCAATATTTATTATATATTCTTGCTACTCGTTTAGCTTTGTGTGCTTTTTGGGGGAAAAAATGTAAAACAAACAACAGCAACAGAAAAAAAGATCCCAGTTGGTCACAGAAGTAGCTGTTGCTTCATTCCATCTGCTATTCAGCACTTCATTCTGCGTGACTCTGCATACTTAATACTTCCCTGTCCGATCATCCGTCATCACCACAACAGGACCCATGACACCTTTTTTAACGTTAGCCTAGCTCTTGTCTTGTTAATGCAGGAACTGCTGAGGCTCATATGAGATGACATGAATAGCTACATGGGAATCAGTGCTAACATTAGCGGACTAGGCTAGGCTCTTTCCAAGTGGAAGCTAGATAGCGTAGCTTGATAGAGCAAAATCTAGCTAGCCTAGCCTATTAGCTTGTTAAGCCACACTGAAATAACAGCTAGGACATCTTTAGTTCAGTAATGCGACACATTACCAAATGAAAATAGTACATGTTGGTGGGATATAGTTATGAGAAGGATTTAAAATGAAATGTTGACTGTATTGCAAAAGTTGAATAGTGAATGAGCAGCTGCACTATTCACCCTCACATAGAGACCATCTTCTTACATTAGTAGACTTCTTACATTGTAACAGTAACAGTGTAACTTTTTGATACAGGGATGTTTGTTGGCTTTTCAAGACTATAATGCGCTCAAACCAGTAGTGAATCACAAAAGGTAGAAACAGATCTTTAAACAATGCCACCCTTCAAACGTCAGTCAACTGCTGCTAAAGTAAAAACTCATCCCCAGACTTAGACAGTTGAACAATGTCCAAACATTGTTTTTGCACAAAAAGTGACAAGAATTTTTATTTTATTTTATTTCAACTTTAAGAACGTTTATGTTCAAACTTCCAGGAACCACACACATAACACCGAAATGTTTGAATCTCTCTTTAAGACACGTCATACACATCAATACGCACAACAAATCCCAGAAACACACAGTAATTTTTTTATCAAGTTATGTATATTTTTGAACACTATATTGGATGAAAGTTAGAAACATAGCTTTTTGATATTCAAAACATTGCAGATAGGTTGATCTGCATGTGCCATCACAGTCCCAGTGCTTCATGCACATCTATACGTTGTCAATCACTGTACTGTTATTTTCATGTCTATCAAATTAGAGAAGTTGAGTGGGTGCTGTTCAACTCTAAACTGATTCCTAGTGGCAGGAGAAATAAGCAAATGACAGTGTAAGTCTGAAATTAATCAGGACTTGAACTGAATGGGAGGCAATGTGTGGCCTAACCCGTCTCTTTTTTAAGTATGTGTAATTGAACACTTATGGCAATCTCCAAGCTGCGGCAAGGAGCGTCTGTATTAACCTGCTGCACCTGGAGTGGAGGAGGACTGGATTAATTAAATAATTTCCCCGATTCCCATTCACGTGCTTCTGTGATCTTTTAATTTCACTTGATTTTATGAGTTTGAACAATCAGAAGCACAGTTTCATTTGGAGAGGGTTATGGCAGACAAGAGGGAGGGAGGTATAGGTTTGTCAGTTTACTGGATGCGATGACTGTGCTCCAATCTGATCAAGCAAACACTTGAGAGCACAACAAATCAAGATTTTTACTGCCAGTAATAAACTCCAGCATCCAATTGGACATGAAGAGTACAAATTTATGAGAAATGTTAACGGCAGCATAATTTCCTCCCCAGATGGTATGATTTTTTGGATGTACAGCAATATTACCATCTAAATATGTACTTAAATATTTAATCCTCTTGACGATAAATGTCAGCTGTAGAAACATTTAGTTAATGTCCATTTGTCTCTCAAAAATGACATATAAAGAGACTGATTTGTTGCAGAAATGCAAACTTTCTACTCTGAGAATTGCATAAAGAAAAGACATTAACTTATTTTTGTGGTTACTGTGTCTGGGTCTATAAACACCTGCAGGAACCAAAAAATAAAGAAAACAATGGATTATCAACCAAAATGAAAGCATGTTTCAAATTCAAATAGCAGCACAGTTTTCTCATTTAATAAATGAAGTTGAGATTTATGCAGAATAAGTTAGAAAAAGGGGGGAGAATAATTTGGCATGGTGGGAGACAATATGGTATGGTGAGGGTAGAGGGGGATCGTGAATAAACAAACAAACCTTGACAAGGGCAGCAGTGGAGAATCAGCCTAGGGAGCAGCGAGGTCTACAGTCGGGTGCAGACAGCCCTGTTTGAGAGGGGGGCTTGCCAAGTACCGACCCTGAACTGCGGCACTCTGGTGCTGCCTGGCTGCACTGAGCAGTGGCTGCCAGCACACGCTGATTTATCAGGGGGGCAACGCCAGCCGCCACCTCGCCTTCCCTCGTGCCCTCCCTTTATAAAGAGGCTCCCTGACGGCTCTGATAGTGCAATCAGGGCTACGGCAGAGCCAAGGCAATTTCTCCTTCACTCTTTGATAACCCCGTGCCTTATTGAAAGCCAATAGCAATGGCAGCAACAACAACTCAATTGGAAAGAGTTGCTGCATTTTGAAGGGGGAAAAAGGTTACGCCTTGACTAAATGAAGGGGGAGTAAGCGGATGTCTGTCTCACTTTATGTGAAAGACTCATTGTCCTCCAACAGGTGGCGTGATTCCTAAGTGACCACTGTCCCCCAAATAGTTTCTCATGGGGACTCTCAAATGTGTTTTCTTCCATCACTGAATTCTGACAGAATGGCTGGAGTTCAAACCTGACCTTTTGTCCACACAGAGAAATAAATTTGAGCATCCACAGCCATGCTTGTGTCTCTGTGTGGCTGTATGTAGGCACAGCGGTTCTCTGAGCTAAATTGTCATATCAAAATACTAACGTTCTTCACAATAACAACAACATGCTAACCATTACCAGGCATAATGTTTGTAATGTCCATCATCTTAATTTAGAGTGTTGGACTGCCAATATTTGCTAGTTAGCACTATCTGTACTGAATTTCAGTTCAGGTAGTCTATCTAATAGTTTATGAGGCATTTCACTCAGTCAACCTCATTGTGGAGGTAGCATGTTGAAAACATTGGCAGGGTCATCAAAGTGAGTGGAATTTAACCTCTGGAGACCATGAATATAAATAAATAAGTACAAAACTTCTATCCATACATTCAGTAAAAAATAGAAATGTTAGCCTCATGGTGACTCTGGGTAGAAAATTAAACACCCATTAAGTCATCCTCTGAGGACCATCAATTTATCTTAAATTTCATGTGATTTGAAGTTGTCCTTGTTAAGACAGTCTGGATTAAACTAGTGGACTGACCAACACTGCCATTTCTAGAGCCAGGATATTAGCGTGTCTATAAAAAAACATTTCATAAAACTGAAAAACAAAACTTTGGTACTTAAGGAGATTGGGTTTTTTTTTTTTACAGTTTCTTTCTTTTTTATCTTAAGACTACAATTTAAATAGTTACGTTAGACTTAGGTAACAGCTATTCATACACTTCTGATAAAATATTTGGTCCTTGGGATGAAGTGAATTTGTATAACACAAACACAAAGGCAAGCTCCAAGAGATGTCATATGGGGACATTTCTTGAAAGAAATTTCTTTCATACTGTAAACACTTCACAAAAAAAAAGGTTAAATAAGAACAATCATCTGTCTACAAAATTGTTGGAGTGGGTCGAGGTTCTGTGCAGATGTCACCACTGAATAAGACTTTGTCATATTTTAACTATTCCAAAGCTGGTAAAAAACATACATTTTTTGTGTAACATTGTTCTCTGCCTCTTCAATATTTCGTCAGTTATTTAAGCATTTCTGTTTGGCGCTATTGTCTTTTATTTGTTCTTCTCATTTTTCACTTTCAGAAATCTATGTCAGTGTAGGGCACCGAGTGATGCAGCAGTGAGTGGTGTATGTGAAACATTATGTGTACAAGCTGATATTCTTTCACTGAGTATAATGTAAAAGTAAGTGAGTTCGGAGACTCAGCCAGAAGACAAACATACCTTGGTGAGGCTGTATATTCTGAGAAAGAACAGATCTCATAACAAGAAGAACTTGCAAAGGTTGAAGATGCTTCACAGACTGGTTGCAGCTTTCGCCTATGAAGAGATGTGCTGTGAAATGTTGTGCATCTTTAAGAGGATGCAGAGGAAGAGGTTTCAGAAAGTCAACAAGCTCCAAATGATTATAAAATTACATAATTTTAAGGTGTTTTAGGGGTTGTAAAGGATGAAAGAAGCATACTATCAACAGGTTACAAAAGGCCAGACAAGGTTTGAGAGTGTGAAGAGCTTGCAGAGGATGAGCTTTACAAGGGGATTGAAAAAAAAATGCAGCGTTTTATGTTGCTGAAGCATTAGTGCAAGTACACCCACAGTGTTACAATTTGGTCTTGCTCTGAGTTATCATGTTATGTGTTAAATATTTTTAGCATTGCCTCATAGCCATTACTGTACTGTATGTCACCATTGTGTTACAGATGAAGCCTCCTTTTGAAATGTAGGAAAATATGGGTCAAATTGTTACACAAAACGTTTGTTTCAAAACGGAAGTAAAACATTTAATCATGTGACAATTACATAATCTTCAAGTACAAGGATTCAGACATTAAGTTGCATTTTTCCATGCAGGATACTCTGAATTAAATATGTGCAAATTAAGCGCTACTCTTTCCTGGACAGTCAGCAGTCTTGGTGTGTACAACAATGCTTCAACACACTACTGAAATCATGAAAGCAATAACAACATGCCTTACACACAATTATGAATCATTATGTATCATGTACAATATACTGTACATATACTCTATCACAAACAGTATGCTGCTGAGCTATTAACTTTACGTGCAGTGGCTACTTTACCTGTTTTAAACACTCTGATTTAACTGTTTAAACACAGCTATGTTAACAGTAGGTGCCTTTAAAATAGCTAAAGCTAATTTCAGGTATGTAAAAGGACACAAGCTCTGCCTTCTAAAAGTGTGATGTGCTACAGGCCCACCCACCATGACCTTCACTGAAGGAACCGGGTTAAGGTGTAAATCAGGAGGTGTGGAATTGTGCAGCATGGATACTGGGATACAAGGGATACTGGGTTGTGACATCAGTCACAAATTAAGGAATGCCTGTGAGATAATGAGACATCACATCACAGAAATATTGTTAAATGGAAAGTGAGTCTGGGTTTCAGGTTTTTTGCCCCAGCTTCAATAATTCCAGTGTGTTGTTAGGCTCTGCCTCACCAGGTCCCAGGCTAAGCACTGATCCCCAGCTATTCCACATATCTGTGAACTTGGCTGTCCTGTGGCGGAGCAACCGTTATGCCGGTTTGATCGACTTCAGGGGGCCTCAAGGTCGGAACACAATGCAATTCTGTGGTGGAAATCCTAGGTCTTATCAGCGTGACCTTCTGGACTGCTGATACTACTGATTCCACAAATGATTCCAACACTGTGCCACTGTGGCTTAGTGTAAAGGTTTTTGGTGAAACAGGAGAACGCTGTGATAATGATGACTGCGTGTGACTCCGGCAATTAGTGTCCTCTGTCAGTGGTTTGTCTGTAAGTGCAGGGTTTAGATGGACTTAACTGAATTTGATGTTTAACAATGCCTTTTTAATTACTGACAATTTTCTGAGATAAACCTTTTATAACCTAAATGTATATTGTCATTACTTTGTATGCAGCATATAAGTCATTTAATTATAGTATTTTTCTACTAGAAAATTAGGCAAAAAAAAAAGACATTTCAAAAGGCTTATGCTACATTGACACTAGGATTGAGAACACTACCTGAAGTTGCCACTTAAGCACCAGCGACGATGCTGCGGCACCTCAACAGGTGGGCGGACAGTTAGAGATGTTATCATAGTGTGTCAGCACAGATGTGTACAGGCTTATTATGCAGACAATTTACTAATCTGCCTGTTTGTTATTTATGTCTGAAGATTAGGTTCAGGATCAGTTGGTATATCAGATGCTCACTTTTCTTTCCGACAGCTGTTGTTAATTGTTGTTCATTTCTGTTTTGATGAACCCAGAAGAAATAAACCAGCAGCATCAGTTAATGCCACTGGTATCTGACATTTTTTTATGGTGCCATTAACAAATTTCTTGATGTTGTTTCCTCATTTTTTTTTCAGCTGTAGAATGATCAATCTGTGTAGTGACAACAGATAGAAAATATTATTCTTGCTAAATCTAAACCATTTACATGATATTATGTGTGATCCCTCCAAAAATAAATCAATCGAGTAAAGCAACTCTAAGTTAAGTTAAAGTATATGTATCTGATAATTGCATTTCATTAGTATTTAGGTAATTTAGGTAAACATTTTTGTGGCAACTGTCAATGGATTATATATTATATAGTTTAGTACCTAACCATGTGTTGCATGGTTGATTGCATTTATACTCTGGCTTTTAATCCAGTATGGTGACCTGCTTCCCTGATGTGGCTCTGTTTCTTTTTTCACACACACACATATTGATATTCGAGACAATGACTCTTTTGAGAATATGTTCAGTCCAGTGTTTAAAACAGCAGTGACTGTGGTAGAGAGCAGTGCCTTTACCTTAACCTCCTTTAGTTTAGAATTAACCTCTTATATTTACGTAGGGAGAGGGTCCCTTTTCACGGACACTGCCATGACATGCCGCCATATTTCAGAGCGTTGCATTCTGCCAACTCACCAATAGATGCCACTAAACCTTTCACGTTTCTACACGCTGTAACTTCTCATTTGTTTGTGGAGAAGATCCATCCACAAACAAATGGTCGCAAAATGTTCACGGGTATCACTTATTTCAAGAGCAGCAAGTCGCTTCGAACTTCAGTGCAAAAGTTGCTAAATAAACTCATTAAGAATAAAAACCAATTAGCACATGTGTGAATATTATTAAGTATTCACATTGTTTCTGGTGCTATTCAAGTTCTCTCCAAATTTCCAAAGAGCAAACCAATAATTGATGAGCCCCTTAAAAAGTAATTAGGCTATTCATGGCGTTAGGTGTAGCAGTGGACATGGCTTGATGGCTGCAGTGGAGGCCTAATCCAGGGCAGTGGCTGAGCTGTTGATTTGCAGACTGTGGGCCTTGCATTGTGAGGGCTTTATGGTCCCTTTATGGTACGCCAAGAGACACCTGCATGGGCGATATGTTGCCTGGGACATTTTTCTCTCTCCCACTCGGTGACTCCTTTGCTTTTGTATCATTAGCAGAGCAAGGGAGCCGTGAATCACTTGTCTCACCCTCCTTGCCACCCCCCCACCCCCATCTTTTTCAACCTCCTTCCACCCCCTAACAGCCCCTCCTCCCCTCCCTCTTCTAGGGTGCTAAACGGCTTGACAGAAGGGTGCCCAGGCCGTTGGCAGTAGCCATCGACTGGAGGGGAGAAGCTGCCAGGAGTCCTTGATGGATAGGCTCATTTTCCAGCCGGCAGCAAGTCTCGGCGAAGCATCCGTGTCATTTGTAATGTCAGCCAACAAAATGTAATCAAACATTCCAGCGGTTTAATCACAGAGGGCTGCTCGAGAGATGATTGTAGTGTCAATATAATGCTATTTCATTATCTGTTTGTATTTTATATTGACAGTGTCAGATAAACAGTGTGGAAAATTAAGATTAAAAATATGGTAATTTCATTTCAATCACCCCGGCTACAGTTGCTGGCCCATTATGCGATTGATTACTTCTGAATTAAATTTGGGGCTGAATGTAAAGTTTAATCTTCTTTCTTCTCTGCAATTCAGCTCCCCAAAGGCCTCTTAGTAAGTAAGTACCCATTTCATTTGATCTTTAATGAAAAGTAATGGCCCAAATGAATTGTATAAATCAGCTGTCATGTGTACCTAGTTGACATTCTGTGTCTTTTCCCCTTTCATTTTTAATCCATTTCATACACGTACAGTGTCATAATCCAACACCACATGCCACACCGCTTTTATTTTTTTCATAAATATTGAGATTATAAAGTATTTATATTATATTACTGTTGGAACTGTTTTAATCACACTAATGATATTTTTGGTTTTGTTACATATCACAAACTTTTTTCCTTAATTCACCAAAGTGAGAGTGGATTTTACTTTTATGAAAATAAGGTCAAATACTAGTACTCTGCAAGGTGCTTAGCAAGAAATTAAAAGGAATGTTTAATAGCCTAGAGTGCCACTTTAAGGAGAAAATGCAACCTCTAAACCATCCGAGGGGTGATAGACATTTTAATTACATGGTAAATTTTGATATTTTTCTCTGTGCCTGGGCAGAACTCTTTAAGTGTTGTCATGTACTCAAGATTTAGCATCAAATTCTCCCCATTTCTGCAGCTATATACAAAGTGACACAACTGTTAACGAGAACTCAGCAGAAAAGAAGGGGTTGAAAAAAGGAGCTCTTCTTTGTGAGTCCCATTCAGTGCGATTTGTCCCCCTTTGTAGTCCTAATTATGTGCCAAAGTAGGATAACAGAAGTTCTCAACTCGGCCATTATGCCAGCACAAAAAAAGAGACGCATACAAGAAGCTGATCACTTTGGAATTAGCAAACATGATACTATACAGGGAGAAAAAAAATCATTAATACCGTCAGGGATTAGAGGTTCTGATTAAAGGGTAGCTTCTACCGTATGCAAATTAGTGATAGGCATTTATCAGCGCCTGGGCAAGCTGTCTTAGCTGCAAAGCCACATATGTTTTTTAGCTGATTAAAAAACTGCTTGAAGTTGCAGGCTTTTTAATGGTGGAGGGAGAAAGTGGGAGACAGAGAGAGAGAGAAAGAGAGAGCAAAAGAGGCAGCAGGAGAGAGAGGGAGAGAGAGGTTGTGAGGGAACTCATTTCCTTTTGGCCAAATTCCCGCAATCGCTCAGAGCATTTGCCTTAATTCCCTCCTTTATTAGCCACATTCTTTTGTATATAATTAAAACATTTCTCAAGTGAGCATGTGCGTGTTTGTTTTATTTGCGAGCTATATTTTTCATCAGCAAACGCATTGTATTCCACACAACCTCTTTTGCATTGTATCACCATAGCCTTGATGCTTCCCCCTGAAAGGGCCCAAGTTTAGAATGGTGAATATTATGGCAGAATTAGGTGAGAATTTGTCAGCAGTGCACCATTGTGCAGTGGTCTCTGTGTTATTATATTTCCTTTCATATGGAGGTGACCCCCTTTGTGTTAACAAAGAACATGAGGATGAAACTGAGCTCTGTGTGCTTCTCACCCAGCGCTGATAATGCCGTGGTAACCCAGCACCCCCTCTTCTCCTTGAGGGAGTGCTTTAATTTATGCTTTTTCATCTCCCTGGGCGCAGGACTGTTAACCTGCTCTGTGCACTACTGATTCAGGGAAAGGAAACCTCTTATGCACACCAGACTGCTGCGTCAAGTCTCCTCTCTCACTTCTCACCATTAGAAAATTGGTTCTCGATGCAACCATCACCCACATCCCCACCACCCCAACCCCAAAATGTGCAAATGTGGAATCACATGGTTTATGTCTCTTTTTACACAAACAAACATGTCATTGCTTATATTTTATTGGGTGGACCATTTTGACCAATAGTCATGGTGGCACTTGTAACTTGTACTTCTTATTTTAATCAAAGCAGATTTGTTTCTTTTTACTACTCACTACTAATGGTTTCTTTTCTAATATAGTTTAGATCACAGCAACTACTAAAATACTAAATCATCAAGGAATTTTCACAGTAAAGTCTCATGCAGTGTGACAAACAGCAAGTCTATTCTGCAACAGTTACAATTTAGGCTTAACCAATAATCTGTCAGCAGTGTTTTAAGGGTGTAAGAAAATATCAATACACTTGTGTATAGCAATATTGTGTATTGTGTGTTAATAATTTACATGCAACGATTTATGGCAGATAATGGTTCATTTTGTGTTGTGTTAAACGCCAGATCACTAGATGTCAGTGGGGCGCATAGTTACTTTTTTAAGCATAGTGTATGTATCACAATCTGACAGCTAAAGTTACTTTTACTTTGCTGGGTATCGTTTCATATTTCAAGAATTGATTCGATTCCGATTCTCAAGTTTTAGAATCGATTATCAATCGATTCGGGCGATCTCAAAAGCAAGCGCTAGGCTAATGTTACCGCTAGTGTCCGACGCCATGTTGTTTTGATATTTTCACAACACGTGTGGCGTTAAAGGGTTAATACAGTTTCCCTCCAGTGAACTTTAACACCTAAGTCTCAAAATGTGCGTCTGGACCTTGTTTTCTATGACCTATGAAAAATCATAAAAAGAAAAAGTTTCAAAATTTTGTTGATAATATTTTGTTGTTTCTACATTCAGTAATTAATTTTGTTAAATGCTTTTAATGTGAAAGAGCAGTATAAAATGCTGGGTTTGCATTAGCAGCCAGGTTTGATATATCATTAAGGGAAGGATGGTAAAAATATCACTGCTATAAATCTCTGCAATGCTGGATTAAAAAACATTAGAAGTATGAAAAAAGTATTTCATGATAAATCTGATAAGAACTTTGAATAAAATTTAGATTCAGGGACAAAACCGTATTTTTACAGTGCAATACTTTACTTACATTAAGTAAAGAATCTCAGTACTTCGTCAACTTCTAATACACAGTAAAGTAATTGGGTTTTTTTGTACATTCAGTAGCTTTTTGGTTTCAGTGCTCATACACTGGTATGTGTGCAAAACAGACCTACAATATGTTTCAAATAACATCCATCTTAGATCCAAATGATACCCACACAGAGAATCCACTTAGGCCTCATCCTCTCCGATGAGTTGACCTCATACTGTATAGAAACGTGTGTAAAACCATTACTGATACACAGTGGACCAATAATACTGGTTCAATAAATTATATTGTGGCAAAGAAGCTATGTAATTGAAATATCTCAATAAGGATAACAGTGACTCTAAATTATATGAAATGATGAAGACAAAAAATTGCACGGTCCAAAGATGGACTAGTGGTTGCCTTGAACAGTCTGGAAAGGAAGGCCTAAATAGCAAAGCCATAGAAACATGATGAAAAGATCTATTGTTGCTTTTGAAGGCAACCCTATCTCTCAAGGACATCTAATTAACAGACAACAGCTGAGTCCATTTCAAATGGTAATATTTTTTCTTTTAAATGAATCATTTTCAATGCCTTATTGCTTACTTTAACAGACATTAGTAGGCTTCTTTTTTTCAAAGTGGGTTACCATTATGTGCTGCACTATATATATTGTTGGTACTTGTACAGGCATTTCTCTCTGACCTCTTCAATATACAATAGTGAATTGGTAGTTAATGAAAGGTAAGCATTTCAGCATGCTGTTTATCTTTGGCTCAATATAGTATTTCAATGAACTGCTTTTACACTGTTTCACTCAGGTCTAATTTGTCCAAAAGGCCGCCTGATTAAGACAGAATTAATTCCGATCGTATATTCAGGGAAAAGTTGTTGTATTGAAGTCTGTGTGTCAGTTTAGAGACAAATCCCTTTGACCATGTGCACCACTTCCTTACAGAAAATACATGTGTGATGTAGCTTTTCCTTTCATAACACTTGTACACTGTGTTAACACTGTGTGTTATTAAATATGTATTTTTTCAAGGATAATGCAAGAGTCAGTGCAGATGTACTAAGGTAGGTCGCTAAAACCAACCAGGAGTTACATGTAAAATCCAAGTGAAATCGTTATTCTGTGAACTTTTTATGCATGAAAGTTATAATGTCAGAACAGCTATTAAAGATATTGTATGTAATGTTTTTCTATTTTTTTAGTAGAAATATGTTCTAAAACTTTTGTATGTGGAGAGGTAGTGTTGACACCTCCATTAAATTAGAATAACTGAAGCTCTAATCATTTAAAGAACTTCAATTATTTCTCCTTGATTAGTGAGTACTATATAGCATGATGGGGAAGTTTTAATGGGTGTGAAAATTTAGTTTTAATATCTGTAACTTTTTTTTCATGCCACACACATCAGCAGCACACCAAAAACTGCTGTCAGCTTCCTATGTGAGTTTTCATTACATGTAAAAATCAAAAGTGTATTGTATGCATCTCGTGTATTCATGTGTCATGACAACATCTCCACACACACGTACTGTAGACACAGACAGAGGTGCTAAGTACTCATGCTGTGCATCTGATGTTTTGTCTCTCCCATGGGGCCAATTTAAAATCAATAGCCGCTATGTTAAAGATGCAGCATGCCACCTGACCTGTCCTCCCCTCATCTTCATCACAGGTTTTCATCCCTCCCTGCCCCCCATAAATGATGTGCTTATACGCTTTTAACAAGGCACAAATTGTTTTAGACAGACAGTTTAGGTGAAGTGAATCCCACATCCTCGGGCTGTCTGAGATTATGTGCAGAGGAACAGCAGGTCAGAGTTCAAACAAACGACTCGATCCAGACCCTTTGGTTTCAAATGAAAGGAGAGCGAGTTTGCTTAAATGTCTTGGGAGTCGTTTGCCCCTTGATTTTAGAATCACTGAAGGGGGTGAAGAGGAGGGATGGAGGGTTTCTGTAGCAGAAAATGGCATTAGTGTTAATGACCAAGTTTGTCCCAGAGGGGTAGTCCATATTAAAGCTATTTCACCAGTGACAGCAGTCACCACATGACCTGACTGATTAATAACAAAACGGTGCTCAAATAGGAATAACAATAAGTGTCACTCAGTATGAAAGACAACAATTGTTCTGCTGCATTTGGAATGTTTTTGTAGCATTTGTCTCGCATTTTATCACATAGCAGAAAGACTGTATAACTTTGCTATTCCTTCTTCAATGAAAATTTGCTCTCTATGTTTTTAGATTAGGTTAATGTTAAACAGATGAATGTAACACACACAATAATAGGGCTGAAACTAATGATTACTTTCAGAACTGATTAAGGTGTTGTTTTTAAATTGTCTGTGAAAAAGCAAATTCAAACCCTTTCTTTTACAGTCCCCCAATTACATTTACATATATGGAAAATTATAGTAATGTAATTATATAATAATTTATAATAATGTAAGTGTAATAGCTGGGGCATACAGTTAAAACAGAAAAAGAAGAAAAAACTCTATTACCCATCAATTCAAATAAGTACTAGGATGTTTTGACAGGTTTAAGTTGACTATAACTCAGATGTAATTGTAAACTTCAGGAAAATGCAATTAGATCACCGAAACAGTTTACTGCTCATCAGTTGATGTTAGATGTTGGTAACAACATCTTTAATTATGCACCATCTCAAAATTAAGATACATTGTTCTGTACTTTACTAATGTACTTTACAATAGTTATTATTCATGACTACACCCATTTAGAAAATGGTTTATTTCATAATTTACCTTTTTTTTCCTCTGGTGTATAATAACTACTGGGTATGTTCTTGTATGTAAGTAAGCTAAAACTGTACTGTAAAAAGAAGTCTTGCCTGTTTCAATGATTTTACCAGGATCTTACCACATACTTTATAAAAGAGAGTGTATACTAGCTTGAAGAATAGCATGACTTGGCTGAGGGTGTTTCTATAAAGGAAGTAGGAAGTACAAATATATATGAGTTACTACCAACTTCACCCAGTCAAAACTTCAAAGTTATTTGAGTTGCTGCATAATAGTAGTTTATCTGTATGTATTATAAGCGTAACTATTACAAGTTGTAATTATTAATTAAATTACTATAATTTTCAATATATTTTATATTTAAAATATGTATGTAAATAATGTATAATAATGTAAATGTAATTAGTGTAAGAAATGGTTAGCATAAAACCTGGACACATAAATAGTCTAAACTCTTCTTAAGTAAAAACACATGAACAATAGACTGTGCAGCACCATCAGTATTGCTGAATACAATTTAACATCACCACAAACTCAATGACAGTGAAGTTCACATTCAAAGATAAAACCTTCATGTAAAAGGGAATTTGTTTCAGGTCTTTATATTCAACTGTTCTAGTTTAAGCTACATATACCTAATAAATCTAGGAACAATTAGGTCACGTATAAACTTTCCATCTTTTGTTTTTTCAGCATTGCATTTGCTCTGCCAAAATGCAGGTGACCTATGCTGTTGCTCTGCTTACATGTGCAAATGTTTTTCCACATAATTTTCTTGATTTTCATTATTTCCCCATCTAAAATTATTCAACCTGCAGGTTGCTTTTTACACAACATTTAAAAATATAAAAGGCAATATATAATATATATATTTGGTCATCTCTGTATGGCAGAACAACCCTTCAGCTAGCCACTTTTGGATCATAGCCACCAGTTTAAAAACTATTATGTTGGGGATTGTTTTGAATGTTGATTGTATCAAGTCCCTGCAGAAGCAGGGGTCCATCTGATATTTAGTGTGTTTGGGGTGACGACGGAGCAAGGCCAAGTCCCACATGTCCGGCTGGAGAGCAGATTAAAGCTCTCTGAAAAGCCACACACTGCTGCTTGCAATGAGAAAAATAATAATGTGCACATGGCCTTCCCTTTATGACAGTAAAAACACATTCTCCAGAGACCAGTCTTTTTTTATCAATTCAAAGAGTGACAAACAGACCAAAGCACACCCACAGCCGGGATTGTATGAGAGGATGTATGGAGTATTTATGATGCGCGTGTCCTGAAGCGGGTGATGACAAAGGCAGTCAAACAAACCTATGTTACTGTCTGCCGTTTTTTTGTCAAAATGTTCAAAGAGGTACATTGTGGCTTGTTATTTCTTTAAAAGTGAAAAGAGGAACTAGCTGTACCTTAAAGAAAATCCTTGAACAAATGTGACTGCAGAAAAAAATATTTTAGCAAACACTTTTATGATATAGTGGAAGCAGGACACAAAGTAACAAATAGCAAATTGACTTAATGCATGTATGGGATTCATTTATGTATAGCATTCATTTATGTATGGAATAAATTTATGGACTAATTTAGTTTACACATTCACACAGAGTATTTTAAGATTTACAAATGTAAATAAGGTTTTGTCCAAAGTGTGTACTCAAAATTCACATTTGTAAATTTGTGTGCACAAGTACAAAACAAAAAGTACAGATCTTAATTTTTCACAGTTGTGGTTCTTGAGGTGTGCATCTGTCAGTCTCATCCTATGGATGCAAAACACAATTTGAGAAGCATTACTCATTTCTTGAGGGTGGATTGTGATTCAGTTGGTAGGGCAGTCTTTGAACCCCATGTTGGAGGTGGTGCTGGGCAGTATACTGGTTCATACCAAAAAACGTTTTTTATTTTTGTTATGATATGGATTTTTCTTATACCGCAATACTGCTTTACATAGCCGTAACAACGTTCGGAGTGTAGCCCAGCGGGAAACCGTTAAGGGGGGACCTTTTTTGCTGAACACGCATGTAACGAGTACCTGCTTTAGTGGGGGTATTAAGCGGTGAAAATGGACAGAGAACATTCTGAAACTGAAGCTGTAGCAAACAATGAAGTTGAACATGATGACATGGTTGGACTTTAGCTGAAAAAGGAGCCGCGTCTGTCGTCTGGAGATACTTTGGTTTTAAAAGCTTGGACATGGACCAAACAACTATTTACTGCTGACAAGCTTAAGTTGTCAACACGGGCAACTTTCTGCACAATCGGCATCCTCCACATTCTCAGGTAAACTAAAAAAGCCGTCACTTGTAGACGTACTTGCTAGGTTTACAGCGTTGTTGATTTAATGATAAATTAACAGATTTTGTACACCAACCTGGAAGCGTTTAAAAGACGCAGATATTTTAGTTGCTTTTCAGGTGGTTGACCCGACATATTTTCCGACGCTTTCTCTATAGAAAAGCTAACCTGAAGTGACTTCTGTTCTGATCTGGAGCTCTTCTCTCAATCAGTTTGAGATTAATATGATTAAAACCTACTCATGCATGGGAAAAAATAATGCTGAAAAACCATCATAATTTTATAGAATTTTGGTCATACCGCCCAGCTCTATTTGGTGGTTGAACTCCCAGTTCCCCCAGTTCCTCCAGTTGAAGTGAGAGCATTTTTTTGAATCTTGAATCTTTAAGGAGAAAACAGAGACCTAGTCCTTCTGGAAGTTTCCACCCTCACCCACATTTTCACATTCACCTAGACCAATCTGTAGCAGCGACACTACACTAACACCACGTTAGTTATACGCTAACTCATCTCCTCCAGCTTCTGTAGCTAACACTACTTGGCTGGCAGTATTTCACCTGCAACAAATGAAAGATTAACTGACATAAAATAAATTACATATTATTGCTCATTCCACAACCTACAAGGATGTTTAATTTGTTTAAGATCAACTCGTCCAAGAGGTCCCACTAGCATCTGCTACCTCCATCTCATTTACATTGAACAGGTTCAATGTCACTGCTCAACCTGGCTGGAGGAACAGAGATGTGACTGGTTGATAAGCATGTGAATGTTTCTAATCCCACCCACAAGAAAACAGTGCAAGACAGATCCTGAGCTCACTCTACCACCAAAGTGTTCACATAACAAAACCAGAAGATGTGACAAAAGACCAAAAGGTAACCAAATTGTCAACCAAAATTCAAGGATAATTGTATATTATCAATAATATTAAATAAAATATATAAATATTACATTTAAAACAAAAATTTAACACACAGTTGAATGCACGTTTAACAGTGATTTACTCCTAAATGATAACTACTCTACAAAAACAAAAACTACAAATATGAACTTTGATTAGCTAGATTGAGCTAGATTAGATCTATGTTAGAATCTCAGAAACATATAGCAGCTGGGCATCGCCAGTTCAGTAAGAAGGGGTCATCAAAACGAAAAAGTGGCTTTTTTTAAACTGTCATAATAATTATGTTCATATTTTTTAAATAAAAGAAAGTTAATAAAGATATACTCTAATTCTGCGCTAGAGGAAGTACATGTCAGGTGAGCGAGCCAGGTGACCGCAAGGAAGAGGTAGGATTGCTTAGGACAAGGTATAAACAGGGAGTCCACTCACCTGCTCCTCGCTCAGACATCGTTGTTTCTTCTCATGTCCCGAGC
>JAUYWH010000020.1:3871667-3906517 GCA_034779795.1 Ctenopoma multispine
TCGCCTCCGCTCAGCCCCATCTCTGGCCCCGTCATCTCCTCTGGGCGGAACTATCCAACAACCTCCACTCCTCCTCAGCCACCGGACTCTCACCCTTTGAGGTCTGTCATGGATATCATCCCCCCATCTTCTCCCACCAGGAAGCGGAGGTTGAGGTACCCGCCGCCCAACAGTTGGTCCGCCGGTGCCGGCTGGCATGGGTGAAGGCCCGGGCGATGGCCAGTTTATCTTCTGGTTTTCATCTCCCATCCAACAGCCAGACCGAACGCAATAACCAGGAGCGGGAATATATCATAATTAAATATCATAATAAATAATTTATATCATAATGTTGTAAGAAGGAGATGTTCACCAGAGCAGAACCACTTTGATGAATGTTATCAGTACACGGTTGTATTGAAAGTACACAAACTCTTAAAAAAACTTAAATATTTCAACACAATAATGGCATTTTCAAGACAAAAGCGATAAATCTCTGCGAGATCTCACACAAAACACAAAAGCATTTGATCATTTTTGCATATGACATATTATAGAACAGTGCAAAGTAAATTCACACCACACTCAAGGAGTAAAAAAGGAAGTATAAATAGATGTTATTCTGAACCATCTAATGTGAAACAACATGATTTTCTTGACAATGCTTCCTAGATTCTTTTAAACCAAACACAGTGCTTTAATACAGCCTTTTGTTTTGCCTGTCTTTCTGTTCTATTATTGCGAAGAATTGTTGCTCCAAATCTACAGAGGAACTCACATGCTTGAGATTAAACTGGTCACCATAATCAGGCTGCAGATTTTAATTGTAAGAGCTTCTGCTGGCACTGTTTTCTCCCTTTTTCTGTCCTCCTTGACAAAAATCTGACAGTGGCTTTGCATGGCAAACCTGTTTAATGAATGACTAATCCAGGAAGAGCGCATTATGGCAAACTGTCACACACACATTGTACCAATATTAACTTGAATTTACATTATCATCCTCTGGTAATGCGGGAATATTTGGATTTCCATTAATGCATGGCCTTTCTGTGTGAAAAGCAAACAGCAATGAACTAAATCAGTTTTTTCCCCCTCTTTTGATTGGATGTTGGTGTTAACGCTGTACAGAGGAGCTTTCTTTATTGGGATGACAGCTCCGAGGCTTCCCCACTCCTCGCAATCAAGCTCACAAACAAAAGGCCCTGCTTGCATTACTCAAAACCTCTTCTCAAGCAGCAAAGCCAAACTCCTATTACACCATTGTACTAGTGCTGTAAATCAACAAGAACAATGAGAAGAGGCACAATCACACAGGCCGGCACCATCATCCATATAAAGCATGAACCCAAAGAACAATGAATCAGACACTCTTGTGAAAAAGTACTTTCGTCCTCCAGTTATTTATTGTGTTTATCTTCCAGCTCCCTATTCAGCGTTTATATTTTTATTATCCTATTTCTGACAAACCAGACTCAATGAAGGCAGACATTTAGTTTCTCTGGGTGGGCACACTAAAGGACCATTCTGTAAGGTGTAACAGTCTGCACTACAGACTGATCTACTGAGGGCACACCACTTATCAATATGGTAATACACAAAGCTGTCTGACTCAAACCTGGAGACATAGGTCTATACAAAATGTTAAGTGAGTTATTTTGTTTCTTTTCAAATATGACTGACTACGGCAGTCCATATATTATTGTCAAAGTACGTTATAATAAGATGTTTAGTGTACCCTGCTGTATAGCATGTGTCAATATATCACATTTGTTTGCACTTGTTTCCTCCAGACACAGTGTAAATATAATCCACATTTACCTGTAGCAACTGTAGTTGCTAGTGAGTTTGTTCAAACCAGCTGGTGGCACCAATTGGGCATTAGGGTGCACTTGAAACCACTACAGAACCCGCAAAGTGGATCCAAACCTCAAACTGTGAAAAATACTAATATAAACCATGGCCATCAGTGTGAGGATGGGCTCTCTTTTGACTTGACTTTGGAACTTAAAACTGTAGGGGTCACATTATGCTTTTGTATTTTTTGTTGCAAATTCACTGTAGTGATGACAGGTGTCCATATTAAACAAAGCAAAAGTTTAAAACTGTATGTATATTGAAGAAATTACACAAAAAAATCTTGTGTCTGCTTGCTCTGTCCACTGTCTCTGTCATGACAAGCAACTGGGTTTTCCTAGGCTGAGAATTATTTTAGACCAATGTGTGTGTTGTGACCAATAGCTCCTGCCCTTATTCTGTTATCTGCTGAGCCTTTGAAAGAGGAAAGAAAATAGGGGACTGTCAAAAGGCCAATCAATACTCTAAATGCAAAGGCCCATAAGGCCCACGTTTAGTATAGCATTGCAATTAAGTAGGACATTGCTGGAGCAGTGTCACACACCTGCTTTTGGGGCAAAGTGCTATGTAGAGACTGCATGTCTATTCAATTTGTTTATACTATTAAATACCTTGGTCAATAAAAGTAAGTTTATTTCTTCGAATAACACGGTAACATATAAGGACTATTAGCACTATTATTCAGAAAACCGACTATCATAAAATAATGTATATTCTAAAACGTACATTGTGTTTCCTCATAAAACAGTGTTTCACACACTCATTTATGCAACATAACTGAATGATCACCTAAGGCTAGTCACACTGAACACAAAGGGTGTATATATTAAACTATACATTATCCACTACTAGTACAATATTTGTCACCATCAAATTGTACTACTTAGTTTATAATGCTTGCACTTGGTTTAGTACAGTGGCAGCTTTTCACCACTCACACATAATGACGAAAGAGCATGTGTGGAAAGGACATCCATAAGCACGAGACAAGCAGAGTGGTGCTGGGGAGATGGAAGAGCAAAGCAGCAAGTTTTGAATATTACTGACCCAGCACTTGGAAAAGGCAATGCACAACAAGACGAAAAATGAATGCTTTTTAGTCTGAAAATCCTTTCACCCTCTCACATTCAGCAGATCAGATTAAGAGAGAGGTTTAAGAAGATTTTGACACGCACAAAAAAAACTTCTGAGCCATGGGAGGGGGTGAGTCGAGGAAGGTGGTAGGGAGCAGTTTGTAATTCACTGGCTTCAGGCAATTCATCACAGAAATTGAGTTTCTAATGCAGCATCTTGTGAATCCCTTTTGCCCTGTCAACGTTTTAATACATTACATTGAGAATGTAAATCATGTTTGAAATTTGGCACAAACTACACAGCACCTACTGCACTCAGACACACTGTATCACACATACTAGTTTCACATTATACACACATATATTATGAACTGTACATGGTACCATGCACACATGTAGGCCAGGGTTGTGCAGGCAGAACATCCCTCATTTTCTTTGTAATATGAATAAGGTTGTGATTTTCCATAAAACTCTCCTGGATTCTTGTTTCTTTAAATTTCTATTTAACTATATTTAGAAAAAAAAATGCAACGAAGTATGCAATGAGACAACAAAAGCCAGAACAGCACTGTAAACATAGTAAGTTAACAATTAAATGCAAGGAGGCTGGCTAACATTTTAGCAGATATGAGCTGAGTTTCTTTCAAGACTTATGAATACAACTATGTTGCTAACAATCATGTTGACATGAAGGTTTGAGTTAAATGTCTTAATGACTACTGGATGGTTTGCTTTATCATTTCATTAAGACATTCATGTTCCCCTCAGCCCAAACTGAACCACTCTGGAAATAATCTGTCATTTTATTAGTCTAATACAAATCAGCCTTGGTTATGGTCTGTGTATTTAGTGCTAGTTAGGAGAATATATACCTGCTAATCATCAGCACATTAGGAATATCACTAAGCGTGCTGCGTTCTAGCTGCTGATGTTAGCACTAAGCTCAAAGCATCTCCCTGTCCAAGATCTAAGACCCTTTAACACCACTGCTGTCTTTGTCTTCATCAGATTAGTACCCGATTTTCACATGTTACCCATTACTAGTTTCCTATTACATTTAATTTTACAACAATATGTTACTAAGAGAATAATACTAGAGTAATTGCCTTCCAACCCTCATTGGTAGCACATTAGCAAAAATGCTTCCTCTTTATTAACATGGTATCACCGGTTTCCTTTTATATTATAATACCATGTATTTTTTATCTGAGGTAGCTGTGTAATTCTTATAATATTACTATATCGTAAGTCATTATGAATTAATTGCGTAATAATAAGTACTTAATATGGTGGTGATAAGATTATAATTTCAAGTAATATTATATAGTCTATGTAGAAAACATTGCAAAACAATTATTTTTGGGGGGTCTGGGTTCTGACTGGGCCACTGCAATAGGCAGATTTTGTATCTCCAAAGTCATTCTGAAGCAAATTTACTTATGCTGCATCGCCCAGCTTCTTCTGAGCTTCAGCTGATGGACAAACACCCTGACAGGACACCTTAATAAACCTGAGAATACATTTTTCCTTTCACAATTGCAGGTCCAGGTCCAGAGACAGCAAAGTAGCCCCAAATGATGCTCATTCTACCATACTTCACCTCTGGGATGATGTTCTCATGTTGGTTTGAACATTTCTCTTTTTATACTATATGGAGTGATGCACAAAAATTCAGCCTTAGTTACATCAGTCCACAAAAAATCCCACTGGCTTTGTGTGTCAAAATGGTCTTTGGCAAGGACCACGTGTGGTGAAAGTTTCTTTTTTGAAAGAGAACACACAGCACTGTATGACGTAAAAAAGAAATTGCGGACCAACATGAAAACATCACCTGAAAGTACTGTGATAGGAGTAAGCAGTGCCATTACCTTTTCTTGCAATTGTATATCCCTCTTGTCATTTACACAGTTACCCATAAATCCTGCAAAATCATGGCACGAAGACAGCTAATCCAGGAGGTCAAAAAAAAATCCCAGAACAACATCTAAAGAACTGTAGGCTTTACTTGGTGGTGGTTGTGTGATGGCCTGGGGCTGCTTTGCAGCTTCAGGACCTGGACGAATAGCCGTAATTGATGAAACCATGAATTTTGCAATCGACAAGAAAATTCTAAAGGAGAATGTCTGGCCATCAGTTTGTGACCTCAGGTTAAAGCACACTTGGGTGATGCAACAGGACAATGAGCTGAAACACCAGCAAATCAAAATTGTGGTTTTGGAGTGACTTAGTCAAAATCTGGACTTGAATCCAACTAAGACTGTGGGATGACCTTTAACAGACCATTCATGCTCAAATACTCTCCAATGTGGCTGAAGTTATATAATTTGCCAAAAAAGAGTGGTCCAATACTGTAGTAAGCAGTGTGTTAATCAATAATTACCTTGATTGCAGTTGTTGCCACAAAGAGTCGCACAACCTTTTAGGGGGCAATTACTTTTTTACATATGGCCAGGCTAATAAATGAAATCATCATTTAAAAGCGTAACTTTTTTAATAATAAATAATAAATAAATACATAATTAAATTTTATTGATGGATGAGAATTTGTAAAATTTGATGATCTCAATCAATTAAGTATGAAAAATATGCAAAAAATAAAAAACAAAAATTGGAAGGGGTGCAAATACTTGTTCACAGCACTCTCTATAATGGTTAAGGATTAAAGGTAGAGCAAGTAATATCTTAAATGGAGGGCAAACAAAAACAAGGGACAATGATGTGCTGTATGTTTTGGCAAACATTGTAACCACTGATTATGTGTTCCCTGTGTATCCCCCATGAGACCTGATACTGGAAACCATTACCACTGTATAGCACTAGTAAATATCATCCTATTTATTCAAAGTACCACATATGTGCAAGATTTATGGCTAACCCTGTTAACGACAAGGTAAGATAATAATATCTGTATGTTACTTAATCTGACAGGCCATATTTTTCAGTTACTTCTTAATTAAAACAATAAAAGGTCCTGGTTTAAATGTTGTGATGTTTACGGTAAATGCCATATTTTTGTGAAACTACTTAAAATAATGCTGAAAGTCTAAACTTCAATCAAAATTTGATCGTTTTATTTCAAATCCACTGTAGTAGTGGATCAAGGCTTTTAAACCTTTTAAAACTAGTGATGAGTAAATAGTGACTGATTGCACAGTCTAAGTAACTTGCCCAACACTGGATATGATGAATGAACAAAAAACTGGTAGAATGTGACTCCAACATAGTGTATATGTAAAAAATATGTATGTATGTGAATAGTTGTCTGTCTCTGTGGAAACCTGTCCAGGGTGTAACCTGCCTCTCACTCCATCCCACACACAACCCTTTAACACTGTTTAGAATCTGTCTTGGTGATTAGATTGTATAAGTGGACAGCGCTAAATACAAGTGTGAATGACCACCAAGATGCATTGTGATCTGATCACCCAAACCACTTGCCAAAGTGGTCTAGAGCTTCAACCATCTCTTGTAGCATGACATTACAGGAAAGTCAGCAATGTGACTGCACAACTCACCACCTCTTTAATACTGAGAGTATGCATAACAGCAGGCCAGTTGACGACTGCCCGTTGCTTCCTCCCCCGCTCCACTTGTTTCAGTCTCAACATCATAACCTGGTTTAAATATTTTCTCATAAAACCCTCTTCTCTTCTTCTCTTCTCTTTTCTTTTGTGCACAGGACTTATGTTGACCGGACATTTAGACAATTTACTGGAGAGCGCTAAATAAACTCAAAGTCAAAGTTTGTTGTCTGTCCAAGCCACTTCTGTGTAGGGGTGGGGGTATTATTGACACTATTTATGACTTTATGTCACTAAAATATTACATATTTGTTTCCACAAATAGGTCATTTTGAAAAATTATTACTCTCAATAATTAGTTGGATTGAAGGGCCTAGTTCTGACCCCCCTCTCTACCGCGGGTTACCCGTTTGTCCCCACCCCCGTCAGCTTAATGTATGTCATATGTTAGCGAGAGCTTAAGAATATCTGAATACAAATGGTCTGCTGGACATCCTCGAGACACATGATGATGTGTTGTCTACTTGTGATCCTGTCACCGAAGACAAGTTTAAACATGTGTAAGGCACATTCACAGCTCGTTTTTTTTCCTTTCTGGCTGCTGATTGGTCAACTGAATGACCAATCAACCCTGTGCTGTGCCACGAGGAGTGCACACTGAGAACTGTTAGTGACTGTCGACACAGAGGAGTTCAAATCTGCCCATAAAGTCACTGCTAGTTACTTTTTTAAAAAAGCCTGTAAAGGGCTTTTAAAAGTTGTCACGTCTAGCCAGAAAATCATTAAGTTGGCAGTACTGATTCCACTAGTACAGCTGGGATTAAGTGAAAGGTTGAGAGGAACATGATGGCACTGTAGGGCAACATTAAAGGAGCAAAAAGCATTACACATTCACTTCCCAACCCACATTTTTCTGCTCTGGTGATCCAAGTGGTCCAAAGTCTGCTTTGCTAATCTTTAAGCAACCACCACCTCAATTAAAGTATAAGAACAACTACTCTAACAGTTCATTTCTCAAGTCAGTCATTCTTCAATGCTTTTTTTTAAAACAAATTGTACAAATACAGCACCACGAGCATGTCTTCTTTGGTACGCTGTGCCACTCATTCTGCTCTGCAAGGTAAAGTGCACAATGAGCACATTTGCTTCAAATACAGCACTATCATTTTCAGAGTGGGGGATCATAATATTCAAATCCGTATTTAACCTTTCAAGGCAGGAGGATTATGCAGCAAAGTCTCCATTCCGAGCAGTTTCCTCGCCCCCTACTCCCCTGCCATAATAATGATCATTATCATCATTGTGTGAAAAGAGGATTATCATATCGTTATATAAACCCAGGAACACCCCGACTATTATGAAGTAATTTCACTCTCATCAGTGGACCGGTACTGTGTATGACAGTCAGCTGAGCTGTCACAGGTGACCATGGCAATCTTCCATCATTCTCTGAGCCGGCAGAGTCTGCTGTGAAGGAGAATAGAGAGCCACTGTCTCGTTTGAACCACGAAGTGAGAAGTCCTTGTCTAAAGCGCTGCGTTTAAAGGAACTTCTTCTTCTGCAACAACGTTTTGGATGTTTGGCCATGGTCAGTGAAAGTGAGCTAGTTTATTCAACTCATTTATTGCTTTTCCCGTTTCCTGTTTCTGTTGTGCAGGGGTGTTTGATGCATTTAGTTTCATCATGTTTTAACTGCACTTAAGCACTGATCAACATCTAGCTTTAGCAGATACAAAATGCTCACATGCTTCCACATTCACATTAATATTTTGATCACTGTTAATAGGGATCTAGGATTCTGTCGTCAGTAGGTAACACCACTAAATACCGCTAAGAAGTAGGAACTGTCAACAGGATGAGTTCATGTGTCACTATTATCACCAGTCTTAACTAAATTACATGCACATTATAAATATGCCAATAATGTTATATGTGAACTACAGACAATTGATGTGGTTCTTAGTTGACGTCAAGTAAACAATAAATAATTGTAATTTAGGACCTAAATAAAATGACTAAATGACTAAAATAAAACGTCTGTGTCAGTTCTTGTATTATTTTATTATCATTTTGTACCAAGAGTACAGCTTCTACACTGTTGTTCATCCCCCTCCTTGCATGAAGCGGCCAATCCTGGCTCAAACGCAGGAAGCATTATGGCTGTAACAACACTTTTTCACTCTTTCATACAGTTGGTTTGCATATGAAGCTGTGTCTTTGTTGAAAGGGACACTAGCACCATATTGTGGATAAAGTCAGCACTACTGGACACTAATTACAAAAACTACCTAATGCTACTGACAAACACAGAGTCACATTATTCAAAGGGGGCTTTTCCTTCACTTTTCCTGTCTAATTATTTACACTGTGTCGCATGTTGTCATTTTCAAACTCAATAGCAAGGTCAGTTCTGTCACTCCCAGGAACCCCAGTGTTTCTGCATCTCTGTGGGTACAGTCTTAAACATATGGACTCTTTTTAATTAAATCATACCTTCACTCAGTCCTTCTCAGTCTTACTGACAGCAAGGTCATTAAACTATTAAAGGGAGTCACAGGCAAAATTGTTGTGAGCAGATTGAGGCAGGAAAGGTTAATTAAATGGCCATTGCTTCTCCTTACCTCAAGCAAAGCAGCATTCTTCTACCCCAGACAGGCCAATGTGAGAGAATGTGGCTTTTTTTCATGCTGCACTAGATGTGTGAGTGCACAGCATTTCCTTCTGCACTAAGTGGAGAAAATATGGTTTATCTCTTTAAAAATATATATTTTTCGCACAATGCTGATACAAAACTTTGACCTTTTCCAGTGAACCCTGCTATACCGTAAAACTAAGGAAGCTAAAGTAGATACCACCGCTGTGTCCGCCATGGTTAACGACAAACCATTTGAGTGCTTCAGAGATAATTCTGAAATATTCAGATACTGTACGCCCATGCCTCTTTTATTACCGTTTAAAGAAAGGGTCAAGACTTGCCATCATAAGGCTTTCAAATAATTACCTTTTGGTTCAGCAGCCCTGTCCACATTAGGAAATTAGTCTTGTTTTCACTTTGGTTTGTCCTTGGAAAAATTCCAAAAACATTGTAAATTATTAACATGTCTTTGCAGATTTATGGTATGCTATGAGCTAAACAGCATTTTCAGCTTTGGTAGCGATTCAGTGTAGCTGTTATACATGTTCCTCTGAATATTTAAACATTTAGTGCAATCAAATATTACTGTAAAATATAATTGCATTCTTTCCTTTTCAAAGCAGCCAATCATTGAAAAATGTAATCTCAACATTCCTCTCCACCCTGCAACTTCACCTTCCTGGTACTGTTAAGATTTTGTGGTAGATTAGAGACGAGATGGAATCTGTATTGTGGCTACAATCATGGCCCTCTATTATAGCTACCTCTGCATCAGACAATACACCATTTTAACTGTAGACAGCTCTGATGGATTTTACAACAGCTGGAAGTGATACTTTACAGATCTAGAGAATTTTATCTTCTCCATACCTGCTGCTGGAATACCACAACAGCTTCTTAGTGTTTTGTCTGTGAGTTATCTTCAAACACTAACTTTAGCTTTGTGATAAATCAGTGGTTAAAGTCTATACTATAAATAAAAAAACTGGTATATTATAGGTTGCCTGTATGATATTTTACATTGCCCATTCTAATGTAAATAAATATGGAAAAACTCAAATTGTGTATTCTCTTGGATGGTTAAGGTATTATTTACACTCAGGGGTTTTGTCAGTGTTGTGTAGTACTCCACAATCTGTTCTTAGACACAGCAGTGTGTTAAATTTGCTTGCTTCCTATAGTTCTAGTCAAGTCTAAATGGCCTAAAACTTCTATTCAATGTCCCTATATTAAAATATCCTTCTGCTTCTAGCTGAATATCTGGAAGATAATTTTACTTTAAATGAGGTAATCTGACTCTAAATTGTCCGTAGGTGTGAATGTGAGCGTTCATAGTTGTTTGTCTGTATATCCCGGCCCTGCGATAGACTTGCAACCTGTCCAGGGTGTATCCCGCCTCTCGCCCAAAGACAGCTGGGATAGGCAACCCTCACAAGGACAAGCGGTTAGGAAAGTGGATGGATGGATGATGTAATCTGGTGGCTCCAACTATGGAGGATGTAGACTTCCTCCAGATGACATAACTCCTAATGACAAAAAATTACTCCAGATGAAATTATTCGGAGAAGTGTTTTGCATGTATTTGGTTGTAAACTAAAATATGAATTGTTAAGATGTTTTTTTACCTTATCATGACACTGTATGTCAGGGGCTTAACCAAAGTTAATACAAATAATATTCGAGATGTTATGAATGGTCGCATCACGATTCAGCAAAGATCATACAATACTTAAAACAAAATGCAACTCCCATGAAAGTGCCAGTGTGAACACTCTGGTGAATTTATCATACTCAAAATCGTCAGCTCTAATTTCAAGACAAACATGCTTTAGTATAACATTATTAAACTCCTTCATGATTTGGTTTGAATGATTTTCTTCACCATTGCTAATTCGCCCCTCAAAAATAGCTTTGATAAATGACAGTTTCATAATAAAAGAAAAAAAGGTAAAAGCATAATTATATAAATATGTGTTTTCAGGAAATTGTGTCCTGTTTCAGTGAGACTCTCAGGTTGAATTGTGTCATTTTAATTTATTGTTGTAATAATGTGGCTGGTGTGAAGGCTTTTGAGATTGTAACCGTAATACATGGAAAAAATTAATTAGACATGATTTGCTAATGTGTTTGTTCTTCTTCGCCTACTCTGAGGCAGTGATCTATGCAATAGCATGCAACAATTCGGACAGTAATAAAGTGGTACCAGACACAGACACGGTAGGAGGATTAAAATCCCGAAATTCAATGTTGCTGACAGCAAAACAACTCTTGTGATTGTACCTTCTGTCATATTTCATCATTTGCTTCTGCCAACCTATTAAAAGCTTTCTATTGCCTAGAAAAGTTACATCAGAAGGCTAATATGTATTAATAAATGACTGCATTTGGAAAGAACTTTCATTCACATTTAATGTTTCATGACAGCATAGGCCATCCTCACATGAACTGTATTTGATGCAGATAAAAGGCTTAACTAACCTGTTCCCCACTCAGCTTGGTAGCCAAAAGTAAGTACATTACCTAAAAAAGCTGAGAACCTGAAAAACCTCAATTTAAGTCCAATAAAATTAGGCAAATTAGTTTGTGGCAGTTTGTACAATTACAGTACTATATACTGTACATACAATGGCAGCTTATGTGCGTGAGTAATTTAGCTGCTGAGTGAAAGAAGGATGAGCCCACAGTCATTAAATGCACCAACAATTACCAGTATCATCATTCTATTGGCTAAATGAAGCCTTGCAGCTACATGAAGACAACAGTAAAGTCTGAAGCACTGAGTCCCAGGTGAGGTGTTAGAGCTTGTGCCTATGTAATTAAAAAGGATGAAATTGCTGGACTCAATTATGAGATGCAGTACATTGTTTAAGGCACAATGTGGTAGTCTAGCATGACTACGCTCAGAAGATGAAGTTAGCATGGCCTCACCTTTTGTGTTCACATGGCATGCAAGCATGATCAATGAATTACTTTGTCAGGTGGAGGTGCCAAGTGGGCAAAGAGCTGCAGCACACAGCAGGAGCAGGTGGAGTCTCTGCCTCGGGTTCAATCTCACAGCTGCTCAGACGGTGTCTAAAATGTTTTTTTTTTATATTGCCTATTTATGCAGTTTGTTTCGAGAAAATGAGATTCAAGGATTTCATAGTGGACAAAATGACAGGATAAAATGTTTACAAAAAGGTGGCATCGCAATACACGCATGTCCTCAACATAAACTGTATTGTTTTTCTAGTACTGCTGTTTAATGATATGATGCAAAGTTCTACCACCCTCACCCTTTGGTGAGACTATAATAAGGCCACTCGAAGAAACTTCAATAAACACGCAGTAAGCTTTGTTTTCCTCCTTGTGATTTTAGTTATCAGGAATGTAACTGGTCCATAGCGTGTTTATCAGCTACTCCTTGACATTGAAAAGAATGCAGTGATTGCAATGATCAGCTTTCTATGGGCATCTGCTCTATTGTCAGGTTGTGATTGGGCCAAGGAAACGTCAGATACATTTTAATTACGGGTCTCTTTCCACAGCTAATCTGAGAAAATATGCTGTTAGAGAGCTGTGATAGAAGTCATCATGATCAATTTGCACAAGGGCTCTTTATCCCATTTATACCAGGTATGATCAGTTCAGCTGCCCGGCACACTATTCATCCTGTGAAACAATAAGCACTGCTTATCTCATAGTAGTACAGATATCTGCCATTCTCTTGTATAAGCACAATGTCATACCAAATTCTGTTCAAAAATGTGCCAATTTAACATGGCCTTGATTGACCGCAAAGGTGCATTTATACACCACACATTGTAATATGACTTATAATAATATGTTATAGTAATATGTCCTTGTCATGTTGGCATTGGAGGATGAGGAATAAATTTAAATGTTATGGGAAACCACTGCTGCTGTTGCTGGAAATGTGAAACTCTAAGACATCACATTTAGAGCAGGAGATTATTTACCCTGGGAAATAATGACTTAAGTTGAGAAGGTGGGAAACTGTTATCTCGTGATGCAGTGCTTTACATTGGACTTAAGTGTTTGTACAAACCACTAAAGTAGCAAGGAGTCTTTCTCACTAATCGTTTTTTTAGGCAACTCCTTTGAATTTACATACATTATTTTACTTACAACACATGGCAATAATGATGCTCATCGTGACTCTATAGTAACATAGTAACTGCTCATACGCCTGACTATGCAGTTCCCATCGGCTCTATGGAGCATTTAGCTTCTATCAGAAGTTTTTCAGTTTTCATTTAGGGGCTGTAACGTCACTGTTCTGGTTCAGTATCGCAGCTCTCATCAGCATCAGTCCAGATCCACCATGCAGCTGTTTTCAGCAAATGATAAATCAGCTGTGGTCTGTAGCAGAGCGAGCAGGTGGGCAGACAGTGCATCTGCCCCTGGCCCACTTTTCCAAAGGGGCCCACTTCAGGTCCAGTCTGTATGACTGAAAATGCATTTTTCCTATTTAGTTGAATGTCTGAATGGAGATTCAACTAAATACCAATAACAGTCTTGATTGCAGCAGATCGGAGCGTTTTGTTTTAAAATCACAAGGTGGCCGTTTTCCAGAACCACAACCTGTTGGAGTTTCACACATATTTATAATACCTTATGCCCTCAACACAAAATCCTGATATTTCTGGTTGTCAGAGTAGTTTTGTTTTGCTTTCCTTTGTGCATAGGCATAAAAGTTCTGTCTAGAGCAGTGTTTGGAGTCTAAGTAATGCCAGGGAAGAAATCAGGGCAGTCTTCATCTTATAGCATTACACTGTGATGTTTAAGACCTTACAGACTAATGTAAGGTATAGCATTATATAAAAAAAAAAAAAAAAATCTCTCTTGAGCAGCACTAGGAGACAGTGAGGAGGTAAAACTCCATTTAATGTAAGAAAATCTCCAGCGGAAGCAGGCACAGGCTGGACGGCCATCTGCCTCGACTGGCTGAAGTGAGTTGAATGAGCAGAAAGAAAAGAAGAGCAACAACAAACAGCAGACAAAACACTGGGAAGGGTGGTATAGAGCCAGTAACTTCACACTGGAAACATACAGATCCAAGGCAGAGGATACCTGCAGAATGGTACAGAGAGAGACAGATAGGGTGAAACACAACTACTGGAAAAACAAAACTAACTGATCTTTTCCACACCAATAAAAAACATGAGAGCCTGGGAAGCTTAAAAAGCAAACAAACCTGCACAGTAAGCACAAAGAAGAAGCTGGCAGATCACTGTACTGTAGGGCTGCAGCTTTTGATTTAACTTGTTGTGTCGATTAATTGACTTGATGGTGAGTAATTTGATCAGGAGCAGCAGTAAATAAACGAAAGAGAGGATTTGTCTTTTAAAATAAAAATGTAAGCTTCTACATACATTTACATTTTCAGTAATACAGTTGTTTGAGTCAAATCATTTCAGCCCTGTACTGTACTGTGCTGCTTATAATTATAAACAATATCCGCTGTCCATCTTTCTTTACCAGGGTTAAGTGGTCAGACTGAGGGAGTTGAGGAAGTGAAAACTGCCTTCATTGCTGCGCTGGCATTACCTATGCAGATCTTTATCAAGAAGGCCAGTGACTCTATTGTGACTATTTTGCTGGCCTTACAATGGATTTCTGTGCACCCATGCTAGCAGGAGATTGGCTGAAATTATATTCTCTTCATGCTTGGCTAGGTTGCAGCTTAGAAAAACAAGCTGCTTATAGAAGCCAGGGGAAGATTGCTGATAATAGGAGCTTCACATCCATATGACCTTTTCCTACTCCTTTTTTTCTGCCTTTGCAATAGCTCAATTGCACTGACAGGAGAAAAGGAAACGATCGTTCTGTAGAGGACACACAACATGCACCATCTAAGCCAAGGCCTTGGCACTGAATGGCAAGGTCCTTGCAAGCAATACTGTGATTTCCACCGGGCATAACGGGGATTGCCTGGGTTTACTCATTATTTATATCCGTCAATTTCCGCATCTCTTTGCATTTTGCTGCCTACAGCTGGGATTCTTCACCATCAGGTCTTGGACCTGCTGTTGCCCATAGGGTTTTTACCAAAAGGCAGCAAAACATCTGAAAATCCTCAATTTTATCTGCCCTTTGTAAAACATCTAAATATAACTTTACAGGCAGAGTTACAATAATATTGCAAAGACTGTGTAAAGTCTATATATGATTAGAATTACTTAGTTACAGTACATGTTGTGTCTCTTTCTGGGAAAACATAAGTTAAACAAAGGTTTTGAATTAATCTATTCAAAGTTGTAAGTTAAACTGAACATGATTTCCGTTCAGTTACGTGAGCACAGCCTAGGAAATAATTGTTATGGCAGTATTGGCAGTTCCCAAGTTGCACTGTGTTAAAGCCTCAAAGGCTTTAACCCAGTGCAACTTGGGAACACGTGCAAATAGACAAAACACAAGCAAATTAAGAAACATGCTGAAAAAAAGAGAAAATGTCAACGCAAATGTTCTTTTACTAGATTACTTTTCTCCATTAGCACCAAATATTCGCACTGAATCTAACACATAATAGGCTGCATATGAACATATGCTGTACTTATGGTGAGGTTAACATGTGTCCAAAGACAAGTCCAAGATCAAAACAGAACATGGACTCGACCTCTTTGGACCATGAATGTCTGTGCCAAATTACCACTGGCTGTCCACCAACCAATCTGAACATAAACGTTAACAATGCAGCTTTTTTTCTCTTTTTTTTAACCAGCTCTACAAATGTTATATGAAATGCTTTCATGCTTTCAACAAGTCAGGCTTCAAGAAAACACATGATGTATTTAGGTGAATGTGAACATAAACCTGTCAGTTTAGAGAAAGTCCACAAGGCACCTTTAAATTCCAGTATATTCCAGTCATAACTTACCAGTCATACTTCCTTGCGTAACAGTGTTGAACAATTGAATCAAAGCATTCTTGCTCCTGATCTACACTGTGTTAACTGCATGTTTCATATTTGACGTATATTATCTACTCTGCGAGTAAAAATAACTTAAGTGTTGAAACAGAGAAAAGAAATCGTGTGTAAGGGGAAATCAAACATGAAAGAGAACTGTTGAAATGTTGTTGCAATCATAGTGGTAATTGTAGAAGAAAGCTAACAAAAATGTATGCTGCAACAACTAGAAAACGTGGACAACATCAAAATGCACCAGTGACTGATATTTGCCTAAACTGTTAGAGCAGTTCCTGTCCTACAATCAATCAATCAGTCTGCTCCTGCTTTAATCAGTCCAGCTGTCTACACAGTCCACGTGTCAGCTCACGCGTCACTCACATGCGTAATCGCGAGCTGAAGCATATTTTCAGGCTTCAGGCCTATTTTCCTGCATTCATGCGCATAACCACGATTGTCTATTGGGCTCTCAGCACTTTCAAATGCAGGTTGCCTAAACTTTGTATTAGACCCAAGAGCTTGAATTTAAAAGTGGTTTCCACAGAACATCAGTAACACTAACAATTATTCTTTTGACTCCATTACGTATTCACACACATCACCTAAAGGAATGTAAACAGAAGTTAAACAACAGAACTGCAGTGTTTCTTTTTGTATCATTTGTACAAATTTTCTTTCAATTTCTGTTTAGTTGACTCGTCTATCTTCCAGAATTTCACACAAACTCTCAAAGAGTTAAACTGATGATGTCTCACATTTTTCCACCTTTTCAAACAAGAATAAAAGTGATCCAAGAGATAGCTCTGGCCCTCATGTGGGGGCCAGTGGTTGCAGGGGATATGTATATCTGCAGATAAAGCCTTCTGTTCCGAAACAGTATTTACCAGGCCTTTTTAGATACACATCAGCCGTGAAGCCATGGGTCCAGCCTTCATTATACTGTGTGAATCTTCCCTCATTTAGCGGGGATAGCATCTCCTTTCTTCCACCTGCAAATACCCCTATCCACATCCCCATTCGCTCTGCACAGCTAACAAGCAAGATGTTGCCATTGATGGTGGCAATATAGCTGGAAACAAATGTCTTTGTTCGTTCTTTCTCCCAGACCCCCCCAGTCGTTTCTGACAAACCTCGAAAGAGCCGGGGACAGATGATACAAAGTCAAAGTAGGAAGATGAGCAAAGACCACCAGCCGATAAGGTGATGAGATAAGAGAGACAGACCTTTCAGAAGTTATTGAAGGAGTATCCCACGAAAATATCCCATGGTGATCTTTTACAAACTGTATTGATATTGCGCGCACACACACACACAAATAGTGGCTGCTCTTTCAAAGTCTCTACCCTCATGTAAAAATCAGACACTAAAATTTGCTTTACATCAAAAAAAAACATTCAAACTTATACACAACAGTGTGAAAATAGTAGCGACTGGCTGTGAAGTTCACATCTGCAAAAATCAAACCTTTTATGTTCTGATGAAACACTTCATCATATGCGAGAAAGCAATGGAGTCGAGAGGCGTGTGACATTCCTGCTGATGACCTTTCTCACAGCGGTAATTAGAGATGCTCCATCCCGAGCTTCCCACCCTGCTGCCGTCCTACAGTTCGACACAAGAAAAAATCCTTTATACCCACATGTACAGACATGCACATTAACTAGCCACAAATGATCAGATTCTGCCCTTTACATGCATAGTTTACATAAAAAGAGATGTATATATGTATATAAATCTGCAAAGACAATTATTCACAATTTCTATAATGTTACTCTTCAAATCACTATGTCTAAGTAATGATTTTTATAATGTTACAGCCTGGCTGTTTCGGTGAGAAGACACTCTCTCACTGGCAAGATGCTCCCTGTGACACTCTATTGACATTTTTCCCTTGAGAACACAAGGTCCAGGAAGCATAAACATTGGTTTGCTAGGCGTGCACTTGCGCTGATGTCGAGATGGGACCATTCCCCTATCAGATTTCCGTCATATTTCTCCGGCTGACTAGACTAAGCACAAGTCAGAGGTATGAGCTGATAAAGGGTGTCTTTCACACAGCAACAACACGTACCAGTGTGCTTATCACCTCAGTGCCTAACATGCAATCACAAGAAGGACAGGGGGAAGATTGTTACATTTGGTGATTTGTTTTTTTTTTTTTTTTTTTTTTCTTTTGGGGACTGATAAAGAATTTGGAATCTGAGCAGGAAAAGCCCATCTCTGCAGGCACGACATGAGCTGTGGCTGAGGCAGGCCTCGATTTGTTCCCTTATGTCTTAATGTAAATAAAACGCTTTGATGGATGGTGCAGATCAGATAAAGCACAAATAATTTTTTTTTAAATGAAACAGAATGTAAAAATAATGTTTGCTTCCAAAACAAACAAAAAAATATCATAGTAAAGGTAAGAAAAGCAAGGAAAATGTATACAGTATCATATGTGCCTATACTTGTTGTACAAGCTACTTAAGCACTTAAGGGCTTTTTTTTCCAAAGAACTGTTCTGTGAGCCTTCAGTCTGAAAGCCACTGAGGCTCAGACTTGCCTTTATTCCTTTAGCTGTAATGGCAGCAATTAAAAAATTTAAGGTAAACTTTTAAACAGTCCTTTCTCCAGCATGAAAAACACTGTGTAGCAAAATGGTAATAATATATTCATCCCTAGGTAAACATCCCTGCCATGTCCTTTATAAACAACAGCGGCGAACAAAATGAAAGTGATAATTTCTCTCCCTTTGAGAATTCTCTTCTTTAATTCTGACAGTAAACTCGTGGCTGTTACGGGGTGTTAAGTAGGATTTAAAACTTGTCAGACAAGACATGTTTGAAATTGCTTTAAATAAGTGCACTGTGTTGCTGTCAACCACAGGCTTAGAGGAAAATATCCCTACAATTGAAGCACTCATCTGGGCTCAGAGAGCTGTGCCCCAGCAACCGCGCCAAATTCTTCCTCCTGCTTGTTACTCTAAGCCCTGTGAGCCAGCACCCCCTGCTGGACGAAGGAGGTACTGCCAGAGTCATGATCAGCCACAGCCAGAGATGAGCCCAAGCTGCATCACTAACTTTGAATTCTCACATTGCAATTTATTCCAATAAAAGAACCTAGGCATACAGAACAGAAGACAGGCGTCAAATCAAATGCGTTGTTTACACTCAGAGAACTGGAAGACCTGAGAGAGGTTTTCTTGCAGATGGCGAGCACGTATCAATTGTGGAATTATTCTTGCTAATTCTTGTTCCCCGAGCCTCCACGGGAACTGTTTTGTGTTAGAAAAAACAAGCCTCAATCGTCTCCAACGCCATATCAGAGGCAAGTCTATAAGAGACTCCACTAGTTTCAGCTACAGCAGAAAACCTCCTTCCCACCATCAGTGTTGTCAGTGATGTTAGAGCTACTGCGTTACAATGATTATTAGGAGTTGTTCAAACATGACTAGCACAGTCACTTAACAACAGCATTTGAGCTGAGGTTTGAAAATAAATCACATCCATCCATATCCTGTGGTTTGCACAATTACTCAGATGCATTTTCATTAATATTTTCTCTTTTGTTCTCAGAGTAAATCCAGGCAGAAAAAGAGCAACAGTATTATTTTAATTTAAGACCCCAGCGAGTGTTCAGATCCTACCTCGAGTCTGGCGCTTCCTGCAGTCTGACATCTATGCAAAAACCAAGGGTTCTGTCAGCAGGAAAAACTGAAGCAAAAACTGTTTTGAAAATAAAAACATGACAATGCACTGACTTCAATCACAGTGCGATAACTTCTTGGAGTCATTGCTGTGAGGACTTAATTATCGATAAGTCATCCTCACGATGTGTGCATTGTGGCTGAGAAAGAAGAACCAGAGTCCAACCTGCCACCAAAAAAAATACTTTTGTTAAGAATATTTAAAAAAATTAGGAGTTAGTTTTTTAGTTTTTTTTATCTATTAACTACTAAACTACCTCAGATAATACGGAATATTTTTAATTATTTTACAGCATTTTCTTTATATAATAAGACACTTACACAATTAAATTACAAGTGATGACTTCTCATTTTAAAACATGTGGTTCCCAAAAAACAAATCGGGAGGATCTTCTGCTTTTCTGTTTTATATCCATGAAAATGTAATACCTTTTGGTACTGGACAGACATTTCTTTAAAATTGCTTTCTGATATTTATAAGACTGAACTATCTCCATATTTAATAGATAATGCAAATGATCATTAGCTGTGTCCCTCTTTCAGTTTTTCCAGTAAAACCTCGAATGCTCTCACTCACATTTGCCATCATATCATTCTCTAATGGCACGTAACAAGAAGAGTCCACAGTAAGGTAGGACTGCCAAACCTCCTCCAGCATACATGTGTAAGGAAAGGGTTAAACCAGCTGTTGTCAAGTGCATCACATAACTTTTTGTATTATAACTTCAGCTGCTGGGTCTCACATTGCTAGTATTTCCCAGTGAAAAAAGGAGGGAAAGAAAAAGCGGGGTTGTGATTTTAGGGACTAAACCTCTGCAGCACCTTGTCCTACGATCTGGTACACTCTCCTGCCAGAACGAGTCTTTATCATACAAAGGGATTAGATTGCCCAGTGTAAGTGCCTTCAAGTTATTAGCACCTTCTTATACAAAGTATAACAGCAAACCCAAAGACATTGATTGCAGGGAACAGTTCAAATATGATTTCCTTATAGCTATTAATATGTATGCCTTAAATAGAAGCACACCGCTAAGCAGCTTATGATATTATGAAAAGAATGTTCCCTCAGGGGCATAATATGCCAGCAGTGACAGTAAGGAGAGATTCGTATTTACCCAGATTGGCTGTACTTACGTCAAGCATTCTCAGAGCTTGTGGGAGGGAAGATGGGGCAGTGGCAACAGCTCGGTTTCGATAAGCACTTACCGTGAATAAAAGACAAGCATGAAAGTGAGGTTTAGCCTCTTTAAAGATTCCCGACCAAATGTAGAGGCAGATAGGGCAGGTGCCTTTGGTTCCGGACGTGATTAGCCGTCTGTGCAGCTCTGTTCCCACAGAAATGAGACATAGCAGAGACATTGTCCAAGCTTGTCCAGGTGGGGGACCTGTCATCCCAAACCAGAGCTTAGCAGTGCAGTGCTTGGAGCGAAAGATTAGGACCCAGGAATTCAGATTTGTCTCTTTTTTTTTTCAATGAATGCTTAATTCAAAACTGTTTTTTTCCCTCTATTCCTTCTGCCTGCCTCAGCTTTCATTTTATTCATCTTTACCTTCATATTATATTGATCATTTCTGGCTTGTCTGTCATGTTTCATGACGGCTTTATTCACTTCTGTGTCATCACAACATTTTTTGGGTCAGATATTCTTGACAGACACCAGCACATGTACCAGTGAAATACAGGAGTCTATCCACTCTTTCTCCTGCTTTCTTGCAAGATGAAACATATTACAATTAACGCTGATCTGCTTAACTGTATTAATTCTTTCTTATGACCCAAGCTAAGATCTTCTACAGAAGAAAATGATCCTTTGAGGTAAATCAAGCACAGATTCCGTGAACCCTGACACATCTAATTAAGGGCACCGGCGTTTTCATCTGAATATTTAATTGTAATATTTGATTTGTGTTGGGATTGTGATTGCAGGACCTTCCACACATCTGAGGAACAGAAACCTGAGAAAATTAGGGCAGAGTTAGGGTTTGTAATACATAACAGTTTTTCTTTCATCTTGTCTTCAGCAAGGCTCCTGTAGCAGAGGATAGCATGAAGGGCAGGTAGTGGGTCAGAGGACTGTTGTGAACCAGGCTACTATAAAATGCTGATATAAAATAAATCATTATTTTTCCTGGGATGCTTAGATAATAACCATTTTGCTATGAAGTGCTCAAATGCTCATCTAAATATTTTAAGAATCAATAGTGGATTATTGGCTTGAAAAATGTATATCACTTTGTAGTGCTTTAGGAGGCAATGAGTCAGATATACTGCTTTAAAGCTCACAATATATCTGTGATGGATTGGTACAATTACTGATCAATACTAGTGACTTGACAACTGGTTCGAAAAAAGCCGAGATTTGTGGATTTCTAACCTGACTTTCCAGCCCATACAGCACCCCAAGTGGAGATAAATACACTTCATGTCTCTTCGCCAACCTTCAGGTTTGATCTCCCAACTGTTTACAAAGTTTACAAACAAATAAAAATATATGTAAAAAATATGTGTGTGTGTGTGTGTGTGTGTGTGTGTGTGTGTGTGTGTGTGTGTGTGTGTGTGATCTCTATGAAAACATGACTTAATTTTTAGTTAGCGTTGCTCAAGAGCATCAGAATAGTGATAAAATTATTTACCAAATGTGTAGGAGAAAAAACGTTTAATCAGCATTGTTGGAAATTTTACATCAACCCACTGATGAAGGTCATGATGACATTTAGCCTTAAGGTTTTTAACAAAAAGAATATGTGTATCTGCAGAATCAAGTGGTGACAGAAAGCGTTTGTATCAGCCTTAGTGTTAAGAGTTCAAATGAGGATTCCTATAAAACACAGTATATTAAATGTTTATTTCCTATGGTGGTATTAGATCCTTTACTGATGTGAAAGTAGCAATGTCACCCACTACTTCTATAGTATTTAAGACTTCAGAGGTTTTAGTAGCCAAATGTTAAAGAGCATGTCACACAACTGCAGCACCTCCGGTTTAAGTCTGACTGTTTTCACTGATGTACTGTTCTCCCATTTCCTGTCTGCCTTTCTTCTGCTACTACTACTATCAAAAAAATTAATACTTAAATCTACAGTTCAAGAAAAATTTATCTTTTTATTATCTTTCTGACTGACAACTGAGTTTGACAAATTTTGATTCTTGAACAAGTTTTTAAAAAATAATCAAAAGTCTGCAGTTTGAAACAAAAAATAATGAAACAGGACAGTGCGCTAGAAAATATGAAAAATTAAAGTTTAATAAAATGACAAAATAAGTTAAATGAACAAATTAGTTCGCACTGAAAATTGACATTAACGACTGCATGACAGGATAAAACTGCTTTTGCGCACTAGACACTGCATCATATTTTAGAAACAGGTTTTGTTAGGGCTGTGTATTGTCAAGGATTTGGCGAAACATACTGTATCAGAATACCAGCAGTACAATTCAATATACTGCAATACTGCGCGCAAAGCAGTATATTCAGATGTTTTCCTAATTAAATTCTAGGAAACTTATAGTATAAAGAACACACAACCATATACATCAATTCTGGGTAAAATAACTCAGAATATACATAACACTGCCATCTAGTGGTTTGGGGTTTAAACAACACAAAATAGAGCCATTGTCTGCCATGAATCTTTGCATATATATTATTAATAAAAAATTGTGTCACACAATACCACAATAATCAGTGTATTGATAATTTCTTACACCCCTATGGTCTGTGGGTTTTGTCACACAAAATCTTAATCTGTAAAATATAGTTTAAAGTAGAATACAGCGGAAATGCTTGAGCAAACTACAAGTATTACAATACAAGAGTAAACATACTTTCCACCTGTTTCTGAAAAGATACCAGAATACATCTCCCAAATGCTGGAGAGTAAAATATCAAAAGAACGACTCCAATATATCATCAGTGCATCAGTATCTAGATTGTAGATTACAGAGAGAGAGCTGTGTCTTCCTAATGGTAAAAATCTTTGGATTTAGTAAAGTGAGCTACAGTGCTCAAAATTTACTAAAGAGTGTTGCTAAGATTCAAAATGACTTTTTTTTAAACCCTAACTATGATTAACTGATGACTAAATTCCTCAATAAATGTTCTGCATCTGAGTCAACTCTGCTGCAATTAGACCTCAGTAACTGGGTTACATAGCTGACACTTGTCGACTCAAAACAAGAAAAACACACTGTTAGGAAGGCAGAAATGAGCTAACGTGAGTAGCAACACACAAACTTGCTATGTTGCTAATGTGCTAAATTTTGCTGAAATTATCATTAGCAAATGGCAGCGTACAAACATCCAGCAAGCAGCTTCTCATTTTTAGCAAGTGCTTTTGCTGGTTCAAATGAGAAAAGTGAAGTCAGCTGTTACTACTAAACATTAATTCTGTGTAACTTGTTCGTTAACATTCTTTACAGTCTTTAACTAACACTGTACAACAGCAATTGTACAACTCAGTGTAGCTCTAGAAAACTAACCAGTGATTCAGCTTCACTTCATGACTAACTTCATGTAATTTTCTACGGAGCCCCCTAAGGGTCATGTAGTAGAAAAAAATATTTAGGTGAAATAAGTGGTAGAAAAAAATATTCAGGCGATGTGGTAGAAAAAAAAAACAAGACAATGTGGTAAAAGAAAGAATTCAGACGATGTGGAAGAAAAAAAAGAGGACAATTCCTGCTTACACGTTAAAAAGGCTGACTAACGTGACCATAGACCTGCAGGATGTAAACACAAGGTGGACACTGGCCAACAGCCACAACTGTCCAGAACGTTGCACAGTAGTGTATTATAAACTGGAATAAATTAAGCATTCATTACAAATTGTAGTAATATTTTAACTTTCAATTTTTAACGTTTGGTAGATGGCGCCGTCCTTTCACAGGTCCGCATCCACCACTCGGCCTGGTGTCTTTCTCTGTAACTTTGTATGTTCGCCCTTATGGAAAACCTGAAATAATGCAACAATACATATATGTCCAGAAAATGTGTATCCAGTATTATGAATGAATTGGTTTATTTGGTAGCAATTCCAGTGTGACTTAATTATTGGTGTTAGTGGTGCACTATTAAATGAGTTCCCCCACAGCTGAGGAGGACACCCCACCCCATCTAGTAGCCTACAGTACTGCCAGGTACTGCCTGTAGGCTACTTGGCAGTACTGTAGGCTACTCCTAATCAGCTCAGTAGAATTGGATGATTTGAAAGCCTCTTAACACGCAATCCAACAAGGTTAATTAGGAAGTAAAGGAAACCAATCACCACCATTCTGAATGTTATTGTGAGGACGCGTAATGCATATACCTCAGATTTGTCATATTTTGACATTTAGAGAGAGAGGAGAAGTAGCTGAAGAGTTTGGTGTATAATATGTGCATGGTATGTAAAAGTTGTGTCATCAAAAGATTTAAAAAACGATACCGATAATTTCTGATACTACAATTTTATGTCAATATCGGCTGATATTATTGTTAGGCCGATAATATCAAACTTCCCTAGATGTAACCATCAGTAACTATACTGCAGTGTTTTGTGTTTTGATGTAGTACACAGTTGTGTGACTAGGCAGCGTGTCTCACTGCTGACATGGAGTTACAAGCTTACGGACACAGATTATAAAATAAATGCACCTTGAAACAAAAAAAAATGAAACTAAGACAAAGTATCACATCACAGTGGCTTTCTGTGCTCACTGTGGGAGTTGTGTGGATGAACACCGCAGTAAGAAGTTAGCTAATTCTGTCTGAGGCTCACATTAAAACCAAAAACTTCAAGGAACAGAGCAGCTGCTCGTTAACACAGACTGGAAGCTGAATGTCAGCCCAGAACAATGCTGCAGCTTCAGTTCTAACATTCAGCACAAGCTGTACGTTAAACAAGATCAACACAGAAGCCTGTCTCCTTCAACTCTAATGGTAAGTACATTTTAGCAAGAAACATAACTGCAACAGACTATGTTTTCTATTAAGACAATGAGGATATATAACAATGACATTGATAAGTCGCAAATGTACTGATACTGAACATATCAATTAAATGTACAAAAGCAACTTTTTTTTCTGTTCCAAAATATTAAATGTATTTTTTCTTCAAGATAATTTAGGTCTTTTTATCTTTATTTGACAGTAGTAGTAGCAGTAATAGTAGAAGTAGTAATAGTAGTAATAGTAGTAAAGAGGCACACAGGAAACATGAGACAGGGGTACAACAGCTCCCCAGTCAGACTCAAACCAGGGGACGGTTACATGCCATGGACAGGGTGTTTCAGTAAAAAAAGTGAATCGATTAACCAAGTAGCAACTAATCCAGCTCTAAACTAGGACAAAAATCAGTATCACACTTATTCTTTCACATTAATAATTGTCATCTTCAAGTTGATCTACATCTTATCTTGAGCTACAGCAAAAAGACCATGGTTCAAACCATATATGAAACACCATCATCATGCTGTGGAAGCACAGAGAAAGGTTTAAGATTTAAAAGCAGAATAGGTACAAAACATAGTGAGCTTTGTGGTAAAATACATATATACCCTAGTATAGAGTTAACCCTAAGTTTATTGGCAAAATGACAAATAGAGCACGAGAAGATTGGTGTGTAGCTTGTACATGCAGAAAAACGCAAAACATAAACAGCAAGGACACAGTGGCATACAAACAAAGCTGCAGACACCGTACAGCTATTGACTGAGTTAATATACTTACGATATAAAACACAGAAAGGTTATCAAGGTCATTCAGCTGTCATTTGCTGGATATTTAAGAAACAGAAGTGCAGCAAGTAGCCTATAGGACTTCTACCATCTGCTGTTTTTCTTTTTACTTTATATCTGGATGAAAGATTGCATAGTTAGTACCACACTGGGTTCACGCAAAACACACAATTTCTGTTGGTTCTGAATGTAATTTCAACCATTTTGCTCTGGTACAAGAAGAAATATTACAGCCAGCAGGTCAGCTAAACATGTGAATGACATGTTCATTCACAGTTCACTGTGGAGAAAACTACATGCACCAAGTGTTGGTTTTATTGTTTATGACTTCAACATTATTTATTTGTCAAATTCAAAATGTACATAGTTTCACTTTAACCTTGAACCAAGACATACATTATATAGTAGTAAAAGAAGACATCACATAATTATAACCTGCAGCTGATTTACCGTTTGGATTGAAATGACTCGTCTAACATTTCTTCATCCTAACCTATGTATAAATACATCAATACAGAAACCATAAACTTCAAGGTTTTCTTCTACCGCCAACTGTTTTCCATTTTTTCTGAAACCGAGGCACAATGGCACTGTCACTAACAGCTTCATATCTGCTGTTCTAACCATCTGTTAAGTGCTGGTGACCAGCGTCAACAGTTCCCAGCATTCAGGCTGATGTGCACATTTGTAACCAATCACATCTGTCACAGTTGCATCAATCTCCTGGGTCAGATCAAGGCCCGCTGATATTTCATGTGCCCTATTTCTATGGAGCATGTTGCAAATTATAGAAATGTTCACATTATAAATGTGGTATGCGGCAGAATTAAAATGGTCATACTTCTCCAATTTTTCATCTCAGATATCAAAATAAATTGCACGGTGCTTGCTAGTTGCATTATAAGATGCAGCTCTATACAGAAAACGGTATAGCAGGCAAGCAGTCACAGTGTGACCCTAAATGTTCTGTTAACTATCCATACAATCACAGTTTTGCAAAGTAGCCCTTCCTGGGTCAATTCTCACTGTTACTGCAAAAGTCCAAAAACGTGGTAATACATGTATTGATATTGGACTAAGCACTTCCTGAACAAGCTCCAACAATGGTCTTACCCTGACCCTAATGTTTATCGACTCAATTATCCTTCTATCTCCACATTTGGACCGTACACTTGGACTACTTATTTGTCCTGTGTAAAAAGATGAAAGCAGGTGAAAAGTGTGGTGAGGAAAAAATGAAGGATAGGGAGAGAGTCAAAGAGTTTCATTTATAAGAGGAGGGAGGTATTATGAGCACATTTATCCAAAATTGGAAAATAATGAAGAAAGATTAAAGCTCTCCCTGTATTTTAGGTGTTCCAAATGGACAACCAGTCCTGTAGGTGACAATGGACCACAGAGAGTTCCAGACACTATTATGTGCCACAAATGAGAGCGTGACAATGTGAAAGCCTCTTTGCAAGATAGAGGGAAGGAAACTTGAATGAGGTCTACTTGTGCACATCTCTTTTTATACATTTTGTCTTGTGGTGACAAGACAAGAGATAAGCGCTCAATGTCTTAAATGAAGTAAAAAGTGTTAAGAGGCTTTCACATCATCCATTTTGCCTGTGATTATACTTCGCCTTTGTAAGTGCTGAAACTCCAACAAAGCTCATCATGGTGACCCTTGATTCCTCCGTTTCCCCGTAATATATGCAGCCAACACAAACAAATGCACCCAAACCCCCTCATTTCATTGCTGCTGCCTCTGATTTACTTCCAAAAAGCAAAGACTATACACCATTGGTCTCATTTTTCATTGCAGTTCTTTGAATGAATCAGTTCCTGTGAACTACTGGTGCAGTTTCGGCTGCACGTGATAGACTGAGCTAGATGAGAACTACAGCCCCCATCACCTCAACCTAAGCTGAGGAAATACAGACAACCAGGTCACACAAATTCTGTCACAAGTTATTGGGTACCTACGAGTGTGTGAAACCCTATGGTGCAATATTATTCTCTGTAAATCTCAAACTGTGAATAACACAAGCCAAGCAATTTAAGCAGGAAGGTCATAGCAAAGTAAAGCAAGAAAATTGCCAGAAAAAAAATTGGGCTTTCTGAGAGAGAGAAATAGATGAGAGATGAAGGGAGATGAAAAGTTGACAGGCTACCCAGGCAGGTCTACAAAAAGTAATGAATATCCCTTGGTGTGGAGCGATTTTGAAGAACTGTCATTCTGAATGAAGTGAGATAAAAATTATATTTTGCCCAGATAAAAAAAAAAACAACCAATACAAAAGCAGAAAGGACATATGTCTTCCTGATGCTGTCCTTAATGCAAGACAAGGCCTGACAGCCTGCACCATCAAATGTCAGAGCAACTGAAGGATAAAAACAGTGCGATTATACGAGACATATGGCAAAAATAAATACAGCTTAACATTCAGCAGAAATAAACAGCAATGTAGCATTTATGGACATCATGTGAATTAAACCTTTCAACTTTTCATTATCTTCTTGCTTATTCCTTTTTTTTTTAATAAAGAGATGGATGATGAGAAATTGAGATGAATATGTGTCATTAGTCCAGCATGCAGTTTAATTTCATTCTGTACTCAGGAAAAAAGTTTTAAGGTTTTTTTTCATATAAAGTCATAACAAGCAGACATCTTGGGGTCAAACAGTACATGAAATGTTCTGCACCCAAATGGCTCAAAAATTGACCATACTGGTGTCAGCTCTGAAATTTGCATCACTGCGGCAACCAGTCCAACACTGGGCCCATCTATGAATTCAGACAAAGTTTTTTCCCTCCCGTCTCCCCCTTTAATCAATTCACTTTCTTTTATGGAGGCAGAATGAATTGAGCAGCCATAGATTTTGCCTTGTGTTGTAGAAAATAACGTGTCCTTCGCAAAAGAATAACGTTATGCTTCTCATTCCAACGTGTTAATGCTTTTTTCTTGAATAAATCATCCACATCTATTGAATCCTTTTCATTTTGCAACACAAGCCCACCATTCAGAGTGAAAAGAAAAGAGTCTGAATTACTTCAAGCTGAAGAGTTACCTTGCATAGAGAGGAATTAAGGACCATTTGCCAATATTGTGGATCAACTATGCTGAGAATAAAAGCAGCATTCTTGTGTTACCTGGCTGGGGAATAGAACCACAATGGACTTCAAACAAGGACCAGCGCACAATCCACGGATTGATTTTTACTTGAGGGACCTTGGACTTTTCACAACAAACATTCTCCAGCAAAGACAAGCATAAAGGGAAGCGTTTGAATAGTCGTTGTATTACCCTCTTGCCCTTTGTCAGAAGAATGTGGACTATTCATTGTACATCAATAGATGACCTCAATCTCATAATTTATCATTGTGGTGCTGGAAAGTAAAAGCTTCCTTTGGAAACCCTTGTTTTGCATTGTTCACAAGCTATTTGGTTTGGTTCATAACTTGCAATTCTTGCAAATTTGTATACCTGGCACCTTCACATGCCCTTGTCTGCTGTCCAATGTGAGACATCATAAAAGTTTCAGCTTCTGATTTCAAATAAATGTTCTAGGACTGAGACAAAGTGAATATGCAGGTGTGCTGTTTGTACATTCCTTTGTCAGTAGTGTAAGCTGGCTGACTATCAGTTGGCTTTAAGAGCAGCTGGCTGCTGCTCTTAAAGGTGCCCACACTCCCACCTGAGTGACACTCACTTGAGCTTTGCTCCAGTCTCTAGCCCCTCTAACAGCAAGATAAGACTCTTATCGCCTCCAAGAGTGAAGATTTGGCCTCAATCCAAGAGAACCAACGGAGCAGGAAAACCACTGTCTAGACACTTAAAGTGAACTAAAAGCAACAATGCTCTGTTTGACAGGAAATACTAAAGGGCTGTCGCTGAGGAACGGCACGCCGAGGAGGCTGTAGTTCAGACAATGTCATTGTGCGAAAGCGGCTCACCAAATCCCCTTTCTTGCAGTCATTTTTCATCACCATCTACCATGAACCTTCGGCGAGGCAGGGAAGGGGGGCACACACCATGCCAGGTTGCAATGAACAGCACTGATGTTAATTGCTATGATACACACACACACAGGTGCTGAGGTGATCTGATGGAGTACTGCATCCCAGTAAATTAAAGGTGCCATACTGAGCTTTATCTTTAATCAAGTTGCTTAAATTCAGAGTTACCTGCAAAGTATTGTATGAGGCTTCCTTCCTTAAAAAAACACTACTGTAGTGGGTGTTTAATAGTTTGGATCATGCTGTATTTACTATATAGCAGTCTTCACTAGTGTATGTTCCATTAAGCCACCAATTGCTGATTCACAGAACAATGTAAAACTAGAAGCAGGTATTTTGAATATATCTCTTTTATATACACATATACACAATGTTCAGGCCCCACTTTGCTCTACAGTACTACTAGCATTCAAAACCTCTCGGCTGCCTTGACTATAAAAATTCAGGAGGACAGTGTGCATTTATTTTTGTTACCTTAGTAACATTATAGTATAGTCTGCAGCACTTACATAAATCCAACTTAATATTCACTTTCTGAGAATCTGGTAACAAATTTTAAACTGTACAGAAATTAAACGAAGCCAATGCCTGCTTTGAAAGCTTTAACTTCAGTTGTTTAAAATGATTTGCTATACAGAATTACATTCAAGCTATTGCCTTTAACACTAAAGTGCCAAAAATACATGTGAAGTATGAGCTAAAGACTCAACGACAAACAGCAACGTGCTGTGCCATCATGTCTGTACATCAGCTTGTTGTGGTAAAGTTGGTCATCAAAACAAGACTTAGCAATGAGAGATAGCAGTAGCTGGGGGCTGCAGCTTGCACGAACATGACGCTACACGTGCTATCTGACACCTCTTTAGTTAGGAACTCACCTGAAGATTTTTTTGTTTCTCTTAACACTTTGTTTCGGTGGCAAAACACAAGTCAGCACCGGGATGTTTTTGTGATACAGGACTTTGATTTGGAGCCTGTTTACAAGTTGCTACAATAAAACCTCAGCTTTATTTGGATGATACACAGTAAACAGTGATGTGAAAGATGGGAGAGAAATATGATCAAACTCTACTCTACATAGTTGTTAGGCATTAAGTGCAACAAATACTGTGCAGGAAGATAACCCCTAAAAAGTAAGTTCTTCTCCTGTTTATATCAAACAAGCAGCTGTAAACATGTTGACAGCTACATCTATAAAATGCTGCAGATGAATAAATGAGTGCCGCTAAATGTTAAACCATGAATTACTGGTATGTCCAATGTACAGTATGATCAGTATGATTTTGTTAGTTTGGTAGATAATAGAAATGTTGAGCTGCACTTGCCTTGAACACGTGTACACGAAAGACGAATTTGTGACATCACAAGAAGTTTGGCAGCCAATCATGGTCCAATATGAAAGTGTGACATGAAATTTGAAACCTCCAGTGCAGACAAACTGAGAATGGACCTTGAAGCTTGGATCTAGCAGTAAAATGAAATGAAACATATTTGCATATTTATAAATTCTGGTGAAAAAGGAGTAAATACGCTTTTTACTGAACCTATTTTAATGGAAAACACAAACTGAGGCAAGCCTCAGTCACGTTATATTCAAAGTGGAGTGTTTTTAAATGGCCTAAAATGTGTGTCTTTAATCTAATGTGTGTTAATTTTAGGTGTCACTGCGCACAAGGGTCTGCCAGTCACTTGAGAGCTATGCAATATATATCTTGTGTACAGAGCAGAAAGAAATAAAAAAGCAAAATTATGATACAGAAAGGCAGAATGAAAATCTACAAAGAATAATAGCACATCAGGCATTTTGAACTTTTGTCAATGGCTGACCTTTTTGTTGCACTCCATGATGGCCGTAGCAGAGCTTGCACACACAATAGCCTTGTGAAGCACAGCTGTAGCAGCCAAGATCTTCTGGAGATTGACAAGAGTCAGAAACATTCCCCTCACAGCCAGTGAGTTGGACGGACTAACTTATTGGGTGAACTGTCCAGTAAGACTGATGGCAGATGGACTGTGTGTTTGTATTGTCATGGAATGATACACAAATGCTCACTCTTTGCGTAAGTGTAATGTTTATACGTGTTGGTTTTACTTTACAGTGGATGTTTGTAAATCCTATGTGTGGAAATGGCAATAAACCTAAACCTGAACTACACAGAGGCCTTTAATTCCCTGGCCACATGTGACCCCTACTGGTCACGGTAGTGGAGTCCAACCATTACAGCCTGTCTGTTCACATATCTCCTTTCTGTCCCCCATCTCTTCTATTTAACGACAGAAGTGCTAAACAGTCAAATAAATACTTGGGGTTGTGTGGAGTGTCCATTCTCTCACTAAAATCTTAGGATACGCTACTCATGTCCTGTCAACGGATTCAAGAATGCACTGAAATGTGGCTGCTGATTTTCTACTTGACCAAGCCAGACCCCGATGCAGGACAAATCAGAAGGCAAATTGGATGCTTTTTTTTTTTTATGGAAGTCTTTAACTTCAGCAAAATTTCATATAGCCAAGCCGTTTCTGGGCGGGTGTGTCAGGGACTATTGTATTGACGTTCATATGAATGTGTCGCCTCTCATCATTTGATTGAGCCCTGCCAGTCTCAATCGTGGGGGGATTCCACAGTCCGTCTGTGCCATTTACTGGCAGGGCCTTAAAATCCAAATTGACTTAGACAGACACACAGATGGACTCCTTTTTTGGAAATAAAATATGCAAATTAGAATCTCACACCCTTGTGCACTTTTTTTCTGTATCACAACTGCAGGAAAGTTTAATACCACAGCCATAATATTCAACTCCTCACTGATGAATTCCAACACAGGACATAGACTATCACCCACATCACTACTGCCTGCTGACACACAGGTCATTTGTTTGATATCTGTTGAAACAGGAATGTAGAATGACAAACATGGCCATTAAGCAGAGTCTATAGATGCATCTGAGTATTTCAGCAGAACAATCTCTGATCAGCAGCATACTTTTAGAATTATAAGTTTTGTTTAATTAAAATATAGCTATAGCGATGGCAACAGAAACAAGAAGAATTCATCCAGAAGAACAAACTGGACTTGAAATAGTTCAAAAAAGACAAAACAATCAAGTTCAAGGACTACGTCAAATTTTCGAGATTTCCGTTCCGATGTTTAATAATTGGCAGAAGACGAGGGTTTGAAACACTTCTTGGGACATTTAATTTAATATACTGTATATGAGATGTTCTCACACTGAGTGAGTGAGTGAGTGAGTGTGGAGGCTGATGCTCAAAATCAAGTCTATCAATGCCATCTAGTGGGGGAATAAATTTAAACTGTATCTGACTCTGCCTGTCTGCCACTGTTATGTGACATTTCGGTCTGAAGCACAGACATTATAGACATCAGTGACGGCTCCAGGGTCCTGGTACTATGCTAGCTCACCGCAATAACTAACTGGAATACTTAAACAAAGCAAAGTCATTATTAATGTTTCTCACATATTGCAATACTCCATCAACTGCACACTAAAATGTGTGCAGTGTAATACTGGGGAGTGCTATGAGGTTAGCCAGTTAGACCTGGTGGGTGCAAACTTGTGGTTGTAAGCCACTGTTCAGATTTAGTTTTGAAAAGTCACAACATGAAAACCACAAGTGTAAATGTGAAAATGAATGATGTTGGTTATCTGTATTGTTCATCCTGGTTCACTGTGTTACATGACGGTATCATGACAGTGACTTCATGGAATACCTGTACAGAACAGAGCCTTGATTAATATTATAATCTATACCTGTGATTTTCCTACTTGGTTATATCAAAATGTAAAAAAAACAGTTGTTTGATTGCTGAGGTCCATGAGTTCCTTAATGGTTTAGTTTTTGGCCTGAGAAGCACAGTGAATTGGGTTATGAGCTTTTATTATTAATGTTCGGTCAAGTGAATTTGCAAAGGTGGACTAACTGTGAACACATATCAAAGATAAATACAGTTGAAGCCTCCTGTAACCCATTACAGCCTGGAAGTAAAGAAGAGATATTTGTGTTGGAAAGTTTTGACATGATGCTCAGACCTTCTAACTAATCAGACAGTTTCAACTACCTCTGCTTGATTAGTAAGTTTTGTAGTTTCTTATTTATTGCAAATTCGTGATACCTAAAGGGCTGAAGAGAGGACAGCAGTGCTGTGAGGAGCAGGGAGAGAGGACTGGGCGGAGCAGAGTGGACTGATTCCAAGTCTCATGGTAGCACTTAAATTGACACTGTGCATAAAAAGTGAATACCTTCTAATGTCACTGCGTTATTTGGTCTATCCTCTTTCAGAAAACAGCATTTTATTCAATTCAGTTTATTTTGAGCTACTCTGTAATATTTATTCACCTGTTTAATGTAGTTTCTTACGTTTAGCTATAGTTCACCATGTCTGAGGATTGAGTCATGGCAACTGGACTTCTTTCTTCCAAGTAGAGACGTTTCGTTCTGCATCCACAGAACT
>JAUYWH010000020.1:3909245-3924004 GCA_034779795.1 Ctenopoma multispine
ATCCGTCTGTAGTTTGCTTGCGCTCCGGGCGGCGGGGGCTGTCACAGCCATCACAGCCATTCATAGCCACAGGGCTCGCGCGCCCGAGTGGCTGTGGCTACGATTGGAGCTCGGCCCTACTGATTTTTGTGTGGGATCCCCGGGGTTGCCAACTTAGCGACTTATTTTCAGAAAAGCGACTAACCACAAATCTGACGACTTTTTCTAATATTACTGGCGAGTTTGGGCGACTTTCGTAGTGCTCAGAGCAGATGTGGCTTTCTACTGTCGTTAACGAGCAGCGTCACAGAGCAGCCCCAGGCGGACAGCCCTCACGCAGCGGCCCCTGAGCGACTGCAAGTGAATGGCGCATGCGCAAAGCCGCCGCTGGGCGCTGGCGGTGCACTCATGAGAGCGGATCACAAGGTAAAAACCAAACTAGGCATAAGAAAACTAAACAAAAAGTACATGAATTAATTAACTAATAAATATAAAATAAACTTCTCCAAAGTGTCTCTTTTTGTAAAAGACGACAGTTTGAAATGTGACATTTAAAAAAAGAAACGACTGAAGAAATTTCATTTGTGGTTGTAAACACCTTTAGTGTGCTTTTTACTCACTATTCCTTGCTCCCTTCCTCTCGTCATTTTCTCACAGCGTCCAGTACAATTACATACACATTGTAGATTATGCAAATTCGTCATTTAGCGAATTTCAGGACCGCCAATAGCGATTTTCCTTACTGAGGAGTTGGCACCACTGGTGTGCCCTAGCGAGTAGGGGTCAGAGGCCTTTTAGTAGCTCAGCCCCATGATCTAATCTAGTTGTCTTAATTTTCCTTTACAAATCCAAAATCCACAAATTTTCCTTCACTCCCACCACTAGTTCATTACAGGACACCCCAAACTAAATCAAATTTTAACAACATTTGCTGTAGACATTCATGAAAGCTGTAAGAGAAAGCTCACTAGTTATATTAAGTACCAAGTATAAACTTTCGTTTGAGCAGATTGAGAGCATAGAACAAGCTGTTTTTACAGTTAACACACAGCTATATTTTGACACCCTGTTTCAGCTACTTATTATGTTCACAAAGACACTCTTGGATGCACAACAAAGATTTTCAATTTTTATTGACTTTTTGGACAATTTCTTTTCCAGTGTCATCCATAACCGTTCACTTCAATGGCATTTGCATAATCTTTCATTCAATGCTAGGAAGATATAAACCAAGGTAGGCTGATGCTAGATGTTGACTTAGCAGCTAGTAAGCTAAATCTGCACTCAAGTAGAGAGTAAACAAATTACGATAACTGGGGAAAAATGTTCCTGAAGCTTTTAAAAGGAACAATAAACATACCTTCCAGTTGTCCATTAAAAAACACACCTCGACATCATCACTACCTGGTTTGTATCTTACTAGTAGTAAGGCTGATAAAAAGGGCCATTGCTATTTAACAGAACAAGCTGCATAGCAACTGGAAGACAAAGGGACTGGACACTGACCCAATACAGAGGATGAATAACACAGGACACCACTAGACAGATAGTTGGCACGAGATGGTCTCCTGTTTGATCACAAACACATTTTTATTGTTTTGAATGTCATAAAAAGTTCATACATGTCACTGTTAGTGTGACATTTGATACGTTGGAGCTTTAGGCCTAGTGTTGTAAGAAGTTTAGTTCTGGCGTGATCTCCAAGCATCTGGCAGTTTGAGTAGGTGCCATTCTGCAGTGGCTGAAACCACCCCTCCCCCCCACCATAGTAAAAGTTTACCAATTGATAAGGCTATAAGGTACGTGCCACTACTTTACCATATTCACAGAAGCACAGTTACACGCAAATGGAAAGTTGTGACAGGACATCCACTACATTGTGCTTGAGGGCTAACAACTGACAGGTTTCACTCAGCTACATGAGTAAAGCAGGAGGGGGGTGGGCTACTGAAACAGCTGGCCCGTTGGTCAGGCATCATTTCACCAGCAATATTTCAATACCTTTATCCCACACTGCAAAGGCAACTAAGATAAGGGCAGCTCAAAAAACGGATGTCTGGCCACCAATGAATTTGGTGTAACAGATCAAACCACAATGAAATGTCAGGTCTAATCAACATTTAAAAGTCAGCCTTTTTACAGACTGAAGACTTAACCGCAACATCTGTCACTTTTTTTTTTTTTTTTTTTTTAAGCGCAAGACAGTATTATTTAATGCAGATAGCTCACAAGTCAATTACAGTATCTGAAAGCACTTTTAGACTGATGAATCTGCAACAGCAGACCAGGATAAGTAGACAAGAGAAGAATGATGCTCTCAAAACTGAAGACTTTTAGGGTCAGCGGTCAGTCCAGGTCAACAGGGTGACAATGACGGGGAAGATTGTGAAGTTCAGGCCCATCTGTAGCAGCACGGCTTAGAAGCGCTTGGGGCCCCAGGGAGAGGTCTTGGTTGCTACTGGGGCTCCAAAGCTGGGGAAATCTTCAGAGCTTGTCATATCAGGGGCCTAACAACAACAACAACAACAGACATTAGGAAAGTGGAAATTATTTCATACTTTTCATTACTACTTTATGAATCCCCTTGGGGAAGTTCTTGTAGACAGGCTGCTCCTTTGAGACTTTAAGGGTTCCAGGTTTACTATGTTGTCCAGGGATACTTTGTCATGTGGCCAGGAATTAGAATGGGGAACCAGAAAGAAAACCACCAACCCTGGAGTTTCTAGACTGCTTACTGCGCCAGCGTTCGCACAAACAATTTTTGCTATAAACAATGACATATTTAACCAAGTGCTTACCTTCTCATTGCTAGTGGTCCAGGGAGCCTCCCTCACCACAAAGCCTTTGGAAGGGCCACGCTGTTCATCCACAGCAGCAGCGCTACCACCAGGAGGCCTCATGTAAGCCATCTTTGCCTCATTCTCTACAACATCTGCCATCTGCAAAAACAGCAGTGACAGACAAATGATCAGTATCAGAAAATAAAGCATTACAGGATTTTTTTTAGGATTGCTGAATAAAATAAATGTACAACTTACATATTCCTCTTCCAGGTTAAGCAGGTGGTCAATGGCTTCATCCACAAGCTCAGGGCGACCTATGACTGTCACGAGGTTGGGGTCTGCAGCTCCACTCTGGGGAAACCTGAGATCAACCTAAATAAAGAAGACACAAACATATCAAGGACAAGATGCACAACAAAACAGGGCGGATTTAACATGAACTAAAGTTAAACAGAGGTAATCAGGTACCATCCGAGTAGAGTCATGGGTCTAACTTTGCTTTTAAGCTTGACAACGTCCACACCAGTAAGAAGCCTGTTGTAAAACTTTGTGTTTAGCTGTTGAAGTGAAGATTTAGTGCTACTACAAAAAGCACATTCTTCAACCACCCCCCAAAACCATGTACCCAAAGGGCATAACGCTGACCACTTTGACCCAAGCCAAACTCGTCATCACAAGTTAGTTAACCCTTTAAACCCTAGAATTTTAAGAGCTTTAACATTATGACTGTAAAAGTGTCATAAAATCTGCTGTGACTATGTGCTTGTGTGCTCTTTTCAGGAGTATTACTTCTTCAGACATCTGGCAGTTGCTTTGGTGTACTGTATGCTGCAAGTGTCATAACAAGCTGCAGTAACAGGCGACCACAAAAAACGAAATTGAAATTATTACAGTAAATTACTGAATAAGAATATACTGTAAGAATGTATATGTATAAAAAAAAAGTGGAGGTTCAATATGAACACTGAACTATAACACACTTAACAGCAACAAGTGTGTGAATGGGAGCCAACTTTTTTTCAACAGTTTTCTTAGCACAGCTGTGAACACGTGCTTTGTATTACCTAATAACCTGATTATCATGGAAACAAAGAATCTCTACTTACAGGAACAGTTAGACTTTTTTCCAATCGCATCAAAGAGTTACAGTGATTTAAAAACGCTGAAAAAAAACCTGTTGCCGACAGGTTAGGATTGAAAGGGTTAAAGTGATTAACAGTTTTCAGCTAAGACATGTGCTTGGTTATTCAATTTCAACTTTTCAATTCCATTTTGATTTAGCCGGCAGATCAGGAAAATTCACCTTAAACTCATCCATGATCTTTCGAATGCCCTTGCCACGGGCTCCAATAATGCGGGCATGGACCCGGCTGTCCAGGGTGATGTCCTCAGAGATCATCTCTTCCAGTTCGTCCACAATAGCCTGAATGGCATCTCGTGCAGCTATGGCTTTGTGCTCATACCCTGTAATGGTAATCTGATCCTGTGGAGAAAAAGCAGCACATTTGACATCAATACATACCCACAAAAATGTTATTTACATTATACCAAGGAGTTGGCGAGAATATGGGCAAAACACAGTAACACACTTTTCCATTACAGCATCAGCATTCCCATGCACGTAGGAAATGGTAATTTAGCACCACCTGCTGTGCCGATGCAGCGTTCACTTTCTTGACTATCATTTCTGATTTGGAATTATAAAGGAAAAGTATCTGAGAAAACAGGAGAAATGCTATACCTGGTTTTCATCATTCTTCTCTGGGAACTGGATGTTAACATCATGCTCAGTGCGGATGTTTGTAATAATGGCTCCCTTGCGGCCGATGATTTTGGGGTGATACTTGGGGTCCACAGTGATGGTCAGCTTGAAGCTCCTGAGTGCCTGTGGAGGGGTTCATGGAAGCAACAGTTTAGGTTAGAAGTCCAAGTTTGAAACCTGACTCTTCTACATCTGCTGGAACAGGTTGTCACAGGAAAAAAAAAATTATTCTTAAACATTTTATAATTATAAAATTTTAAGTGTGCCCTTTGGGTTAATCTTAGAGATAAACACTACGCATTTGTACTTGACACCATACTAACCCGATCCTCCTGCTCGGCCTGCAGCTCTTTGACGCGCTCCAAGAGGCCTTCTTTGGCGCGCTCAAGGTGACTGGCCAAGCCGGTGACGGAGATTTTATCAGACTGCTGCTCAGGAGCAGGCACTTGAATATTAACCTGTAGTTGGACAGTGAGGTAAGTCACAATTATAAGAAAAATGTAAATCTTGTGCACATCTGTAATATCACACAATTTATACACAGACACACCTCGAATTCATCCATCATCTTGCGAATTCCACTTCCTTTCTGTCCAATGATGTATCGATGAAGCTCAAAAGGCACTTCCACCTCAATGGTGACAGGAACCAACGCCTGACGAAAGAACACAGTTTAGTGAACAAAGCAACCATTATAAGAAGTTTAAATAAAGTTCTGTTATGAATACTAACCTTCAAAGCTTCAACAGCAGCATCGCAACGCTCCTTCCGTCCAGAGAGCAGGATGACGTCACACTTTTTGGGTGCGTTTGGATCAACAGGCTCCTTCACTTCTCCATTAGCCTCTCCATTCTCCTGAATAGGAGCCTCTGAAGGAGGTGCTGCTAAAAAGGGGAATAACAGAATCAGACTGAAAAATTGAAAGAATCATTCTTAAAAACTGAAGGATTATTCTTTAAGTCTTTACAATGGTTTTACCTTGTTGCTCCTCACGTTCTGGAAACTTAATTTGCACGTTGTGATCTCTGGTGATTTGCTGGATCCGTGAGCCTTTCGGACCCATGATAGAACGATGGAACTTCTGAGGAATCACGCACTCAATGGTCACTTGTGCATCCTGGAAAATAAAATGTTAAAATAGGGGGGGAAGAAATATTGGTTATATTCATAACAGAAAAGGAGAAAAAAAATATATATAATGCCATCTTAGCAACACAAAAAATGCATCCACTTACCAAGTCCTCAACAATCTCCTGCATGCGCTTTTTGGCTGCCTCTACACATTCTTTGGCTCCTTTGAGGGTGACCTTGTCACTTTGAGAAGCCGTGCGAGGGAAGCTCACCATCACGCCACCGTACTCATCAGCCAGGTCTCTGAGCACTTGGCCACGACGAGCCACAAAGTAGCGGTGGTGCTTTGGATCAACATTCATAGTATCCTCAACAACGTTGTCCTGTAACCAAAGAGTAAATGCTTAAAACTCAGGCTTTTTAAAAAAAGAAAACCAATGCTTATGTTTACCCGGACATAAATTTTGGATCCTTACCAAACTTTTGATGAGCTCCTCCAACTCCTTCTGGGCTTCCCGCACTGCTTCTTCAGTTCCGACAACAGTGATAAGCTCCTGGTCTTTGTCCTCTGCTGCGGGAAAGATGATCCTGGCCCCAGTGCTGTCGCGAACCTTACGGATGTTTCCACCACCTTTCCCAATGAGGAATTTGTGGTACTCTGGCTTTGCACGCAGCTCAGCAGTGTGACTCTTTGTTTGCTGGAAAAACAAATGTAATTATTACAAAAATAATTCAACACAAAAAGTCAACCACATTTATAAAATAAATTTCAAAAAAAGACAATTCAGCTTTTATTTCTGACACTAGCTACATATACAAGTTTGTCATTTTAATTCTGACAGCTAAATAGGACACTAAAAGAAGTTGTCAGCAAGTAGCTCTTGACCATTTCCCCACCTCCCTCTGTGCCCTTTTTTTTAAAATAGCTGCCAGTTTAGCAAGGTCAACATAAGTTCAACTTTTTATTAGAGACATTTATACAAACCTTCTCCTCTGCCAAGCCAAGCAGTTGTTGCTTGGCTTTTGCCACCTCCTCTATGGGGCCTCGGATGGTGACCTTATCAATCCCTGAGCCCTCAGTGGGGAAGTGGATGTGCACACCACCACACTCCTCCATAATCGAGCGCACCAAACGGCCCTTTGAACCAATCAAGGAGTTGTGCAACTTGGAGGGAATGGATACCTCTATCTCTGTGATGTTTGCCTGAACACAATGAAATATTTTAAATGTACTGGATTAGAAACCATCTGCCAAAGCACTGGATAGTCTAAGCTCTGTGTGTTTAGCTTACCAGCTCCTTCTGAATGGCTAAGATGCGATTCCGTGCAGCCTCACAGTTTGCCTTCTTCCCAGTGATGACAATCATCTCAGAGTTGCTATTCTCAGCAGGCAGGTCAATTTTTGTGTTTGTCTCCTCCCGAATCTAAACAAAGACAAGAAGGAACTCTATGTCAAACCAAGCTCCACCTCTTTAACATATACACAGTCTTTGAAGTAAACAATACCTTCTTGATGTTAGACCCCCCTTTTCCAATTATGTTTCTGTGGAATTGCTTGAAGATGGGGACTGAGACAGAGAAGCTGTTCTCCACCTGAATAAATTAATTGTTGATAGTTAACAGTGAACTACACTTTAATTCTGCATGTAAAAGAGTATAGGAAGAGGTATAAGTAAATACAAAAACTAATTTAATACTATTCACCATCTCAGCCACAATCTTCTGCATGAACTTCGAGCATTTTTCCACTTCAGTTCGTGGGCCTCTAAGTTGAACAATGTCACTTTTTTGTGCTGGGTCGGGGAAATTTATGATGACCTGGAACACAATGTTTCGATCATTTAAATACATGCAAGAAGTAAACCATCATGTGTTATGAACAAACGCATACCAACATATATGATCGGTTTCTGACTCACCTCTGGGAATTTGTCACGCACTTCTTTTATCTTCTCCCCTTTTTGGCCGATGATGGCTCTGTGAAAACGCTGTTCAATGATCAGGTCCTTTGTACGCTCATTCTCCTGTGAAACACAGTATATTTAGTACAGGTACATCAAGATTTAATTTAAAGTATCTTGCCTGTGAACTCAAGTTTGTGCTAACCATGCGTGACGCAAGCTCAAGCAGCTCCTTTTTGGCTTCTTGTACACCCTGGGGATCCCCCTCAATACGGATCAGGTTGCTTTTCTCATTGTCAGGGGGGATGCGGACAGTCACCTTGTGCAGTTCTTTGATGCGGTTGACTATTTGGAGGGGGGGAATTAAATTCAATAAATACATTGTTTTATAGAAGACTTTCCTGCACTGTTCACAAGTGGATAAACTAGGCAGTAACACGATACTCACTGTTGACACCTCCTTTTCCAATCAGATGTCGGTGGAATTTTGGATCCACAGTGATTTCAGCATAATCCATACGGCTTACCTGTTAGACAAACACATGAAAATAATGTTTTTCCACCTTTTAAAGCAAACGTCTAGCCTTACTGCATGTATATTACACAAACCATTTTGATTGACAAAGAGGATCTGGGTCTAGGTCCAAACGCATAACTCAACAAGTATCTCAGTACTCACCAAATCCGTAACAATTGCTTCAATCTGGCTATGTACCATCTGCACATCTTTGGTGGGACCCTCCAGGGTGATCTTATCTTCTCCCTCAGTGAACTCAATGTGCACCTGTATGCAAAATACATGATTTAGAAAATAAAAACTAAAAGACGTATTTAACGTTGTTTACTTAAGAAATGCATCAGTCAGACCTTGGGCATTTGTTGGGTAATCTTAGCCAAGTTCTGCCCCTTCTTGCCAATAATGAAACGGTGAAGCCAAGAAGGAGCTGAGACCGAGGAAACAGTGTAGCTGTTTGCCTACAAAGACAAAAAAAAATTTTTTGATTACTCCTCAGTTTGAAACTATTAACTATCTAATTAATTATTAGATAAATTTTACCTTGGCATAAACTTCAGTGAGGGCCTGACCCAGGCGGTCAGGCTCCCCACGAAGGATGACAGTTTCTGAGCTGCTGTCAGAAGGTGGGATTTCAACTGAGACACCAGTTTTATCCAGGATCTCTTGCAGGGTGTTTCCCTTCGGGCCAATCACATACTTGTGCTGAGACTTCTTCACCTCCACTGCAATAGTGGTGGCATTCTTCTTCTGCAATACAAAGAAAAGTTAATCAACAAGTTATGTAACTTAACCTCAAAAAAACACTTTAAGGTTCCTCAGTTATAATCTTCCTTGTAATCATTTTGATTTAAGCATACCTTGTCTTCATAAATCTTCTTGATCAAAGCCACAGCAAGGGCCACCTGCTCCTTTTCCCCAGTGATGACAATCTCTGTCTTGTTGACACTTGGAGGTGGGACATTGATGCGAGCACCGGTCTCCTGCATGATCTCTCCTACCAGTTTATTGTAGGCACCAGTGATGAATGGGTGGTACACCTTGTCAATGTTCACCCTCTCCACAGCACGCTTGTCCTGAATGATAAGAGCAGGAGGAAACCGATTAAAATACAGACTAAGATATAGTGAGGTAAAAAAATAAATAAAAATCTATGTCTAAAGGCGCCATGTTACCTGCTCAGCAGAGATCAACAGGATCTCATGCTTTGCTTTCTCCAGGCCCTCTTTGGTACCAGAGATTTTAATCTGGTTACTGGGGTCGTCAGGTCGTGGGATCTGGATTTTAGTGGCAGTCTTGAGCTCTAGCTCCTGAAGCTTCTCCCCATTTTTGCCAATGACAAAACGATGGTGCTCCTTGGGGATGGCGACAGTAGCTGAGGCCTGTTAAAAAGGTTCAAATGCAGAGTTGGTACAGTTGCCTTTAATTGTAAATACTACATATGCTTTTTTTTTTTTTTTCCCCCCCTTTCTCTTTCTTTCTTTTTTTTTTTTTTAAACAAGGGTCTCTTGACCTGAGTCTGCAGTCGGGACACAATCTCCTTACGAGCCTTCATCACAGCATCCAGCTTTCCAGAAACCATGATGGAAAGACCCTGATCTTTTGCCAAGGAGAGTTCCAGGTGGGCTCCAGTCTTATGCATGATGTCCACACAGACCTTTGCTTGGTCTCCTTCCCCAAACTGGTTGATGTCCTTGTACTTGCGCTCCTCTAGTGGCACATGGAAAACCTAGGGCACAAAGAAAAAGCTATTAAAAGTCTATCAAATGTAATAAAAGTGTTACTGACTCTCAAAATAAAGGAGACTGCTAAAGAACAAAAACAATGTATGAAACTGGATTGTACCTGTGTAAGTATTAATTAATAATTAGTATTAATCTAAATCACTTAAATATCAAGATTTCCAAAATAGAACCATGAAAAGTAATTTGAAAACCACTGAAATCATCATTGAAGCATGTAAAGTCTGTTCTGTTCTTACTATAACTTCTCTACCTATATTTTTATTACCTCTTCTTAGGTCATATTTAGTTGTAACTTTTATTAAAGTTATACCTGGGTGATAATAGAGGACTTGAGAGGACGGATCTTGTTGGTCCATGCGTTGGCAGTTTCCTGAGTCCCCTCAGGTGAGGCCGCCTTCTCAGGCAGAGGTGGGAAAGCTTCCTTATAGGTAGGAAGGGCATCCTCCTCCTCTCCAGCATTGGGTCCAGCCACAGCAGCTTATCACAGGCAAAACAAATAATCTGATTGTTCCAGTTTTGCATTTTACAAACCAAAATAGCATTTAAACTTCAAATACTCACCACCACTCTGCTCTGGCATGAGCCCACTGCGGTGCTCATTGAAGCTTTCCTGCGTAAGTACAGCGACTGAGCTCATGGTCAAAATCCCACGTTAACACAGAGTCCGAGTGTGTCACTGAAAGCAAAAAAATGGACATTTACAGATGTTTTAGCAACAAAAAGCCAATTACTGTTTTCATTTGTTATTTTAGATATATACAATTTGTAAAATGATCATTGATTAGTGATAAATGTGTTGTAAAATGTAAATTTCAAAATCATGCTTTGAGAGGCTTTAGAATTCATGTATTTTATAGCTGTCAAACTACAGTGCACTGGTTTACCGTCTAATCAATACCATAGCTTTACATCTGATAATCCATAAGCATTTGCTCATCACTCCAAGAGAAGAAGCTACATCGACATGTTTAGATCGCTTTTCTGATTTAGCCAGCTGTTGCTTGACCTGTGTGCATGTGCGTCAGCAATGCCAGTGGAACAGGAATGTGATCGGCTTCTTATTTAACTAAGAAATTGAGTTTTGCATATGTGCACGTGTCCCAATAGCAAAAAAAAAAAAACCCACTACTACAGATAAACAGGGTTCTCATTTAAAAAAATCCTCTAAAGGTTTAACACTGCATGCAAGCTTATCTTAGGTGGACTTTGGGATTTTCATTATCTAATCAACTTTTATCAAACAAAGTTATGTCTCTCAATGAATAAATCACACTTCTTGTCACATCATCATGTCAGCACTGTGTTAATGCATGGTGAGACTGTGTGTGGTGGCTGAAGATATGATACCACAAAGAAAACAGTGGTGTGAGCAGGGCTGTGCCTACAGTACATTTTGTCTCCCTAGAAGAAACCAGTTTGTCCTCTCTTTGACCGTCTTTGTCCAGTGCTATTCTAAGAATTGTACCCAGCTGAGTAGGTTCCAAGGTTAAGAGGATTTCATCCCACTGACCTCTGTGTATGTCCACAGTGGATAGGATTAAAGCATAACCCCACCAACAGAAAAAACTCAATTGCTCACTCTTTGAACAAAACAAGTCTTTCTAAAAATTAAAAAATTATAAAAAACAAAATACTATGAAGATGTCCAAAAAAAAAATAGAACCCTTGACCCCTAATTTTTGAGCTACGCAAGTTTCATTAATTATTTTGATATGCAACCTGCTGCAATAAAAAGTGAATGCTACTTCGCTATCAGTAATGAAACTTGATATTTCCATCAGGAGTCAATGCTTTTTTTTTTTCCTGGCTGGCACAGAAACTTCAAATTCTGGCCAAGATGAGAAAAGGAATTAATTGTTTTAGGGTGGATTTTGCCCCTGAGCATGCCAAAAAGCCATATGAAAGCATGAAGAGACAACTCCCACATGACACAGAACTAGCTGATATAGTTTTTCCATACACTAGACCACTGGAGGGAATTCACTTCAGTCTGCAACATGGTGGGAGTCAGTTTAGCAGGGAGTTTCTCCTACACATTTCTGAACACCCTTTCTGTGGCCTCTTCCTTGTCAGCCTTTATAAACTTAAGGCAACTCTGCCCAGTCCATATTATACTTTGGAGCCAATTTAATTCTGCAAATATCCTTTCCTTTAAACAAATACTGGTGTGAACAAGCAAACAAGACATTATCAAAGGGAAAGCACTGAGTTGGTACGAATGTTCAGTCTTTAGCTTTTGATAAGGATTCTGTTGTGACAATGTGAATTTTGTAGAAACAGCAATTTTAAAGGCAGGCTTTCCCCAGTTTGTTGACATTTTTGTGGCAAGGGAAGGTGAACATCATGTCAAAGCCATCCATTTTGGGGATGGCTTTCATACACATTTCACAATAATAAAGATTCTGAGAGAAAGGTTTGTGTCACATCGTGTCAGTTCTAGAGGCCAAAATTCAAACACCAAAAAAGATAAATAAGACAGACTACTCTGCATGTACATAAATACAGGACTGATTGGTGTTAAAAACTGGTAAGAAAACTTGCTATGGTTGGTGTGGGTGCAGTCACATTTCTCCTCAAAAATATGCTGAACATTCTACTAGTACCAGTGGTTACATTGATATTACAGTGAGGGTAAAACTTACCAGCTAAATGGTCAGTTACCAGATAATCCGTCCTGTAAAGATGCAAGTTCCCGTCAGCCTGCCAGCTTTTGCCTGAAGACCACATAGGGACCAAAAGGGATCAATTGTTGAGAAAGTGAACCAGTTTTTCAGGGTTCTCGCTCAATGATGGTCACTGATTAAGTGAGAGATCTCAGAATAGTATAAATAGTTAAAACAATCCAGAAATTAAGAAGCATTCAGATGAAGCTAATTCCAAGAGGCAATACTGAACTTCAGTAAGACAGGTGCCACTGGAGCTCGTTTTTCTTGACAAACATCTGGCTTCTATAATTAGACACGGCTTTGTCATACAAACCTGGAACTTAATAAGGCATCTTTGGGTGGATCAGTTAAAACAGGACATTGTGCTCTCATACAATACAGTGCCATTTAAAAAAGTGTAACATTTACACACTGTATACTTACAACATAAAATTGTGCTCACGTCACTGAACATTTGGATTGACCTCACTAGTTTGTCACTGGTGTCACCACTATCCTTTCACTCCACAAAGTTCATGTTTAGGGTGTGTATAAACTCCAATAAAGTTTTTTTATAAATCCTAACTCATTTGGTATGGGAAACATACACACTCTTAGTCCTCCTTTGTCTAGTTTCACTATTTACGAATTGGACACCAAGATATAGCTAGCTCCCATTTCTAGTATTTGCTAAAGGAGTGTTAGCACCGGCGACAACATATGGTCCTGTTTATGTCCTGTTTTTTTCGTCATACTGATCTAGTTAACATAACTTGAGAGAGCATTCATGTTAATGACCTGCTGATAAAACTCAACGTTGACCGGCTCGTCTAGCTAGTTAAACGTGGTTTTAAATTAGCTGTAGAATGACAGCCTCCTAGCCTAACAATACAATATTATGGCCAAATCCCAGATTAAGGATTTAGTTGAGTAGCTGGTTAGTGTGAGAGCTAGCTAACAGGATGTCAAATTACCTGGCCGGCAGTTGCCAACGACACATTACAGTTAATGCTAACTGCCGTCATGTTGGCTAACGTTGATCAACCATAAAACGCACTCACATTAAAATAAACGGTAACTTTACCGGTCTACGACACTGCAGATAACACTGAGGTTTATCATATACCTGTCTCCTAGCAGAGACGGGATCCCGAGCAGCAAATTCACTGTAGTGTAGATCACTAGCTCCAAAACCTTAGCTAGTTAGCAAACTTGCTAAAAACTTTGTAGTGTGTGCGACTGTGACACGTAGCTCCTCAGCTAATGGGTAGCTTGGCTCACTCAAACCGATACACACTGAACTTCGAGCTGATTTTGGCTAGCTCATGTCGTTTAGTGCAAAACTAAAACCCTAAAATAATTATATCGTACTTATATACTGCGACTGTGTCATTATGTATGAGCCTAACACGCTGGTAAGAAGTACACACTGAACTGTACCCCTAACTAGCTAGCGAGCTAATGTTAGCTAACATCACAGTTTCTACTAGCTCGCTAAGTCCACGTAGGCATACAGCTGAGCAGGGGAGAAATGACACGGAGTCAGGCCAGAACATACTGTAACGCTAATGGTTTACAGCCCAACTGTCCTCTCAACAACTATAACTCTGTGATCCATACGAAAGGTAGGAGTCATGTGTTACAAAAATACAATCGCGTAGAACAGGAAACTGTGAGGTACTTACTTATTTTATGTTCTCGTCTGCCCTGAAGGTGCAGAAGCTGAGATGAAATTCCACTGGCGAGAAGGTGGGATTGAAGCCTGACGAATATATACCAGTGCCGCCCACCAATCATATCCTCCAACGTCAGAGAGAGTCCGGTTACAAATAACTTATTTTCAATTCCCAGTGTCAGACTCTTGTGTAAGTTCTGAACTTTGATGACACGTAAAATAGAATAGAATGTGTTTTCTAGGAAATTTAAAGAAACCCTAAAGAAAGCATGTGTTCAAAATCACAGCTAGAGCAGAGGTTTCACACTAAAGGAACAGTCGAGGTGGCGGAAGGTCGTCTTAACCCGTTAATTACTGTATAGATCAGTATAATATCAATAAAAGATCACCCACTTGTTCACTGTAATCTAGGTTATGAAGGATGAGAAACAGCTCCAGGTAGAAAGTGTTTGTGTTGTAATGTGACGCCGCTGAGAGAGGAAATGACATACTAACAATCCTGCAGGTTTCTTCCAGGATAGCATAGAAGGTGTGCAGAAATGTTTTCCCTGAAACAACCTACCCATAGTGTCTGAAGATTGAGTCAGGGCAACTGGACGAAAGAAGTCCAGTTGCCCTGACTCAATCTTCAGACAACTTTACCTGGATGACTGAGAATCTTCACAGACAACCTACCCCTAGGTT
>JAUYWH010000020.1:3924104-4111622 GCA_034779795.1 Ctenopoma multispine
AAAGAAGTCCAGTTGCCATGACTCAATCTTCAGACAACTTTACCTGGATGACTGAGAATCTTCACAGACAACCTACCCATAGGTTACTGTTTGACCTGCCAAAAAATAAACACAACTAAATACAGTCTAAACACATTTCTCCATGAATGAATGACACATATGTTCAGCTGCTGAACGGGATACATCCCTGCTTCTTTCTACATGACAGTCATTACCTTCACTTACATCACATGGCAGCTGCAAGGCCACTGAAGAGTGCTTTGTGAAGTGTGTAAACAACTAAAAGATTTATTTTAGCATTTGTTTGCAATTGGCAGTTTGTAAAATTAGAAATCCAGTGATGATCAGGACTCAACTACATCTAACAACACAAAGATCCCACTTTCTCTCTCCTGATATTGATTCTGATTTCAGATAACAGGCCCACAATAACTATGTAGATTACTAGACTGTACTGGGACAACGTGGATAGATAATTTATGGCCAATAGCAAATGCACTATATCTAATAATAAATATGTTCAGTGTATGTTGTTAAAATTTATTTTTCTTTATTTTAAACCCAGAGAGAAGAAAATCCTCAATAACAGCCCTAAAACTACATTGTCAAACTACAAGTATATAGTCAAAAAATTATACAATTATAATACATTTAATACAATATCATTAGAATCTATGAGATTAAAAACATAACATGTGACTTAATTTCAGCAAGAAATGACTGAAATAACAAAAACCACACTGAAATACAAGCATGCATTACATTTGTGTGTTGATGCCATTGTGGCATCCCGAACTAACAACTGAAATCCACATATCAGACTGACTGCACAGCAAATGAAACCCAGGCTTCTTTGAAGATAATGAACACAGATCAAAAGACAGCGTGCGAACAGTCCAGACTCCCTCTCTATATTAAGGGAATATCTTTAAATTTCTCCAACAACAGCAGTTAAAAGAGTGAGAAAAATATACTAAATTAAAAGAGGAAAGAAGTGCAACATGTAAAACATGTAACTAAGACTCAGAACAGGGATTTTTGAGAAATGCAATAATTATCTATGACCAAAAGACAGCTTCGTTCGGCAATGTCTTCTGTATAGAAATTGAACATACCAGCAGAAACATTGCTGTGACTGACCAGTGAGAGACTCTGCTTTGTGGCCCCGAAAATGAACTGCAGTTTTTAAAAAGAGTTAATGAAATGTCCTCTGACATTTTCTAATGTTTGTGTAAATGTAATTATTTAGATTTTCATAGACCAGCCAATAGAAAAATATATAGCCAAACAGTTAGATACTTGAAAAGGGTGTTTTGTGCCTGTGTACACATGATTTCACAATAATAATTTTCACAATAATCAATTAATTTAAAACACTTTGCAAAACAAAGTGAATATTGCCTTTACTCGTCTAAAATGCCAGTGGGACTTAATGATAATAATGGGAGAGATGTAGCATCTACAACCAGGCACTCATAATAAAGACATTTTTACTTTGAAACATCTCCTTGAGTGTCTGGAATTTGATTTCCTGCCACATCCCATCCCTAGATGAGGGAATATTTTTTCCTTTGTAGTTCGATATTACCAAGAGCACCAGTGGCTGTGGAGGACCCCAGGAGTGCTCCTGTTATGAATTGTTTCTATGCAATCAGTATTTTCAGATGTTGATGAGATGATAATATTCAATACAATAATAACATATTAGAAATACAGATATCCCTACATAAACTTTAGTTCATATGTTGGCTCCACAACAAAACACGGACTCTGCTTCATGTTGGCCTGGTTTTAATATGTGTAACAAACAGGTATTGTGGGCAGAGGTGGTAGATGTAGACAAATAAAATACTCAAGTAAAAGCACAAGTACGTTCCTGGAAAATCTGCTCCATTACATGTAGAAGCAACACTTCAAATGCTTTACTCAAGCTGAAGGACTAAGTATGTGCTCAAAAATACACAGAAAGTCCAAAGGCACAAGCACTCCATATATTAGTTTATCATGAATCTACCTCTGCATAAAGTTACAGGTAACTAAATCTGTCAAATGAATGTAGTTGAGTAAAAAGCACAATATACTTCTGAACTGTAGAGGAATAAAAGTAAAAGCAATATACAATGAAAATACTCCAGTAAATGATAAGAACTTCGGAATAGCACAGCAAAGAACAAATGTACTTTGATTATTAAATGGGATTTGTTTGTTGTTTCTCATAAAGACAACAGTAGGGGGCGCTCCCTCACTATAGCTGACTTTTCCTAGTCCTCATGATTTAGTACAATCTGTGTCTTATCAGCCACTAAACAAAGAAGCAAAGTGCAAACTGCCCCTCAGGTTCTGTGTGACTGATGTGATCACGGTGATGAAGCGCTGACTCGCGGACGCACCTGGGATAAGGAGAGTCTCGTGACGCGCGCGTGCGCGCGCACACACACACACACACACACACACACTCTCTTACCTAACGTTGAGGGAAATATGTCAGTGTGTTAGCGTAACTAAATGTCCACTTTATTTCCACATAGGCCTCAAATACCGGCCAAACGTTTGGACATAAATGAAAGCTGTTGAGATAATAATTCCACCTTTATCAGAAGAAAAAAAACCCACTTTATTTCCTCTGCAGGTTTACAACTAGCAGGAGCTGCTTCTCCAACTCTGCACGGGGCTTCATTAAAAGGCCACAGCAGCTCAGGCCTGTAATTTCTCGGCGTTGACTCTCCATCCCTGAAAGCTATTTAAAGTGAAGGGAGGTAAATCTTCGCTCCTCAGACACGTTTGGACCAATGGGAGGACGAGTGGCACCGCCGCAGCCAATGAGAGCGCAGCGTGAGTGCGCACTCCTTTGGACGACGGCGACCATGGACTGGAGCAGTGTCCTTCTCCGTGTTACAAACTTTTAGCATTTAGTTTCCACACGGGCAAAGCGGTGAGTTTAATGCTACTTTATCGACGTTTTATCACATTTAAATGTTGTCGTGTGACTGTTTGTTCGGAGGGAAAACACGGTTAAAGTTGTTTATTCGTAGCTTTTACTTGTCGTCGGTAAAGTAGTGTCCACTGAACTCATTTACACCAGGAGAAAACCAACCTCACCGTAAACATTGTTTCAATTTAGTGCAGTTCGTCGGTGTCGTTCAGTTTGTTTTTCGCTTTAAAATGTTAGTGAGAGCGACATTAAAGTGTCGCTGACCAAGTTAGGCCCACACGCAACAGACGCCAATTACTGCAGAATGGGAAACGGTCCGCCGTCGGTTGTTTTTTACTTTCTGCTCGTCTCCTCTGTGAGGCTTTTATCTCTGGATGTTACCTGTAGTTTTAGCTGTTCGTCTTCCATATGTCAACGTTGTGCGTTACGCGTATTATGAATGGAGCCCGCACGGACACAAACAGGCTCGTTTTGAAGTGAAACGTGCAAAAACTTGTTAAACCAGTCATTACCTGGATGACGGGAGTTAGCCCGCGGAGTTTTATGGCCGCTTCAGTCGCCCCGCACAACATAACTAATCAACAGTCGCTAATGTTTAGTGGTGTTTTGTGCTTTATCCCAGCTTTGATTTCCGCTGTCTTCTCTGTGTTTGCAGGAGTGAGGTGTAGGAGCTGCTCGGAGCAGTCATGGGGGAGATAGAGGGCTCGTACCGGGTCCTGCAGACCCCTGGCACAAGGCTGGGAGCCCAGTTCAATGCTGGTATCAGCACTTTGGAGCCAGGCCAGAGCCTCAGTGGCAACATGGTCAGTGGGAGCAAAAGCCATGGACGAGGACTGCAGATCCGTGTGCAGGGGCTGGATGACTCCCAGGACTTCTTTGACATAGATGTAAGTTGCACAGCCTCATTGTTTCGTTGTCATCCTCATGTATTTACACTGTGATAAGCCGGCAGTTTGTCACACAGCAGGCTCTATCTTACCTTATAGTCTTGGGCTACATGGCTTGCGTGTGGCTTGGGTTGGTGACAGCTGCCAGATGGCTTTGGTGCTGAAATCCCTTCCTCCTTAAGGCTGCTTATTCAGGCAACTTAATGTAGCTCACCAGGGCACTTTTTAGTTTCTTGGCTGTGATTTCTGCTCTTGTTTAAGTGGGGTTGGTGGTGGTAGTAGTAGTAGTTTATTTCCTTTTCTAAAATGCTTTAGCAACAGAACATGATCCAGGACTCAAGTTTGGATCCATTCACATTTAAATTGAATGCTGAATTATCATGTGTATTACTTAGTGTATAGTTTTTAACTAGGGTAATTACAGTGGGCTTTGTACTGCTTTGATGGATTTACCTTAATAAGAAAAAGCTACTGACTTCTCTCTCGTACCTTTGGCTGGATTTGTTTTGCAGACAGGAAAAAAATTATTATTATTATTCTGTCTTTCTAGTTGACACATCAACTTAGGAAATCGGTGTTTCTTGCTTATTTTAAAACCTAACTGTGCTGCTCAACTAAATGTTTTTGCAATCATAGTTAAAGTAATAAAATATTTCACTGATCTTAGTATGTTCTGTTGAATTTAGAGTTACACTTTAATACTTCAAACATAAAACTTATTTTCCATCATTTTCTGTAACTTTTGTAACCCCCTTGTGAAGATTTACAGCCTTACATTCACACTGTTATAGTGCTGTCCTATGTTTACTTGCCAAGCTGCACTGCCGGAGTTGTTCAGAAGGCAAATCGGAAGCAATAAGGAAGCGACTATATCAGAGCAGGTTTCCTGTCGTTTCTGTGGAGGCCTCTCGGTGAATAAAAAAAAAAGTTATTTTTCAGTGTGATGTTTTTGCTCATGGTAACTACTAATTGTCTTGTGAGTAGTTTAGTGTATTTAGTGTGTAACTTGTAAGTACTCTATCCTAAATCCTGATTGAGCCACAACAGTAAGTGTTCTGGCAGATGTAGTTTGGGGGCACTGCTGAGATGGACATTTCATAATCTTATGCACCATATGGTTTCTCAGAGTCTTAAGCTAATAGACAGTGACAGACACAAGTTTAATTTGTCTGGAAGTCGGTCTGTGTGCCGTTCAGTCTACAGGAAAAGTAACTTCTAGGATTGTTTCTGTCAGTTTTAGGAAGATATTCAACCCTGTGTATTGAATTACAACTGAAGCCGGGCTGGAGAGTTCAAAGTAAGCTCTGGACATAGTGTTGACAGGAGGTGGCAGACAGAAATAAATTGCTGCAAAAGGGGAATGACGACAGTCTTGGTGTCAACCAGGCTGCAATTTGACGGGAACAAGATGGCTTCTGAGAGACACTGTTGTTCACCACAGCTCAACATTGCTTAATGTTTCTGTTCATTCAGTCTGAGGAGTTGTGGGCTGGAGGAAGAATAGTATTTGTGTGTACTGAAAGCCTCCAGGGCTGTACTTCTGTTAGACAACTTATGTTTAATTTCCACTTGAACAGTCTGTTTGAACTCAGTTACATTAAGTGAAAATGCATGAAGCAGCGTAGCTTTTTCTTGATTTGGAAGTGTATTTTTCCTTATGCATACTGTATGCAAAAATAGAAACAAAATTGCAGTGTTGAATGTTTGAAATGGTTGTGGCCTTCAAGCGAGTGCACTTCCCTCTCTGTGGCAGTATGGTTGCTCAGCTGCCCATATCTTGTACATTTGTGTGCACTCTTTATCACCTGCTGTTTCCTGCCACTCCTACTGTACACCGAATAGTGAAGAATAAATATGCTCACATCAGAAATATGTCAACATTCTGTCCTCTTGTGCACTTCTGGTAGCTTTTACTATCTGTGAAGCATTGTGCATTGTATCTCTTGTGAAACTGGCAAACTGTACATATGGTGTGGTAGAATACATGGATTTATGGCCATATAATGGCTTTAGCCTTGATCCACAAAAGGCAGATTAGATCACAACACATGTGCTTTGATCTGCTGGCCTTCATCTGCTGCAGGTACCCAGCATGGTCATCATCAGCAGACGTTTGTTTGCATGGCTGTCGTCCACAGGCCCCTCCCACAGCCAGCACAGGAGAAAGCTCGGTCTTGTGGTTTCTGGACAGGGAGGCAGGGAAACACAGGCTTCTTTTATCCAGCTCAGCCAGCCCCTTTGCTGGCCTTAACTACCAGCTGAAAACTCCCAAAAAGATCGAGGGTTGGATGTGGAACCTAGCTGTGTGAAAAATGCAGTACAGTCAGGGCATCGGAGGGGGGGTCCGGACAGACTTTGCTTTTAGTGTTAGCAAACAACCACATAAATAGCAAGGTTGACAATCCAGTGAAAGAGAGCGCGAGAGGGGCAGCCTCAAAGAGCAGTTCAGAGGGAGCAGTCATGGCCAGTACAAAGTTTGAGCAGAGGTGTAGGGGGAGGGGACCCGGCCAGGAGTGAAGTCCTGCTGTAAGTTTGGCCGAGGAATTTTAACCACTGGCCTGTAACAGAAATCCCATTTTGATTTTGTCTAAACCAGGCAATGAAAGAGTGAAAATACACACTTTTTAATCTTGTCTTGAGCACTGTGGTCATACATATAGTATAGTTTAAAGATATGATTATCTATGTAATGAATGGAGCAAAATTAAGCATGCTTTTCACGTGCATTGCCAAAAAGAATTATCTTGTTCGTCATTACGGACACTACAGCAGAGCTCTCATCTATCTCTCTACAAAACATTCACACTATCCAGTTGTGTACTGAAATTAGCGAAGCAATCTAATGGCTGTGCATGAAAAGACTGCACAATACCTGTACATATCTGTTACTGTTTTTTTTATGCCGTGTAATTGGCTGCCACATAAGAAGGTCCCACCTAGCTCTCATCTGAGTTTGTTTTTCTGTGTTTTGAAAGTCAAGCTGAAGGTGGAAAGTATTACACAGGTGACTTGAGCAGCAGGCACACGAAAACACCTGATCCAGATTACAACTATGTAGTGTTCATGTGCCAACATTAACAAATGTCCTGACCAACTGTCCAAAAGTGTGTCCTAAAGCCAGAAGAAGGAAATCAGTGGTGATACTGATACAGAATGAAAGATGCCATTGAGTTTAGAAAAGTGTTGAAGAACCCTTCAACTTTTGTCCTCACAGACTTGTAAAAGTGGCCTCTGCTGTGCAAAGCTTTAAAATGTTTGTCAGCAGGAAATCTCCTGATGGGAAAGCCTAAACGATGTAGATCCCTGTGCTGTGCCAAATACAAGTCCCAACACACCCCCTGTGTCAGTTCTGCCACTGCTCAGCCCCAGTCACTGAGAGCCGGGGAGTATCAACCGCTGTTTAGTAAACCACGCTGAACCTGTTATGCAAGGTACACCCAAGCCCTGGATTTGAATTAATATTGGGTTACACCTGTGTTTTTATATGTTTTGCTTTTCTTTTCTCTTTGTACGTACACACACACACTGAGGAAGATTTGTCTCCCAGAGAAACATCTGTTTGTCATAATCCGCATAATGCTGCTTTTGGAGCTTGATTGGGTGACCCACTGACCTGCCCCAGTGTTGGAGCTTAGAAATGAGAGTGGGGTTCATACCACAAATTGGGCGTGAACAATGTGAGTGTGAGCTCACTGTCACATCACTTCTAGCTAGCAGCCCTTTTTGTAATACACATAAAATACCTGAATTTTAAAGATATCTCATAGTAATTTCACAGTATTTTTTGTTTAGATTATATACACTATTTTACTGTATATGTTCACGTGTTCTGTCAGTGCTGATCTAAATTCAGTTTGTTCATTGCCTTAGTCACATGCATTATTTCTTCCACTATTTTTTTTACTGTTCTTAAATTTAGAAATGCCAAGCATTTTTTATAAGGGTGGTATAATAACTGTGCTTACAAGGACTGATAGCTCATGCAGATAACCCAGCTTGTTTAGCAGTAGAAGGAAAGTATTTGAAGGGGAATTTCATCAAGTCTGTGTTGTGATGAAATTCCATCAAAATGATTCTCCACACTTATTCGTGCAGGAGGGGGTAAGGGTGATCTGAGTAGTGTACTCTGTCCTGTTGGCTAGCTTTGAGCTTTGTGTGAAACTGGATCTCTGTGAAAATGTAATCAGTCCTTCTCAGAGTATGGAAGAGGAGGCTGAATGTCCCGGTGGAGGATTTTACTCTCCCTCTACACTGGAGTGCTGTGAATGTAGTTAAACATTCCTGTCGAGGGTTAATGAGTAACAAAGGAGGGGCTTATGAAAGTACAGCAGTCAGTACAAAGAAGCTGATCATTCCTGCTGGAAACAAGTAAATTTATAATTATTTATTTTAATCAGCCATCAGTTTTCTCTCTAACCAACTCCTTTCGTCCAAGTTATACCTTTCTAACATTGCTATTTACATTTTAGATATGCAGTTTAAACATTGTTTGCCTGACTTTCGGTGTGTGTGTGTGTGTGTGTGTGTGTGTGTGTTCTGATTACTCTGTTTCCTGACATTCACTGAACAAGTCATTGGGAGACAGAATACCTCAAAATGCTCCTTACATTTGGCCGCTGATGCATTTTGAATACTTACTGGTGCTGTCTGGATAGTATGTTTGGCCTCCACTCAAGAACAAACAGACAGTGTAAGTATTTTAGCACACCAGTTTCTGCTCACTGGTTGAGATCAGCTGTAATCGGACACTGTAAATGCATGGAAAAGGGGTCAGATTCCTGACTTCATGGATGTTGTGTCAGTAGGTTTCACCTGCAGTTTATAGATTTGTGAATGCTGAACATATGATTGTAACAAAGTAATGAAAAGACTTAACTACAGTAAATCTCCTGGCACTCTTTAAGATGCATTGCTTTACTTTAGCCAATGCAAAGAAGCTCCTTTTTTATAAGGCTTTTAAAAATACTATTTTACATTACAACCAGATGTTTAAGGCTGTAATTTTCTCAAAAAGTCACAAGCCTACGTTCCAAACCTCAAGTGCAGTGTGTGCTCAGTACATAGTAATTAGTTCTTCATTTAGTGAAAACAATCCCCAAAGCGATGAGAAGGTAAACTTCGGCAGATTTCCAGATGTGACTTTGCTGCACTCTGTTCAGGGCAGGATGGTGATAAATGTTCAGTGGGATGCAAAGGAAACAATTGGAGCACAGAGATGGAACATGAAACGCACATTTACAGATGCCAAATACTTCCTGCACGTCACAGACACAATTTAATCAATGCTCATTTTAAACACCAAGCGGAGCCTTCCTCACCTAAGCCTAATCAAAAATGAGTTTTTTATTTTACTCTCTGGCTATCTGTGTTGCTGCTGCTGGATCTGTTTTTAGTCTTTCTGAAGTTAAAGCAGTGCAATTTATCATGTCATTGACATTTAATTATATTATGGAGTGTGATCTTTTAGTTGACATAGCGATGGAACTAAAGATTTCTTTTCTTTTCTTTTCCTTTCTTTTTGTTTTGTTTTTGTTTTGTTTTTTCAGCCAAAAGCTCTTGGACAGACTCTCCTCTCTGAGGTTTTCCACAGAGGCAACCTTATAGAGAGCGATTACTTTGGCCTCGAGTTTCAGAACATGCAGATGAACTGGGTACGTACTCCAGCAACTTCTTCTGTCTTCTTTTTTTTTGTTTGAACACCTCAAATATCCAGGAACTGACACTCAGATTATAGGTGTCAGTTGTGTAAGAGTAAAAGGAAAGCAACATTTTGAAGGTCAAAGGTCATGGTGTGATGACAACAGCACTTGTGTCCAGGGACAAAATCAATTTCTAAGTCATTTCTCAACTACCTGGTTGCTCTTTTCTTTCGGCAACAGTGCAAACATTGAAGCAGTGGTGTTTGTACTGGAGTTGAGCAGCATATAATCTAGGAATATTTTAACTTGTCTGGCACAAGTGCCCGTATACAATGTCATACTTTCCAATGTTTTATTCCTACAGAAACATAAGTGGAATTAAACACCACCAGTAAACTTCTTCTTTAAAGCAACAGAGAAGAGATATGACACTCTTCCTCAAAGAGAATGACAGCTGTGTTAGTTTCATCCTTTCAGCTTGTATAATCAACGACTGGAGCACTGGAAACTATAATAAATGTATACAGTACTTTTGCTGCCCTGCAGTTTGCCTTTTAAAAGACTTTTTTCCTTTAAGAAACAAAATGTTTTCACAAAAGGTGAGGTGTTTGGTTGACCATGTAAAAGCAGCATAAGTACACTTAAACTCATGCGCTGGTGGTGACCTGTTTGGAGATGCATGCTTGTCCTGACACAGTGCGGTGCTGCAATTGATGCCAATACAAGTTTAGAGGACTAATTGGCTGACTTTTGAACTATTTAAGTGAATAACTCTGAGTTAGTTATGGATTTGTAAGATAAATGACAAATTTGACCCCAGTTGGCCAAAAAGCTGTTACAAAAACTAAACATGAAAAGGACCAAATAATTGAGTCTTGAAGATGTAAAAACATCACTTAGGTCATTTGTCAATGATCAGTCATTTAGTCAGCCTGACTTTTCAGCTGGAATTGTTTACTGGTCAGACGATCTAGTCAGAAGTGTCTTTGCTTTTCTCAATATATTTTGGTGTGTTGCACACATGTGTAATAACAAGCTGAAAGAAGAGTTTAGGCAAATATCAGCTGATACCAATTTCTCAATATATCTGTCTGGATCTAGCACATTCCTTCCTCAATCAGGCCCAGATGGAATCAGTCAAGCAGCTTCCTAGAATGAGCCAGTCGTTGCCCATAGCTTTGTAGGAGATCACTCTTTGTGCCACATCCCTCTACAGTCATCAAGATGCTGGCACAGAGTGAAAATGTGTTTTTAAGAAACAAATCTTTTAAGGTAGAGATGTCACCAGCTATCAAATGTCATTAAGTATTCTTCTGACAGTGTGCAGATAATGCTGTTTCTCTTTAGGTTTGGCTGGAACCCACAAAACTCATTGTGAAACAAGTCCGCAGTAAGTGAGCTCAAATATTAAGTCAAATTCCTCTCGCTGAAAATCTGTCTCTGTGTTGACGATGTGTCTTCATGTTTTTCAGGACCAGCAAATACACTATTTAGACTGTCAGTGAAATTCTTTCCTCCAGACCCTGGTCAGTTGCATGAGGAGTACACAAGGTCAGTAACTGTAATTTCCTACTGGATATTACATTTATCTCATGCCTGTGTAGAGAGGCTTGACAAACTTTACAAACTTTTCAGAACCTCACAGTTATGGCTTTTAGGGTAGAATAGTATTTGTCTTCCTAAAAATGTTTTTGAAATTCTTTCACTGCCTAGCTGCAATCACTAAGTTATTTTGTCAATGTGTGTATTTTTTGGCTTTAACCACAAACTCGAGGCATCACAGAAAAATTCCTGTGCAGGGTTTTCATTATGGAAAAATCTGCCTTTGTGTATTCTTATTAATAAACACCTCTGTTTTTATGTGCTAAGTGCTATTATTTTAAACTTTCCTACAGATAGTTAAATGAATCATCTTGTTCTTATTTACTTCTCATGAACATTAACAGACTCTGAGCCTTTGTGCTTTTTCTTTATTTTTGACAGGTACTTATTCTCGCTGCAGATGAAAAGAGATTTGATGGAGGGCAGGTTGATCTGCACAGAAAATACTGGAGCCCTGCTGGCCTCTCACCTTGTCCAGTGTATGTTAAGCTGGTATACGACAATATTTAGTGGTCCTCAATTAAAGCGGAATTTATTGGTTGTTCATTTAGTAGGAACAATGCACTGTAGGCATGTTATACCAGATTAAGTTAATTCTCTTAATACCGTGACTGCATTTTAACATTAAACTTGAGTAATTTCAGGAGATGTAGTAACTGGATAAGGCAGCTTTATTCAAAGAAAGAGAAGTTAAAAATACCATTTTCCTGCACTTCTCTTTAGCATTTGGCAACATTTTTCACATATTCAAGCAAATACCTCCACCTACGAGTTCCTTACACAACATTCCCTGAACCAAATATGGTCATGCAGACACCAGATGAAACGGGAGATAACATTAACACAACCCAACAAGTGACAGTTCTGAAACAAAACTGAATGTGCACACTGTAAAGATGAGGCAGATATACACAGGCTTTTACTGAGAGACAACAGGGACATGAATGCATGTGTGTTTCAAATATTTTTATATTTGAATGTGAAGGACTCATGACATTGTACACTAACAGTCAGAAGTTTGTACACACACAGGAAATAATAAATATGTTTTCATAAAAAACATTCATGTTATCACTGTAAGAGAGTTTCTAACGATCACGTCTCCTTTTAAATTAATACATTTGCACTAGCAAACATAACATGCTAGAAGACAGTACTAATGTTTGCTGATCATAGGATAGTACATTTATTAATATAATATTATTAAAAACAGTTTTTTCCAGCTACTGTACAATAGTCATTTGCAATATTAATGTCTACACTGTATTTCTATTTTCTTTTAAATCTGCTTTTCTTTCAAACACATGTTGATTTGTATGTGTGTCCAAACCTTTGAGTGATGGTGTATAATTTATTAAAAGTAAGTGGTGTAGGAAGGTAACATATCCAAATTAATTGGGCTCCTTTTAAAGCTTGAACTAGAACTTGATAAGTAGGTCAGTTGTTTATTCACTGGTATAAACCCTATACAAATAATTAGCATACACTCAAAATAACTATAGCTGGCTAACCTCTCAGTATGTCCAAAGAAAAACTGATTTCACTTTTTCACCATGAACCACAGCGGAGATTGGTGACTATGATGATGCAGCTGACGGGGACTTCCTGAGGATGAACAAGCTGTTGCCTTACCAAGAGAAGGTGCAAGAGAGAATCATGGAGCTCCACCGCAGGCACCTGTAAGTCCTGATGCCCCACATTTTCTTTATCTTCTTTCATATTAAGCTTAAGTATTTCTGTTGTCTTAGCGCTGTCCATGTTACCTGGTGCTTCCATTTTGGTTTGTGGCTGCAACGCTTCTTATGTGGCACTCTTGGGATATTTGAATATGATAGGATCAGACAATATGTACACCCAGTTTCTATCAAACCAGAGTTGGCTGTCTGACATCTTTTAAAAACACAATAATGACTTTGCAGGAACATCAAGGGGAACTATAAGTGTGATTCATTGCTTTGTATTCCTGACCACATTTTAAGGCAGCTTACTCTGACGTTTGACACAGCTCCGCTGGTGCAGTCTGACCTCGCTGCCAAGCAGGGTCATAACATTGTGGATTTGTGTGCTTGTTCACTGGTGTGATGATGTACACGGCAAAAATAAAAATTACAGTGAGCATAATCACGATATCAGTGGGTTGTAAGAGGTGTAAAATAATACACTGGCTCAAAGTAATATTGCATTTTGTTAAATGAATAGATCTCTTAAGTCTTCTGATTGTCTTTGCTGACACAAAGTCCCTTTATGTGGCTTTAAACACAAATGTTTAGTGTTCAGTTTGATGAGGTAACTGAACTAAACAACCATAATGAGAGCGTATGCCTCATTTCAGGGTTTAGAATATAACAAAACCTGCTGCACTTTTCCCACCACCAGCCTCCTTGTTAGCACAGTACTATCCTATGGCCAATAGGAGCTCTTTTCAACTCGGTGTATTTAGGTGGCTCTAAAGACCTTTACTAATCTCTTCCATTGGTTGGCAGTGTGGAAGCACAAGCGGCGAGTTCCCTGGCCTAATCCCATGCTCTGGCCGGCATATTAGCCATAAGGCCAGTAGGGCAGGGGAGGGCCCTAAGGAGATTTCACTGCTTAACAGATGAACAAAATTAGAATGTGGTGATGATTGGATGGATATGTTTTCCTAACATGCTGTTTAGTTGTAATCACATGGTTTCAGATAATGCTTGTCAAATCCTCGAAATTTGAAGAGAGCTGAGGTCACAGCGCTCGGCAAACGAGCCATGATCTTTGTTTAAATCTTATGTGGTAAATCGGAGACTGCAGAACAGACTCCACACTGTACTCTGTGCTCCACAAGGGAGGTTCATTGTAATTATCATCATTGACCTGGGGAAGAATTGGCTTGAAGTCGTTCTCCGTACTCCTAGAAGATTTAATTTTGATGATTACACTTAAACCATGACACCTCTGCACATGATGTTTGTGCTTTTGGATACATAGTTATTGAATGAACGTTTCTGTTTTGCAGACCAGGTTTTGAACCAAAGTGACATTAACAGTGTCTGAGAGCAGGTTCCAGTCTGTATAGAAATATTATATGGTCAGCACAGTAAACCACGAACATCCTAAGGTTCAGACTGAGGCAAACATTATGCACAAATCACAAACGTTGAGAACAACACGATGGCCACATGATTCCTGAGTGTTGTTCATTAGTTTGTTTTGTTGCCTCCTCCAGGGGTCAGACTCCTGCTGAATCAGATTTCCAGATCCTGGAGATTGCTCGTAAACTGGAGATGTATGGCGTCCGCTTCCACCCAGCAGCTGACCGGGAAGGCACAAAGATCAATCTGGCTGTGGCTAATATGGGCCTTCAGGTTTTTCAGGTGACTGCTGCTCTCGGACCTGCTTTTTTTTTTTTTTTTTTTTATTCTGAAAGTGGCTCTCAGTCCTTGACAGTGCTGATAAAGCTTTTATTTCTATTTGTTTCTTATTGTACCAGGGCCACACAAAAATAAATACCTTCAATTGGTCCAAGATTCGCAAACTTAGCTTCAAGAGAAAACGGTTCCTCATCAAACTCCACCCAGAGGTCCATGTACGTATTAATGAAAATGACATATTACTTTGTGTATACTAAAGTTGTTTGTTTTTTATGTCTCAGGTTCCAACCAGTGTACTGTGTCATTCATTCTGTCTTTTTATTTTTTTATTTATTTTTTTAGGGCCCTCATCAGGATACTCTGGAGTTTCTGATGGCCAGTCGAGACCAGTGTAAAATCTTTTGGAAGATTTGCGTGGAGTACCACTCATTTTTCCGTTTGTTAGACCAACCCCAACCTAAATCTAAAACTATGATCTTCAATCGAGGCTCTTCCTTTAGATACAGGTACTAAATAATCACATGGAAACAGCTGTATGTTGTCTTAAATTCCCTTTATAGGAACACATTTGATCAAAAAGCAGTTTAGTTGTTTTAAGTAGCGGTGTTTTAATTGAAAGCTCTTTCTGTCAGTGGGAGAACCCAGAAGCAACTCGTGGAGTACGTCAGGGAAAATGGTGTGAAGAGAACACCGTATCAGAGGTGTGTTTTTCTATATGCAGTACATATATCCTTCATTAGAAATTTGCTGACCTTTCTAATTCATCCTAAGTACTGACTGATGAATGTGATCTTCTTTCTTGTTCAGGAGGAACAGTAAAATACGAATGTCTTCTCGATCCATAGCAACAGATGTGCCAAAACAGGTGAGTGGAGCTGCAATGTTTTGTGCAACAAATGAAGCTAAAACTTGAAATATATTGCTCCACAGAGGCTACACTAATACAGTTCTCCTTTATTACTTTCCACTTTTTGTCCTCCCTCGTGTTGTTGTTCCAGAGTTTGTCGTTTAATGACAGTCTCAGGGCCTCAGCCTCCCCTTCCTCTGCTACTGTGTCCTTCCTCCCAGCACACATCTCTGGCATCCTCCCACGAACAGATCTCCAAGCTCAGCCCCAGCCTTTGACCACACTGAACCAGTCTCCAGCGCTTCTCCAGCAGCACCACAACCAGCAGCAGCTTCAGTCCCCCCTGCAAACTGCCAGACCCCCCAGCCCTCCGAAGGAAGAACCTGTCAAGGCTGCTTCCCCATCTCACTACGCTTTTCAAGGTGCCCCTAGCAATCAGGCAGCAGGACACTGCAGCCCCTTGTTTGTGTGTGTAGAAAGTGGCACTTCCCAATCTCAGCCCTCCAAAAATGGCAATGAGGATAATGTGCTTGGTGGGAGAAGAGGAACTGGGTGCTCGTTGGGAGGGGGCGGAGGGAAGAGGAAGGGGGTTCTTACACCTGAGGCTTTTGAAGCAGAGCTGTTGCGTACAAAACAGAATCCAATGTCCTCAATGTGCAACTCACCACTGCATGTTACTGAGGAGTTTATAGATGATGATCCCACTGAAATTTCCTTTTATGGCGGAGGGGCCGAGGCTTACTCCTATGGGCTTGATGATAAAATAGAGCAGTTTGATTATGTGGGAAACTCTGATCTCAGTAAAAATAGGATCTTTAGTGTGGGTATAGAGGACTTGAATGGGAATAACAATCCCTTCCCTGATAGCATTGTGGGTCACTCTGAAACCAGCTCCTTGGTTAATAACCGCTCTGAGTGCAGCTCCCTGGACAACCTGGGGCTCAGCTCTGCAGGTGAGTCCATGTCAGTGGGCTATGGAGCCCCCGACTCTTCCTCACTTCGCCTGCCAGGCTCTGACATTCAGTCAGAGGCCAGCTCAATGGTCAACTTCCCAGCATACTCCGTGCGCTCTGAGAGCAGCTCTGCTGTGCAGTTCAGTGACCTGGTAGAGCAGCTAGAGCAGCTGAGCTACCCGCCCACAGCCACTGAGGGCTCGGGGAACGGCAGCTCAGATTCAGACTCTGACTGGGGCTCAGACAGCGTCCTTCCCCCTGAGCAGAACCTGTTTTACAGTAATCCCCTGACAGGGAGTGGTGGAATAGAGGGGTTCCTCCTTCAGTGCCACAACCTGCAGGCACTTGCACTCTCAGACCCCCCTACATCCCCTCATGTTTAAATGTAAAGCACATAATCTCCTTTGTGTCCAAATAACTGAGACACGTTTAACTATTAAAAAGCAGCAGCATATTTTAATCTTTTTGATAGTACAGTTTAACCACTGTTGACATTCACAGCACATTTAACCATCGTAAAATAGATTATAACAGGATTAGTTGGTCCATTTATAAATGTCAAACACTTATTGCTGATGTTGGGCTCTGCAGCTGATTTCCAACGTCTTGCACTTCTATCAGTATTGATGTGAATCTTTGTAGTGTACACTTTAGTCGCATACTTTAATTTTATATTCTCAGTTTGACCTGGTGCTCCTGGTACACGATGATGATCAGGTTGTTGTTTGTTCTAATTCAGATCAAGCTTTGGCCTTAATCATAATTTGATTTATTTTCTCAGCTGTTATCTATGCCTGTTGAGTGCATATGGGGTATATCCCTCCAGTATTTTCAGAAATGCAGCTTTAGTACTGGTTTACACCATCATTACACTAATATACAAGTTGGCAGAAGAATGTCCCGTTCGATTTGCCCTCACTTACTGAACATATAGTAATTTAACTCTTGTTGTCATTGTGTGGCTTAATAGTTTAAATTTAATGAAACTCAAACACAGGGATGATGTAAAATGTAATAATAGAACAAATTGTTCTATAATAACTATGATGTGGCCACCCAGCAAGATTAAAATGTGACATTATTGGCAAAACACTGTTGCTGAGCACCATTGCCTGTCTTTTTAAAGTCATTTCTTAGGTGACACTTGTTGCGCAGTGTTTGCAGGAGTGTTAATGTCTGTAATCTCAGGGTATAATACAGTCAACTCTTGGTCAGGGTTAATGATCCGTGCAGGCCTGCTCTTTAAAAAGACATGCCACGGAGCCACCTTTTTCATTTGCACTTGTGTGCATTATTGACACCTGCTGGCTGAAGTCGGTCTCGCATCAGTATAGTTCACAGCTCGTAGAAGTAATTTTTCATAGGTTCATTTTGCCTGAAGGAAAAACACAATCTCACCGAAGTCAACAGAAACAGACATTTCTGCTTCATGTTTAGTTGAAGAATATAAGCAGTGTACTAATGACCGTTAAGAACACTGTTAACACCACTTTCTGCAAAATGAATGTATCATCTTACACATATGTAAGACTTTAGTGAACTGTAACAGTGTTTATCACAGTAGTACTTAGTCATTATTCACAGTTAGAATATGGAGAATATAAAACCTTTCAGCCTTTGAAACCATCAGTGTAATTTTCAGACTTTTTTTTTTTTTTTTTGGCATAGTAAAAGTAAAATACACCAGCAGTGTACGGTAAAGGCCAATGTTGCCTTGTGTTTTTCTGGCATGTGGTCTTTAACATATTTCAGGGTTTTGGCATTAGCTATCTTCATGATACCAACAATGTGGTACTTTGTTTAGATTAGGGAAACGGTGGTCTTTTGCACAGTAGCTTTGAATTTCTCATTACCATCATATAGGATTTTTTAGTTTTTCTAAGCATTGCTACAGTCATGTGGTCAGATGCTAACATACGAGCATGCACAAAGCTTTTTTTTAAATGATTTTTGTTCACCCTCACCCTTCAAAAGACACTGTCATTTGAAGGATGGTGCACAGCCATTTTTTTGACAATGCTAAATAAGAATAAGAATCTGTCTACAGTGACAAGTGTTGACGGTTGTTTCTGTGTCACTTCTCTAGCATATGTTGGAAAGGAACATTATTTTGTTTCACATGCCGTCAGTTCCTAAGTAGAACATGTAGATCCCAGTGATCTGATGAAGCATTTGTCTTGATAGCTTTTTCTACCATATGATACTTCCCACATCGCAACTAAACATTATACTAATGACAGGCTGATAATTATAACCAGCTAAGCTTAACTGCACTTAGGCATCAAGTAATCGTCACTTAATCTTGAACTTGTATATTTACTAATTATCAACAATCTGTACTTAATGTTTGTATGTTTTACTCTCAAGAATAAAGTAATCACTTTTGGGTACCATGAATGTCAGACTTAAAATTCTTTTTGAGATGCAGACTGAGATCAAAGAAGCAATCGTGATAGTTGAACTGAAACCACAGTGATGATGGATATTATTTATTAAGTTGTGGAAGTCGAGGATCAGGAAACAGAATTTCTAGTTCACCCTCTTTAAATTTAAAGTTGGTAAAGAAAGAAACTTTAGGGTAATACTAACAGAGTAGACTGTACATATTGTGCTTATGTGTTTCATCCACTTCATATTTTGTAGGGCCAATGTGTCCCCACATAAAATAACCTTTAACCTAACATTTTTACTCTGTGAAGTTGAAGGTAATTGCTCCTTGGTGTCACACCATTTAAAAAGGGGGAAAAAATAGAAAAAGAAATTGTCCGCTTTCTTTGGGGGGTTGGTTGAATGAATCTTGTACACAAGATTCCTCGACCTAATTCCAGCTGAGCATGTGTGCTCCCTGTTTAGACAGGCTCTGTGCCAAGTCGTTCCACAGCAAACCCCCGTCCTCCTGCTGTGGAGCCTGACGTCCACTCTTTCCCCCTCTCCTGGGACATTCCAGATAAACTATAAACAACTATTTGCCCCCCAGACAAGCCACATTCCTGATAAGTCTTTGAGCAATTATTTCCGGGTCGAGTGGTGATGTGTTTTTTTCTCGTCTCAGCCTTTTTTTTTTTTTCCCTCTCTCTCCTGTCCAATAGAAGTAGGAGAACAGCTGTGGTGACCTGTGACTCTGTAGAGACGATAGCCCAGTGTTTCATCTGCTGTTTCTGTCCACTGACTTGTCCCGTAGCGAAGCTCACAGGCAGAACAAAAGCAGCAGGGCCAGTGATCTGAAATGAAATCAGGCTCGTATAAATTGGCAGTGAATCCATCACCCTTCTTGTAGAGGCCTTTGAAAACAATAGTGGTGGGAGGGTGAATGTGGGAACCATTACTTGCTTTGCTGTCTTTCCTTTCATTAGTGGCCAGTGTGCGTGATGAGCCATTGCACTTGTTAGTGTTAGAAGTGCAGCTGTGTTCTCTGAGGGGAAAAATAAGAAAACTGTGGAAAAGCAGGTTAGGCGAAGATGACATTTACTGTTACATTTAACTTTATGCAGTGCATTGTAGAACTGGTACACATATGCTATCATGTTCCTCTTTGAGCGAGACTGTTGACTTAACTCCACCCATATCAAGAGATCTGTGTGGAGTCATTTTAACCCTTGGAATTCCTTTATTCTTCTCACTATAACTTTTTAACTAACATTTTTGAAGGATGACAAACACAAATTTTATTGATGAGCCAGTTGCTAATTTCTGTTTTCCCCCTCTAATCTACAGATTCAGTCGTGGATAGCCCTCAGCTCTCCCCCTTCACCTCAAAGGATCCCCTCTGCCTGTCGCCCTCTTTCCAGATGTCGACCCTCAGCCTGCCAGGCCAGGCCCCGTCGCCTCTGCAAAGCCCCATCCTGAGCGAGGTGGGCAGCAATGCCAGGCTAGAGGAGGAGGAGGAGGGCAGGAGGAAGGTACACTGTTTACATGCCACCCTTCCACCCCCCGCCTCATAGTCCCTATTTAAAGGAGTGGAAATTAAATATGTCTCCTCATAGGAGTTCTGCCCAGCACTCATAATTTTTTTCTCTTTTAGCGATATCCCACCGACAAAGCTTATTTCATTGCCAAAGAGATTCTGACCACAGAGCGTACGTACCTCAAAGACCTTGAGGTCATCACTGTGGTGAGTTGGTCTTTTGATTTTATAAATTTTTTTACTTTGAAACACCACAGCAGTGTGTCATCAGTGTGAGTGTGGATGGGAGTCTTGTCTCTACAGTATATGTGTTATTTGTGTTGGAAGTAAATAAATAAGGCTTTGATGTTCCGAAAAGCAGCGACGTGTTTATTTAGAAAAATATTTATCAATCGACCTTCTCTTGCTCCCAGTGGTTCCGCAGTGCTGTGATCAAAGACAACGCCATGCCTGAAGGCCTGATGACCCTCCTCTTCTCCAACATCGACCCCATCTATGAGTTCCACCGTGGCTTCCTCAAGGAGTTAGACCAGAGGCTGGCTCTCTGGTGGGTGCTGCTTCAGTGTTTAGAGTGTGATAATTCACATAGAAGCTTCTGATGACATGGTAATAAAGACAACATGCAAAACGGTTTGATTCCTCAGGGAGGGACGCTCCAACGCCCACGTCAAAGGGGACTACCAGAGGATTGGTGACGTGATGCTGAGGAACATGTGTGCCCTTAAGGTGAAAATTCATTGCTAGCCCTTAAATGTGAATCGTCTCTGTTTAAATGTTTGTGTTAAACCTTTAACACATTATCCTGTATTTTCTGTTTGTCCTCAGGAGTTCACCAGCTACCTACAGAAGCACGATGAGGTGCTGACGGAGCTGGAGAAAGCCACCAAGAGGCTGAAGAAGCTGGAGACGGTCTACAAAGAGTTTGAGCTGCAGAAGGTCTGCTACCTGCCGCTCAACACGTTCCTGCTCAAGCCCATCCAGCGCCTCATGCACTACAAACTCATCCTGGAGAGACTGTGCAAGCACTACTCCCCTGCACACCGTGACCATGACGACTGCAAAGGTGAGTTTTCTAAATCTTCAATTCTCTCACCTCATAATAAGACACCACCTCACTCTTCCATTACATAGCCAGTTGGCTAAAATCAGGCGACAAATGTGCTGCACTCATGACTTAACTTGATATTCTGACGCAGTCTTGAAGTCAGAGATGTAACTAACTTGGATTCTGGTCACCTTCCCTGCAGAGGCTCTGAAGGAGGTGGCACAGATTGCCACCCAGCTGCAGAGCAGTCTTATTCGGCTGGAGAATTTCCAGAAGCTAACAGAGCTTCAGAGAGACCTGATCGGTATAGAGAACTTAACGGCACCGGGCAGGGTGAGTGAAACATAACAAGAGGGTAGGGGGCGCTAAAAAACAGGGTAAAAAGCTCAACGTGCAGTGTGTGAGAAGTTGCTTGTGTTTTTTAGGAGTTTATCCGAGAGGGATGTCTCTACAAGCTCACCAAGAAAGGGCTGCAGCAGAGAATGTTTTTCCTGGTTAGTGCAAAGCTACGGATCACTTAAACTCTAATTCAGTCTTTTTGAGCATTTGATCAACTTTTATTGTTTCTGTTGTCATTTCAGTTCTCGGACATGCTCCTCTACACAAGCAAAGGGGTTACAGCGACTAATCAGTTCAAAGTGCATGGACAGCTGCCTCTTCATGGCATGATAGTGAGTATACAAACTGTTCTTCTGTTCTTCTTCAAGCTGCATCAGGCCTGGAAAGTTTCCGCCATGACTCGAGGCACGCTGTCACAGGAACGTGTAGGTTAGGGTTTGTCAGTATGATGAGTCAGTGTGGCTTTGTGTTGAGAAGGGAGGGCCTGGGTCTCCTAACTTTGCATGTCTCTGCTTTACTCCTGGCTGCAGCTCATAGTGCTGGACGCACCGGTAAGTCCTCGGAGCTCTGCCAGCCCGGGCGCCCAAACCCTTCCCTTCTTCTCCCATGCTTGTGTAGGCAAATGGAATTTAAAAAATAAAAAAATACAAAGCACACCTAGCAGAGGGCTGAAGACACAGCATCATGTCCATTTTTGCTTGTCTTCAATTTTGGTGATGGTAACATTAAAAATAAGCTAAGCGATAACAATAAGCAGGGCATGATGTATGCTCTTTTCCAAACTGCTAGGTGTGTTTAGACATAAGTGTGGATAATAATAGGAGGCTGAATGATGTGATCATCACCACGCCATGGTTCACCCACAGACATACGTTTAGATGCTCCAGTAGAGGCTCTTTAGCAGGTCTCTCTCTTGCATCGCTCAGATTTTAAAATGTTTTCTCCCCACACTCTCTCTGCTCCTAATCTTTATTCACTTGTTGCAAACAGTTGTTCAGATCACCACACTGAGGACGCGACGGTTTTCTTCCACTTGGTTGAACGTATCTGACTTTATCTTTTGTCTGTAGGTGGAGGAAAGTCAAAATGAGTGGTCAGTCCCCCACTGCTTCACCATCTACTCTGCCCAGAGAACCATCGTTGTGGCTGCCAGGTGAGAGGTGGAAAGACAAGTGAACGGTTTATGACTAGATCGCTGTTATTGACTGCACGTTTATCTTCTGTCTGCAGCTCTAAGGTGGAGATGGGGAAGTGGATTGACGATCTGAACATGGCTATTGATCTGGCCAAGAAGTCTCAAGACAAATCCGGCATCTTCCTCGACGCTGAACTCGGCGATCGCTCCAACCGTAAGAGCTCCTGTTGACCTTCCACGTTAACATCTGCAATAACTGTCCTGCCTGTTGAGTGGACGTGTGCGCTCTATGTGTTTGTTTTGTGTTTCCCTTGTGACACTTGTCATTCAAATGTACAGTTCATCCCTTTCCTCCACACATCTTCCTCCAACTCCTACCCCCCCTCCCTCAGGATCGTCTGACGAGGTTTCTCTGGAGCAGGAGTCGGAGGATGACATGAACTCCTCCCGAACTTCACTGGATAAGCAGACACATCACCGTGCCAACACAACCATGCACGTGTGCTGGCACCGCAACACAAGCGTGTCTATGTCTGATCACAGCCTGGCTGTGGAGGTACTCCTCCTCCGCCCACAGCGACACACATGCACACTGACCTACACATCCACACACTCAAACACAGAACAGAAGTAGATTTACTCACATCATTGTGTGTGTACAGTGGGCTCGAGCAGATTGTCTGTCATCACCCTCTTGGCGTTTCACCTTCTTTTTCTAATCCCTTAGTTTCCTTCATTGTCCTTTTTTCACCAGTGATTGTTCGTGTCTCTTCTACTAAACAGTTTTTTTTTCTTAAGCAAGTGATAGACGTTTAACAGTGCACATGTACAAACATTTCTGTCATCATTTTCTCTGATGCTAACATTTTCACTTTACAGACCTGGAGGATTTCCTGGTTCTGGTTCTGGTTTTAATCTCCCCTTTCTTCTTCTCAGAGTTAACATTCTAACACATTCCTGCACCCTGTCTTCTTCTCTTCTTTGTCTCTTTACCCCCTCAGTCTTCGGCTCTCCGGCTGTCTCACCAGAGCTTCCTCCTCGCTATCTCCTCGGTCAGGGCCAAAGACCAAACACCATCACACACGTTTGCTGGTACCGAAACCAAAACCTCTCTCTCACTGATTACCTGCGCATGAACCAGGTACTGGAGCCACAATGAAAACCTAGAAGATAGCCGAAATAATGGCTGTTATTCAAGCACTTAAATCTAATGCTGACAGACCCATTATATTTATTGTTAATCAGCTGTGTCTTTGGACAAGACACTGAATCATTTAGTAGCACCTCTAGTGGCAGCTGTCCTGAACTACAGGCTTTCCCCATGGGATTAGTATTTTAAAATCAAACGCACTCAAAACCTACAACCTACATGGAGCCAGCATTTCCACAAATGATCTAACACCGTGTCAGTCTTAACCAGTGTTAAATTGTTTAACTTGAAAATGAACAAGCTAAAATGAACCAGATATGAGAGAAACGTGATAAATATAACTCTGGTCATTTTAGAAACGGATACAGATCCCAGATGCAGATGGGTTCTGATTCACCAAAGTAAATTTCTTTGAACAGGGCGAGATCTCCACATATAGGCCCAGAGCAAGAAACACAATCAGTGAGGTAATGATACAGGTTTGAACAAGCCATCTGTTTAACTGGAAGTCATCGGTAATACCCGATTGTACTGGAAAAACCATACGTGAGCACAACTACAGCAAGTGCAGTAGGTCAAGGTTGAACAGGGAAGTCTGGTCATAAACTGTGCTGAATGTTTACAACAGGCTTTTAGAGATGTAACATGAGTGCTGGCTTTCCTTTTCTCTTTTTATTGTAACTTACTGAACCTGCTGGCGAGTTCTCACTCTGCTTGACCTTTTGTAATTTCACTAATTACTTTAGTGGGTGCAGTGGTATCATAACTGAGAGATGGGGAGGAGGATTAGGGCCACCATAAAAATATTATTTCAGTTCAGATAATACTTGTATGGTGGTCCTAATCCCCATAATTTTCCTAAACACCCAGAAGTACTGGTTAAAGCGTACCATCTCAGTGGTATTGTTGTACTTTCCAGATAGAAGACTATTCAGTATGACATACCACAACCAGTCACTTGTGCACACAGCCACCCACCAGTCACTATAAACAGATCTTCCAGTAATGAATGTCTAAACCTGCTCTGTCCACCTCTGCACAGAACCAGCTGTCGGGCTACCTCCTGAGGAAGTTCAAGAACAGTAACGGGTGGCAGAAGCTCTGGGTCGTCTTCACCAACTTCTGCTTGTTCTTCTACAAGACTCACCAGGTTAGCATCGCATCCTGTGATCTGTTATTTCTGCCCGAGTACAAAGCCAGTAAAGACACGCAAGTGAGGTGAGAGGGTCTGTTGTTGTTTGCAGGACGACTTCCCATTGGCTAGCCTCCCCCTGCTCGGCTACACGGTTAGCACCCCTGAGGAGTCGGACAGCATTCACAAGGAGTACGTCTTCAAGCTGCAGTTCAAGTCCCACGTTTACTTTTTCAGAGCAGAGAGCGAGTACACCTTTGAAAGGTACGAGCTACGCTAACTTGTTTATCGTTTCTTACACGATCTTGATGAGATCACCTCGTATAAGTCTTCTCTGCTGTCTGCTCTTCACAGATGGATGGAGGTGATCAAGAGTGCGGCCAGCACCACGGGCCGGATGAGCCTGCTCATACCTAAAGGAGGAAGCGTGGAGATAAACGGAAACTGAATCAAACATCGTGTGTGTCCGGAGGCTGGGCCTCTAGGACGCCAGAAGGACTCTTTACTGTCAAGTGAATCAAAGACAAACGTGAAGACTGAAGGCTGCTGCCAGTTTTAAGTGTTAACATTTCCCTTGCTTACTTCTAATGGTCTGTGCATTTCTCTTGATTAAATGATGTAAATGATAACGTTTGTTCCAGTAAGCAGGATATAATGAAAGGGAGAGATGTACATTCTAAGTTAATTGCATATGTAGAGCTCAGTTTATCTGTTTATACAGAGTGATACCGTGGGAAATACTGTTTTACGGGACCAAATCCAACACAGAGGGTTTAAACGGAGGCTTTCTGAGGGACAGAAGCAGAAGTTGGTCACAGTGCTGCGTTATGATTAGGACACAGAAGATGTAGAGCATGTGGAGAAGGAAGGTACAAACGCACACGCTCTGTGCTTTAAAAGAGCCGGAAGTGTGCGGGAGTGAGGCGAAGGCGAGCAAGAAAGTTTGTGGCACGTTGAGATGAGTTTTAAGAGAGGTCATTTAGGTCAATTGTGGGAGATGGATGAGAGGTTTTTGAAGAATCCATACTGCTGTTTGACAGAGAGGCATTTCGCAGGTTTTTTTAAAGCATGAACCTTTACGAACTGTTAGCACTAGCAGTATTTATCTCTTACCTGAGGCTTTATTTGCCTGCTGTAATGAAAGATGCAAATCTGGTTTCAAGTGCTCAGAAAGCAGCTGTTGTGTTTCTTGCTCCTGCTTAGTTAGGCAGCGTTATGGCCAGTTTGGTGCTACGTTTCTCTCTTTAATATCAAATGTAATCTTTGTTCCTGTTATTATTTTGCATAGAGATAACAGCTTGAGGAAATGCTGTGCAGTGGTTACTCTAGTGTGTTTACTCTGTGCAAAAGTTGCTGATTTTTTTTCCTTCTTAAAAACAAACCAGAGGAAGAACACTTTTTGAAGTCAAGTCGTCTGGCTGCGTTTGTGTGTCACTGTTTCTCACAAACGGGAGCCGACTCACAGGAGACGTCGGAGACACTCGTCGTCAGTTATTTAGCACGCTTCAAGAAGCCGTGGGAAAATTTAGTGTACGTTTTTTATGAAGACTGGAATCTTTACCCTGTGTGTGTGTGTGTGCACCACCTGTATATTCTCAGCTACACCTCTCCTGCCCCTGGAGCTGTAAACAGGAGGTGATGATAGAGGTCAACCTCAGACCATCTCACATTCTGTGTGTGGGAGTGATTGACTCCATTGCACAGTTAACATCCAGCATGTTACTCCTATTTATTTTTTAGCATGTGATCAGGGCCCCGCCCCCTGAGTGCCCTCATGTAGTCTTCATGTTATTCCAATGAAAACCTAACAAAATAAAAGATCAGTTCAATCAAGTTTGTGCGTTTTTGCTTTCAACTGTAATTCCGAAAAAAAATCACGCCTTCAAATAATAGCCAAAGGGGAAACCCAAACACAGTTTGAAGAGATCTTGTCTGCAGCATGGGATCAGCTAATTTGTTGAGCAGTCCCAAACAAAGCGGGGCATTCCTCAAGCATGTCCAAACAGCGTGAACACTGGGTGGAGTGGCTTCCCCAAGAAATGCTTCTAAAATCTGCCTGCCAAGAAAATCTAACAGTTCTCTGTTAGGGAGTGGAGAAGGTGTGTGTGTGTGTTTGTGTGTAGCACTAACACAGCACACTCACTAAGCTACCTTTGCGCAAGTGTTCCACTTGCGATCACTGAGCTTCAACATAATGATGCATTAAAACAGAAAAGCCAAACCGCAGAGAGATTGATCACAGAAAGCCTGCGCTGCTGACTCAGGAAAACACATGTAAACATTTACCAGGAAGTGACTGAAGGTTTTTAAAAAGATGTTTCTGCTTCTCAATAAAACAACTGAAACACAAGTGTTTGTCTTTTGACAGGATTCCTGTGTGTTTCTTGCTCAATACAACTTAACAGAAAGAATAAAATGGTCTGAGCTGTGATTTGGTGATTGTGTTATGCAGGCACACCTTAAATAAACCCACTTACTGATTAACAGCTACTCTGTGTGTGTGAATGTCTGTATGTAGGTCATTGTTAAAACACTGTTGTCTGACCATCACAGCTCTGTGAGGGTTAATACTTGGGTTTTCGAATCCGTGTTAGCTGAGTAGGGTTAGGATGAGGTGCTGGAGATGACATGTCACATCTTACCGCAGACAGAGAGACAAACGTGTGAAAGTAAACGTTATGAAGACACTTTGACCTGCACTTAAAACTTGAAAGTGCTCTTTAAGGGTTAATACTTGTCTTTAGGGTTTGCGTGTGTGTGTGAGAGAGTTGGGATGGGGTGGAGGGGAGGGGTGGGGTTTGTGTGCCTCTGCTTATCTCCGCCTTTGGACTGCACGGCAAGTGCCCTTAGAAGGAGAGCCTGTCTGTCAGTAAGCTGCAGAGCGTTTTAGTGTTTTGCTGCTGCTGCTGCAGCTGCTGCAGTAAATCCTGTGTAGGGTGATGTTGTAGCTGGGGCTCACTGGCCTGTTAATTCTCGGGTAAGTGCGTTTTCGTCGTCCTCACCTTCGTGCATCACTTCTCCGCTGCGGTGTGAAACTTTTCCTTCTCTCTTTCTCCAGCCCGCAGCTCAGCACAGCTTTATCCAGGCTGTCAAGAAGATGCCCAGAAACTAATCCGCGCGTTTGTTATGCGGGATAATCTCCACGCGTCTTCCTGTGTCTCAGAAGAGGAGCTGGGGGACGCATGGAGATGTTGCGCCGCTCCTCGGTGTTTGCGGCTGAAGTGTTTGACCGCTCGCCCAACGACAAGGAGCTGGTGTCCCAGGCCAAAGCGCTGTGCAGGGACTACATCCATTCCAGGCTGAACCGTGCCGGGATAGGCTGGTCTAAGCCTGAGCACGGACTGGCTGCGTCAGGCGGGACGCTGGGAGAGATATCCTGCGTCCTGCTGTGGCTGGGTACGTTTGTGACGGGAATTCATTTGGTGCTTGTCCTTTGTATATGAGGACCTAAAGTGCATTTAGCTTTCTTTGAATGGTATAATATGAACATTATGATTCATATAATTATTCCAGGCTCTTTTTGAACCATTTTTATGGCAAAATGTTTAACAAAAAAAAGAGAAAACGTTGGTGTTACTTAGTTACAGAGTTTAGAGGCTCAATTAGAGACAAACTGGGAATTAGAAATGATATCATTACATTAAATGTGGACAAATATCTACATTTTTTTGTTAGGCATTTTTAAATTTGTCATGGAAGCTATTTGGACTCATGACCTCATTTCCATGGCCCTGTTGGGACTACATTTGATTTCAACTGGAAAGCCTTGAAATGATTCCAGGGAATCCCCAGAAAAATCAGTAACAGAGTTTAGTTTCAGTATAGTTTCCCTGTCTGGATCTTCGCCCAGAATGAAAAGTGACGGAGCACAGACGCCCTTTCCAGTCTGAGTTTTCACCATTTGTGGTTGTCAACTCACCATCACTTTAGGCAGTTATGCTGTTGACTGTAAAGTCAGATCTAACACAAAGGGGGAGTGCGTTTATAAAAACAGAAAACGTGGGAGCTGAGGTCTGATGGACATGTCTGGGAACCTTTTCAGGCAGAAAATCTCCCAAATCAAACTGTGTGGTCAAAACAGAAGACTCGGAAAAACTCTGAACCCTGAGCTCAGAGTTGATCTGCAACTGATTAAAAAAATATTTATTATCAGATTTGAACATTTTGAAGAGTGTAGCTTTTCTTTTGTTGGAGGAAAATGTTGTTTCTTATTGTCTTCCTTTAACTCTGAGTCTGTAGCTTTACAAACTGTCAATAGAGACCCCAGTAAACATCAGGTCTTGACTCATTGTTTTGGTCAGGTGATGAGCTGGAGTACCTTCGACCCAACATTTACCGTAATGTAGCGCGACAGCTCAACATCACAGTGGCGTCAGAGGGCGTGGTGTCTGATGCTTTCCTGGCAGTGGCAGCAGACATTTTCTCCACAGGTAGGTCCCCTTTAAAATAAAGTAAATCAAGGGTGCAGATCTGCACATGGGAACCAGCTTTTCTTTTTCTTTTTTTCATCAAATGCATATCATATCTGTGATATGCACAAAAGTGGATCTGATAAATACAGGAAGACATTTGTTATTTTAGGGAAGTCCTTCATTTGGTCACAGGGAAGGAGAAACTTCAGCTCTTCGTGCAAAGACAATAACGTTTTCACACAAACACTCTGGTCTGTCCAGACCGTTCGCTGCTGTCATTATCCCCTTACAGGAAAGGAAATCGAAGGGGAAAAAAACGTTCAGTCCATATTAGGTTAAAATGTTGCTACAGAGTGAGTGATCATTACAGACAGTTTGAACTCCACCCTGGGAGTTAAGTCATGAATCTCAGCTGGCTCACTCCTCAGGGTGTAACAAAGCAATCTGCTGCTGCAAAGGTAATTAAGTGTCAGCTGCAAGGTAAAGAAAAGCAGGTTAGTCTGGTCCTTAGACTCAGCAGAATTACTTAGAAAAATAAGTGACTGCTTTAAATGTATCAAAATTAAGAGTCAAGGATTATTACAATGTGTGTGGCATACTTGTAAAAAAAAAAAAAAAAAAAAGGTCACTAGGCCTTAGTTTTAGTTCACATGATAACAACGGTGTCATACTAAACATTGGATAATTCTGACAGTCTACACTTGCCACTGTGTGAAGAGGAAGTCATGGGCTGCAGAAGATTGTGACCACAAACTTCTCTAATGTGTAATAAGCTTTGTCACAAACATCATGCAGCTTTCCACAGTGCTCTAAAAACACATCCTACATGTTACACCATGCGGAAACGTAGGATGGCATGCCGTTATTTAAAGCTGCTCTGGTCAAAATTGTTATGTTAACAATGGAGCAAAGCACTGTGAATAATGATAAGGCTGTCACTTCTCACACGACTCTCAGTCGCCCTCAGTTCTGCAGAGCTTTTTTAGCGTCTTTTAGCTCCTTGTTTTGGGTTTCAGCTTGCAGCTTTACTGTACTGGCTGTGTTTCAATGTTCTCATCAGTGTTGTTTGCAGACACAAACAGATCTTCGCAGTGAAAAAGAAGCTCAGATAAATCTATTTAGGGTCAAGTAGCGTGAGGATGTGTGCTGCTGAAGAGCCAAAAACCTCCCTCAGGAGTTGGTGAAGACAAAACACAAAAGAGCTGTAAAATGTGGATGGACCACTGCAGATGAATGTCAAAATGGTGATATTGCTTCACATGTAGATAAGCAAGTGACAGGTGGTTTGTCATGTCAACACTCACTTACTATCAACTTAACAGTTGGCAATAAGTGAATGCTGTGTTTGCAGCTTGTTTGCTCTGCCTCCTTGTGACCAAGAATTTGTTAATGTAGATATCTCTTACAGCTACAGTTGTACAGTCACTGAAACACTCCTCCTACAGTCCCTAATATGAGTTAAGTGCAGAACGTTTTTTCCACCACAACTACAACATATTTTACGCTTAATGGTCAATTCACTTGTTGAGTAATACTCACTGTCACAGATCATCATACATACGCTGATCTATGACATTCTGTGGCTTTAAAGGTACAAGTCACCAAATACCCTCGATGATGTCATCAGTGTTTTCTCAGCTTGGGCTTAGATGCTAAAGGGAAAATAAAGTATATGGGCCTCGCAGGAGTTGCATTATGGGAAATGTTGTGACCTGCACAGGGAACTAAAAGTCTGAATAGCTCGGCCTCTGCTGCAGCAACCACTTAAAAGACCCTAAAGGACATGGACTAGAACATCTCCGGTGAGAAATAACAATGAAGTGAGAAGTGTAGATTGGATGTACTCTATGTATAGTAGTGTTAACTTAATACTATTCTGTTATAGCATATGTATATTTACTGATTAACTCAGAAAGGCTGTTTTAGTATTACTTTAGTATCTCACACTCTCCTGATGGGACAATTGGAAAAGTCAATAATGTTTTGGTTACTTATTTTGTTTTGTGGGACAGTTTCTTCCAAACTTTTTGTCCAAAAGGCAAAACTAAGCTTAACGGCCTCTTATTTCAGCTAATGTTAGTGGTATTAAAAGTGCACAAAACAGATACTTCTATCCTGCAAGTTCCAGATTTCCCCATTAAAGAGAAACATGACCTCCGTTTATGAGATTCAAGGAATGAATCAGACAACAGTCACTGAGGATGGATGGAGCTGAGTGTCAGTTTGTATGTGTTGAACATATAAACAGTACAGAAATAGTCTGAAGCTTTTACTGTAAATGGAGTGGAGGCAGAAAGCTTTACTCAACATGTGAACTAAGCTGGAAAAATGATCTCTAATCTAGTGAGGCTGCTGTTCTGAGTGTTTGGGTTTTCTTTTACGTGGGACAGACAGGCACGCAGGCCCATAGTGTTTGGCCGCTGACGATTTATAATGTGCTCATCCGTCTTTAAAGAGAGCTGCTGACAGAGACGTTCTCTGCCCTAAAACCTGCTTAAGCCATTCATAAAGAGCAGCCACTCTTTTATCGAACGTGTTCTTCAGTCCGTTAGCAGGACATAAATGATGGTGGGTAAAGCCTTGAGTAAGAGTACAGTTTCTTTTGCTCTGACAGCTTTATTACTTGTGTGTCTTTGCCAGGTGTGACGTGGGGAAAGGTGGTTTCTTTGTACGCAGTGGCTGGGGCCTTAGCAGTGGACTGTGTACGCCATGGTCATCCAGCTATGGTGCACACCATCGTCGACTGTATGGGGGAGTTTGTCCGCAAGAGTCTGACCTCCTGGTTAAAAAAGAGAGGGGGCTGGGTAAGGGAATGTTTTTTACTCCATTACGTATTTGTGGGGGGCATGAGGGTTTTTTAATGTTGTTAATCATATAAGTAAGGCCTCTACTTTCATACTGGCAGCTGTGTGTTCTGCAGTTTGTGTTGGCATACCCTGTTCTGCCAGGGGTGGAGAACTACATGAAAATCTGTAGAACCATTAAATCCTGTTAGATTGATATTAAGTCCCAAAGTGAAGCGTGCAGGAATACTGCAGTCATATTATACAGAGAGATTTAGAAATATTGTAGCGTAGTAAAATCTATGTATGTAGGTACTAAATCCTTTCAGATGTGTTTAAATACCCATAAAACATATTGTAGTAACATCACTCAGGAGATGAAATAAAAGAGAACTAGTGCTCTGGATGTGTCTTCTGCAGAATCCTGTCAGTAGAAAGAGCCTGTCTGATAAACAACATACCTCCGTCTGCTCTGCTGCAGCACCAGGACGCTCATGCAGAAAGACAGTAGAGTTAGTTGATTAGAATTGAAAATAAGTGGAGTGTGACAGGATGAAGAGCAGCACATTGTATAACTAACTCACAAGCACAAATAATGATGACATACTTAAATGTTCCTCTCGGGGGAAATTATTGCTAGGACTTCTGCCAGACAGTGCGTATTGGTCCTAGTACCTTCAGGTTTGGAGACGCCTGCTCTACCCACTGAGCTGTCACGCTGCCCTGAATGAGGCTTCTGTTTTTCACAGCTGCAGCCAAAGCTCCTGCTGTAACCTTTTGACACTGGGAGATGCTGTCAGCATCAGAGTAAACCGAAACATTTTGTTATCTGAAGGACCAGGTGTACAGACTGTGGTATTTCATAGTCTATTAAAACGTTTCTAGATTGTTGGAGTGAGTGTTGCTGAGATTACAGTGTGGGTTTTGGCGCTGAAATGACATATTTTTGCATCTTGCCAGTGAACATTCTCAGCACACAGACAAATTAAGAACATGTGTTTTATTTTTAATACTGTGTAAGAACATTCAGAACGTTTGCTTCAAACATTTGTGTTGTGTTGTGTCGTCTCTGCTGTCACAGGTGGATGTAACAAAGTGCGTGGTGAACACTGATCCCAGTTTCCGTTCTCACTGGCTGGTGTCCGCAGCCTTTGCCTTTGGACATTATCTGAAGGCCACCGTGTTATACCTCCTCAGGGAGAAGTGAAAGTCAAGAGTCTCACACTGGATTCTTAGCAGACCACCACCACTGAAGCATCCACAGCTTCGGATTGTGTTTACACGGATTTGCACTGAGCCTTCATTCACGAACACCTATCTCTTCACAGCCAGTTTCCTCACTTCTTCTGCTCTCTCTAGCTTATTTATTGTTAATACTTACATGGCGCACATTCATGCTTTCAGCCTATTATTTATCCACAAACTACCAAACAGCTTTCTGTTTGGCAGTGTTCAGATTGCCCCCAGTGGTTGAAAAGGGAAACTACTTTATGTTCACATACTCATTATATTGAGAATTTTCCTCAGGATCCTGAGGCTATGCATGAAGACTTGGCCATAGAAACATCTAGATCCAGTATACCACAGTGCCTGATAGATAAATGCAAAACATGACACATTTATTTTTTTTTACTAAGGGACTGTATGAAAATTGTTATGGGGAAAGTATATAAGTATAAAGTATGTAAGTATATAATTATACATTCCCCATAAAGTATATTGGTTTATGTGGGAGGATACTCCTATGGTTTATAGGGTTATAGCTTTTCTCACTCCAGATTTATATTTCAAGCCACCACCAACATTACTTTCTTTGTTTCTCTATTTTGTTATATTACAAGGCTTTATTTTTGTGCATTGTATTAGCTAGCATCTAGCAGAACCAACATGTCCATTTTGATAAATGAGATATTTCCTATATCTTCCAACAATTGTTGCTTCATATTTTTCTCTATCTCTACAGAAAGGAAGATAAATGTGTCATAAAAGTTCCAAATGTTTCCAAATCCAAATGTTTACACTGGGGTAAACTATCTTCAGTCATTTATGCTTATTCTTTTTTAGTTGTAATAGTGAAGTGGGTTTTACCAACTCAAATATTCTCATATTGTAATTAGATTTTTACTGGACTGTTCACATTTGTTCCAGTTCAAGGGATAGGTTACAAAAATGTAGTCACGCTTAGGGCTGCCTTGCTTTTCACATTCCACACCATCCCCTACCACAGACATTTGTGTACAGTCCCTAATTAGCCAGAATAATTGAGCTGACAAAAAGTAAAAATATATATTTCAAATAGCACTATGCATTTAGTGCAACTCTCTATGTGTGAACAACTTGTTTACTGTGAGGCAGTGTGTTATATTGCTGTATTGTCATTGCAGAAATGCAACATACAGTGTATTTTCTCTGAGTTAGAGCACTTTGATAGAATTTACATTTATAAGTAGAACTTATTCCATGAATAACTTCACTTTTATATAGCATGTAGTACAAGGTGAGCAAATGTTTTGAGTCAACTGTAAATATTAACATTAATAAATGGTTTGTAACAACAATCCATCACGTCTACACTTTTAAATGTTAATACATTGTTTAAAACAACTTTACAGCTATTGTCTATATATATATGTCCTCTATAAATGACCTTATTCTAAATTGGTACCATATGATAAAACCTGTGACAGGTTAAAACCTAGATTTATGTTTATTTTCAAGTTTTTATTTCCAATACGTATGAGCCGACTTGTTTTGTGTACACCCCACAGAAGTGTCGCTGTTGGACTGATCAATGTATATTATTCTTGTGCATTTCCAAAGTGGAGTAAATGTATTGACATAGGACAGATGAAGATACAATATGTTTCAAAACATTTAAGAAGGGTAATATGTAGTACTGTTACTATTTGTACTATTTGGACAATACAAATATTGAAAATCATTCTTACATACTGTGGTTTATAAGAAATGTATTCTGAATGAATGAATGAATACAAAATAATTTAATTTCAGGGGCCATACACAATGCCCCTCTTTGGATCTGATGGCAATGCAATAAGAATTCACACTGTAAATATGCCCCCAGCAACAAACTTTCCCAGGCATCAGAAAGGTTATGACCTAGTATTGTATTGTAATGTAGTTTAATGTGTGATTTATTTGTGTGTAGATACATTAAATCTAGAAAGGATGATGCACAGGTTTGATGTTAATTAACAGTTACAATTAGTATTTCAGTTTGGGTTTATAGGTAAAGACAATTCAGTTTACAATAATCCGTTTTTTTCACTTTCCTTTAACCACTTCCTTTTCACAATAGTCTCCAGGAATTTCTGCCACGTGGAAGGAACTAATAGCTTTAGTGATGTGATAAATAGAGTAAAATTTTATAATAGCTGCTTGATCACCGATCTCCAATTTAACGCACCATAAACCATAGTATGCACGTATCGAACTGCGCGCATCAGCGAGAATACGTCAACCACTAGTGATTGGTTAAAGGGGGGAAAAAAAATAACCCCATTTCCCGATTTTATTGGATGTCCGAGAAATGTCCCGCCCCCTTTAGAATTCCGCAGCAGGACTTCCGTCCCATTGGTCCAGCGTGTCGGAGTGAAGAGAACAACAAACAAGATAGGGTGAAGACCGTCGGGATGGATGCAGGTAAGCGAGATTTTACAGCAAAATAACATTTATTTACATCCCTCAGAAAGCTAGTCTGCCTGTAAATGAATCACAACGTCACTTCTTAATACCTGGCAATAAATGTCCCGCTCTGTCAAAACAAACTGCCAATTTAATTCCGTTCTTTGTAGCCTCGGTGATGTTAGCCTGCTAAAGTGATGACTAAAGCTAACTGCTAACTAACATTAGCCTGCTGGTATTGCTAAATGTGATGGTTTCCCTGCCTTGTCAGCTCGCTGTACAGCCGCAGAACTTCCTGCACGGTGCCCAGATGTATTCTGTATTAATGTCACCTGTTGTTGTTGCTGAGTTTCACTCATAATAATGTGCCCTCTCTCCGTAGATCGATTGTTTATGCTAACACAATGCTACGCCCAAGATGAACATTCCAGCCGATGCACTGTCACCATCAGATCAGTCATTAGGCGGTTTTTAGCACCGAGAAATCTATTAGACCTTATAGGTTATATGATATAAAGCAAGACCGATGTAGATAAGTTATACCACTCAAATAAAAGTAATTTATTTCCGCTCAAAATATATCCTTATCCTTTAACGTCAACTGTAACCCTGTAGCTGAATCAAAGCTTTCTGTGTTCAGGCTAAGTAACTGACAGGCAGTGGACTAGCTCGTCAGCTTCTGCTGTCTGTTAATAACTATTGAGGTATTATAAGTGTTAGCGTACACCACAGAAACCATTTTTTAAAACATTAATAAGAGGATAAATATATATTTTGAGTGCATAATAACAAGCACACGCTGGACAAAATGTTTTTCTTTCTTAAGTGAAGCTGTAACTTACCCTTTAATAGGGCCCATTACTGTTATGCCCAATTTTATACCTGGCTTTGAGCCCAGTATTTCCAACTACTGTAACAAGTCTGCATACATCCTTAGACCATTACTCTGATTGCCTTTTGCCGTCACACTTCTTTAAAAGCACCTACTTTATTACTTTACTACTACTTGCTAATTGCACAAGGAAGACTTTATATACACACAGTATATGGTAACTTTTTTTCAGTTCATGTATTGTCATTTATTTATCATTTGTTATTAAAGGGGCTCTCTGCTAATGTTAGACATTAAGTTTAGTTTGCATGTAGTAAGGGCTACCACTAAGCCCACGAAAACTGCTTAAAATTATCTCCTGTGGGTGTGGATAACCTTTATTATCTAAAGTGATGTTGCCAGGATCATCTCAGTTTGGTGCAACAAATTCGACCAGTGGTTTTTAAATTCTCTCAAAGAACTACCCCAACATTATGGAAATGCAGTCCTAACTTTTTTAGTGGCTTGTAACTACATGGGGCTTGTTCCTATTAATCTCAAGCAGAGAGATTACTCTTAACTTAACTTGACCCCTTGCCTATAAAAATGAGACTCTGGCTCAGCCAAAGAAGCATGAAATGCTAGATGCTTTAAAAGATGGGTGTACACAAGAACATTCTACCTGGGTGTGCCTGGATTTCCTGTCGAGCAACTAATGGATACTCCATTTTTAGTCCCTGACGGATAGCTTCTCTTTTATTAGCTACAGCATGACATTCACAAGCAATCGCTGCTTCTAAATTTACTTACAACTGACAGTTGACCTATGTCTTCTTCTACAGCTACCTTGACGTATGATACACTCCGTTTTGGAGAGTTTGAAGATTTTCCTGAGACCCCAGAGCCTGTGTGGATCTTGGGGAAAGAATACAGTGCACTCACAGGTAAGACATACACTATATGTAAGTCCATAATATATAGTGCACCTGAAAAATCCTGTTACCATGTTCTCACTTTTGTATCTGGATGTTTAGTAATATGTTAATTCTGTTTTTCATATAGAGAAAGATGACATTTTATCAGATGTCACTTCACGACTGTGGTTCACATACAGAAAAAACTTCCCACCCATTGGTAAGTGAATTAAGGATTAGTGCAGCCCCCTCAGTCACCTTCAATAAGTTTTGAGATTTGCATCATGTGGGTTTTCGCCTCTAGTCACAACAGCAATCCTAAGAATGATTCTTTAACATCTCACAGGTGGGACAGGACCGACGTCAGATACAGGATGGGGATGTATGTTACGATGCGGCCAGATGATCCTAGGCGAGGCCTTGATGCATAGACATTTAGGCAGAGGTAAGATAACTAAATAAATACAAAAGTAAATATACAGAAATATATGTTTTATATAATAAAACTGTATTTCATCACTGTGTGACACTAGCAGCAGATGATAGCCAAACAGAGCTTGTTTTACACAGGCTTGATAACTGGCTTTTTGTTTTCAGACTGGAGATGGGCCAGAGGCCAGAAACAAAGAGAAGAGTACATCAGTATTCTCAATGCCTTTATTGACAAAAAGGACAGCTATTATTCCATCCATCAGATTGGCAAGTAGTGGCTGTTAAACTCTTTATATATATATATATATTAATATAATGGGTTACTCATGCAATCCTGAAAAATGTACACAAAGTTTTTCTTTTATTTTTAAATGCCACTGCAGCCCAAATGGGAGTTGGAGAAGGAAAGCCCATAGGCCAGTGGTATGGACCAAACACAGTTGCCCAAGTTCTAAAGTAAGTGCTGTAAAGTAGCTGGGTGTCCCATTTGGCCCTATCAATAGCTGTAGAGACTATTTTTTGCAGTTAATAACAAATAAAATAGATTGTTTTGGCCTTGTCCAAACCCCAAAGACATTCAGTTTACAGTGATATGAAACAGCCATTTGGAAAGAAGCTGGATATAGCTAAAACATCAAAAGGCCCTGGTGACAGAAATGTGTATGACATCACACTTTCTGTTCACCATGATGCAAAGAAAACGGCGACCTTCTCATGAAAAAATTGCTCTACAATGCTAGTTGTCAAAAATACAGAGTAATTAGTTATAAAAAATTACAACAAAGAGACATGTTCTTGTCTTTATTTATATATTTATTTTGGCACATATTTTTACCAAAGCTGTGAAACTGGAAAAGCATATCAGCATTAAAAGTGACCATGTTCCCCAACAGCCTTTCAGGGGGCAGCGCAGAATACTGCATGTGTTGACAGTGCTTTTTAAACAAATATCTGCTAAGTAAAAGCTTTAGATCAGCCAAAAAAATAGATATCTATGTACAATTCCTCAGTCAGTTTGATTGAGACACACTGTGACTTCATTGCGTCATATTTTATTGCATCACATATTAGTGTCTCCTTTATCCATTCTCACCTTGTATTGACTTCATATTGTCCAACAATTAAACTAAAGATAATTTTTGTATTCTGAAGAAGAAGGAAGTATCCTTTAAAACTTTGTTGGAAAACCTGATGTGAGCATGACTGTCTCAATGTGCTGTGTTAATTTCAGGAAGCTGGCAGTGTTTGATACGTGGAGCAGATTAGTTGTACACGTGGCAATGGACAACACTGTGGTCATCGAGGAGATCAGTGAGTGCTGCTGTGTCGCAACTTTGTTTAGCCAGCCAACTTTGTTAATCAAACACGACTTGTGCAATATAATTCAACTATTTATTGATTTTTTTTATATACCACTATCATCTATTTTATTTTTCCAGTGTTAAGTTAGTTTGATATTTAGTAGTAATTTTTCCCTTTTGTACTTTGTTTTGACTTGCTTATTCTTGTGATACTGGAAGTTGGTTTTTGCTAATGGAAATTTTATTTCCCGGAGGAACCTTCCGGAGGGATTAATAAAGATCGATCTATCATTCAGGAGATATTCAAATGTCACCTCAGTATTGGTACACTAGATCTAACTATGGACTGTGCACAGACTTAAAGATTCTCTGTCAGATAGATAGACGGCACTCTCACTTTGAATGAAACTCTGTCTCTGCCTTCTGCATGATGTAATAATAATCCAGGAGTTTTTCTCAACATAGATGACGGACTGAATGGAAAATGTTTTTCTTTTCTTGTAGCACAGACAATAGACACATTTTATTAAATTTAGTTTTTTTCTTCTTTTACTGCAGAGCATCTCTGTATGCCCTGGCTGGATTTTGCTGGAGCCTGTGGAGAATCGGAGGGAGTGGGGGAGCTCAACGGCTGCCTGGAAGGCGCATGTGCCCTGACTGAGGAGGAGACGGCTCTGTGGAAACCTCTGGTACTGCTCATACCCCTAAGACTGGGCCTGAGTGATATAAATGAGGCCTATATCGAAACCCTCAAGGTGAGATGGTTCACAGTGTGTGTTCAAATGATTTATGAAAATTGTGGTTATGCAGTGCTTTCAGTAACTACAACTCAAAATCATATATGATTTTTAGTTTTTTTTGGCCAATTTCTAGTTTAGTTCAGTTGCACCTTTTTTGCTGTAACAGCTGTAATCAGCAAAAAGGTTATAAAAACCCCACTCTCTGCTACCTGGTTAGCATGACATGGCAAAGCTAGCATTAGAAAAGTCAGTGTAGAGCTAAAAATAGTGACATAAATTCATCAGGTGGCCACATTCAGCCAAACCCTCGTCTCTTTTCACAGCAATGCTTCATGCTGCCTCAGTCCCTTGGTGTTATTGGTGGAAAACCCAACAGTGCCCATTACTTCATTGGTTTTGTCGGTATGTCTAGTCTCTGTGTTTGTGAAATAAACACTCAGCTCTGCACTGCGAGCAAATTCATGCATGTTAGTTTGTCCAGTCTGTTTTCTAACATGCTCCTCATCTTCTTCAGGAGAGGAACTCATCTATTTAGACCCACACACCACACAGATTGCAGTGGAGCCGAGTGAAGACGGCCAGGTCTTTGATGAGACGTACCATTGTCAGCACCCACCCTGTCGCATGCACATCTGTGAATTAGATCCATCCATTGCGGCGGTAGGAACGACAGAGAGGATTACTCAGATTTCGTCTCACACTAAATCTCTTTGTTCAACATGAATGTGAGCAAGCTGAAAACTTTATAAGCTAATTCAGATGTTCCATAACTGACTTTTTTTCCCCCCTTGCGTCTGCCAGGGTTTCTTCTGTAGAACAGAGGACGAGTTTGATGACTGGTGTATGCGCATAAGAAGGGTACGTCCGTGTGAACACTGCTCTTTCGTTGCTTCCTTAACTCATCTACAGCAGTTGATGAATGATGAAATTATGTTTTTTATCTTCTAGCTGTCCTGCAACAGAGGGGGGCTGCCCATGTTTGAACTAGTAGATAGTCAGCCCTCTCACATGGTCAGCGTTGATGCACTTAACCTTACACCTGGTAAATAAACTGCACATTTTCAGCACATTTCATAATTGCAGTACAGCCAATAAATTTTTTCCCCTCCCTTTGCAGATTTCTCAGACTCAGACCGGTTGGAGCGGTTCTTTGATTCAGAGGACGAGGAGTTTGAAATCCTTTCCCTGTGAGGGACTCATGAACAATGATTTACTGTTGTTGACAGTAGGCAAGAGATTCTATCTCTTCTCTGTATCAGAAGGGAAGTCCAAGGGGATGAACGTTAATTGGGGACCTCTTCAGCCGGTCCAGCTCCGATGGCGTAGTCAGTGTGTGTCACACAGCGTTCTTCTCAACAGCCCCCGATTGCTCTCTGTACCTAACATTGAGACTGCCTGGTGGAAGCCGTAGCAGGAGCTCAGGATAAATTCTGTATGCACATCTTCACATACACGTGTTTCCATTTGAGTCTTAACACTTTAAATGTTTATTCTGAAGTGATATGGTGCCTTTCCCTGACTCCATAAGTAAAATTGCCATAACAGTTTTATGTTGTATAGAACACAATGGTTCATGATGCCCATGGCTTAAGCGGTTTGTCACTAATACCTGAAGTCTGTAACGAAATCAAATTTAGTCACATCTGCAGAAAAGCTGTATCCTTGCCAAGTGTGAACTATACACTAGCTCATTTCAAGATCATTTATTTAATCAACACAATATTTAGGGGTGAAAGAACAATAGACATGTAAGACGATTAAAACTAAATAAAATGAGATTGATATTTGAAAATGATATCTCTTAGATTATAAGAAAGTGTGATATTCTATACAGCATAACTAAACCTGTACCATAGTGTTTGTTTAAAAGAACAGAATGGTTCAACTTTACTTCCACAGTTCTGCAAGCGGCGTGTTTTGAGCTGCGTTGATCGCGTTGAGGCTGTGGGTTGTGATTTGCTTGTGCACATCCTCAACACTCTGAGAAGCATCAATTACCTAGAAAGAAAATTCAGATCATGATACATGTAATGTAATAAATTTATTATGTCAGCTGGAAATAAATCCACAAACCCGACTCATACCTGCCAGTTGACCGAAGGCTCCTTTACCAGCTGTTCAAATTTCTGTTGAACTGCCCTTTGGAAAACGCTGGTTTCATATCTCTCTTCTCCAAACTGACCTCTGAGAGCAGCATCAGTGGGAGTGAGCTGCAAGAACATGACAAGGTCTGGTTTTGGTAGACCCACGTCAGGTTTCTTGCACCAGTCCAGACAGAAACCCTGAGGATGTTGTCATGTTATTGGTTGCTCCTGTCAAAATGTGCAGTCTGATGGATGCAGAGTTTGAAAGGCTGAGAGAAAACTCACCGGCTTGGCACTAGTGAAGGCAACTCCTGAGAAGGCGTACCTATCTACAATCAGAGTAGTTCCTTGCTCCAACTTCTTCTTCATCAATGGTCTGTGTGTCAGAAAAATGAGATACAGGCCACAGTTGGAAGAAAAGGGAATAGATCAGGAAATTATCTATCAATATCACTATATTTCATGTCTTTACCAAACAGTCATTAAACATACAGCGTGATGTGTAAAATAATGGCAACAGTTTTTAAATAACTGGTTAAACCACATTTGGCAGCATTAACCTAAAGGAAGCTCTTACTGTAGCTGTGGATTACTGCACAACAGCCAGGAAGAATGTTTGGACCAGACGCCTTAGGTCATCTGGTTCAATTACGTGGAATTGCAACTACAGTGCTGTTACTTCTTCATACGACTGTATAATATATGCATGCACCTCTCAAAGCTCTGGGCTCCAAGACTACACGTGTATGATGGTTGATAGTGAAGCTACATGGCTTGTTTTACTCGTACAGTATGAAGGCCGCCTAGATAGATAAATAGATACCTTATTGATCCCCAAGGGGAAATTTCAGTCGTCATCGTGTCAGTTTGTATAAAATAAAGAACATCATGTGACTAATGACATTCTAGGTTTGACTTTGGTTTGCAGCTTAATTATTTAATAGGAACACAGCCCTAAGCCTGAGAACATTTCCACCTGATACTGAGTAATACTGTAATAGGTTAATTTAATTTTAAGTACCGCTCTCCCGTCACATGGCATTTCATGAAATGTTACATGAACATCTCCCATGACATTAAGGCATGGGAAAATTTGATATTAGTATAATAGCTATAATACCTACAGAACTCTGTTGCCAGGTTTGAGGAACTTCTGTAGGTTTTGCAAGCCACCAGATGTCACTGTGCTGGCTTAGTTTGACACCATGAAGCTTTGTAAACAGCTGTGCACTGCAGTTTTTACTCAAATGGTTTTATGTAATAAATTTGTTGGGTCTATTGTGAGCTGCAGATCAATTCACAGTTGGTGCTTTAGTGAATGTTACATGTTAGGAACTAATAAAAAAAAAAAGATTACCAAGTCCTGTAAACATTTAACAATAGGCTCGTTTGAGCAGAGGCGCTGTTTGCGGGCAGGTAAGGCCGGCAATTGCCTGAGGCACCTTAGGCCAAGGGGGCCCCCGAGGACCAACAAAATTTGAACCGCATCAGAACAACGGTAGTGAGACTGTGAAAAGTCATTGACAGCACTGTTGGACATCTCACAAACCCCTGTTACGGGGCCCTCCCTCCCCCTCCCTCTCTCAGAAGCTGCCGATAAAAAAGGTTGATATGAACTTAGAAAAAATAAATATGATTAGTCAGTGGTGGATGCTACAGGCTATGTATGATGAAACCTAGTTCGAGGGCCCCCTTGGAATTTTTTTGCCTGGGGCCCCTAGAGCCTGGAAAAGAAATGAGAGCCCGCGGCCGCAGCAGGGGGGGGGGGTGGCTGGAACTCCCTATGAAGTCGGACAGTTTCTAGCAGTATTCAAGCTGGAGTTTGTACCAAATGTTCACATCCTGTAAGGCTGGATGCAGATTAAATACAATTTAATTTTCCAGTAACCGTTTGTTGTTAAAATGCTACAAAAGATGGTGTGTTTATGGTTTAACCTCCATGTGATCAAAATCCGCGGCAACCTTGATCGCACGAGGTTATCGTTGCCTACGTAGGCATGACGTCAGAGCAAGTCGGATAGCAAAGTACCCGGCATGCAGTGCGAATCTGCGCAGAACTCCTCTCGAACGAGCCTATTACCACATCCTGATCTGACGCAGAGCATTTCACGTCTCCTCACAACGACAGAAACTCAAATCAGTCCCCCCACTCCCCGCGTGTCACCGAAGTATGAACGCCATCGGCCACGTCGTTACAGAGATTAAGTCCAGGCTTGGACACAGTGAACCAGTCTGCGTCAACAGGCTGACACAGGCCATCTCTAATACACGGAGACAGGCGGGGCAGTCTGTCGTAGTTTAGCTGACCTGACCCTTTAATGTTTCGCTAGTCGTGGTGAGTGATCGTAAGTAAACAGTGTGTCGTTGCTGTGTAGTGAGAGTCTTACACCAGCTCCCAGCGGTTTGCAGAGAACAGCAGATGCACCGTGTGGTCCTCCAGGTCGCTTTTGTTCTCCAGATACGCATTGATCAGCTTCCCGATGGTTGTGGTCCTGTCTGCGCCAAGAAGCCACACCATGCTATTTTACTTTATGTTACACAGCAGTGAAAAAAAAGCACAACAATGCTAACGCTGGTCAGGCTGGGCTCTACAACAACAAGAGAAGCCTCACCGGGGAAGTTCATCATCTCCACGGCTTGCCCGCTCTGCTGCAGCGCCTGGACCAGTTTCTTGCACTGCGTCGTTTTTCCAGCCCTGTCGACTCCCTCCAACACGATGAGTGCTCCTCTTTTACACGCCATCACTGCCGCTGGCTCTCGGTGCTGCCGTCGGGTTCACAGGCGAAGACCAGCTGACTTCAACGTAACTGAGGACAATACCTTTACCTCCCGCTCAGAATCATTTACGCGCCTTTTACTGAGCTCAAACAGGAAGTACACAACGTCACGACGGTTACGTCACAACGTTCTAAACAACTTTATTGATTTAAGTAAAAACAACGATGACCACATACTGTAACTGGAATTATATGAGTCTAATATATAGATATGTTGTGTTAATGACCAACACACGTTATTCAGGAACATTTTGGAAAATAAATAAAAGTGTGTGGACACGTATGCAGGACATGACCCCAGGCTGCAGGCTGCGGATTATTGATGTTATTGGTGCCTTGGACCTTGACGCATTCTCTCGCAGGTCATGACACTCCCACTCTCACACGCAAGTCTCTGCTCCACCTCAGGTATCGACCCCCACACACTGACCCCCCAACAACCTTTGTCATTGCACTATCACTGTCACTATCATAAAACAACCAAAAATACTAAGCGTGGAGTAACTTTATGAGACTGAATTTGTGAAATAAGGAGTAAAGGCTCTGGCCCTGTCTGCTGAGTGAACAACATCGTAAACACAAACCCACTTGACCCATATAAATACTGATTGACGTGCAGAAGACATTACTGAGATACAACTTTATTACACAGGAGCCGCTTCCTTCTGAGAACAGCTGCAACATGTTACACTTTGCTCTTGTGACAGTGCTTCAGAGCATCTTTCAGTGCTGTCAGCACCATGTCAGCGTTGTCCTTGCTGCTGTTACATCCCATCAGTCCTACACGTAGCACCTGAAAGGCAAGGTTACACAGGACTTAGTCAACTTCTTGGTGGATGAACACAAGTGATAAACAGGTGTGTGTATAAACTCATAATAACTTACCAAGCCAACAGATGGTCCAAGTCCTCCAGAAATCTCTAAATTATGTGTTTTCATGATGTAGGTTGTGATCTCTTTCCAGTTATACCCACGAGGAGCAACAATAGTGGTAACAGTAGGCAGTCTTGCTTTCTGTAGTAACAAACAGTTGAGTCAATGCTTTTCCCTCACTTGTCAGTTTCCACTACAGCTTATTATATAAAAACATGAACAAAAAAATAGAAACTCACTTTTTCTTTCACAAACAGTTGTAGTCCCATGCTCTGTAGGCCACTGTGGAAATACTCTGCCACTTTTTGATGTCTTGACCATGAATTCTCCAGACCCTTAGTAACAAAAATATAGTAGTAGTGGTAAGTTTAGCAGTTAGTCTGCTAACTTTCGCTAATTACCACTAAAAAGAAAGTGCAGCTGAAACTGATGTGAATGTCATTAGCAGTTTTTGACTGTCTTGTTCTGACTGTGATATGTTTTTCACAGTATGCTGCCTGCTCAGTGACTATTTGCACAGAGCTGTTGTAGCTCCAGACGGATGCAAAATGCAAATATTACATTCTAACACATCCCACCTCTTCAGCAAGAACAGCCAGACTCTCCCTTAGAGAGTAAAAAGCGGAGACTGGACCAGTGTGGTGATATCTACAGAAGAGATATGGAGATGACTGAGCAATATACAGCAATGTGGCAGATATAAGAAGATATAAGATATCAGAATAAAAATGTGATTAAATTCTTTCTCACACTCTGGATGGCTTTCCATCACAACCCCAGTAGTTTGCAAGCCAACTCATATCCAAGAAGAAAGACACAGGCTTCGATTTTCTGTTGAACATTTTCTGGCTGTGGACAAAATTATATAGACCTGTAGTGTATTCAATGTATGTTAAAAGTGATTACATGCAAGCCTGAAAGGTATTCAGCTTACAGGCCTCACATTCCTCACCATGCTCTGTCACTGAAAGAGATGGGTGCTGTACCCGGAGGAGCATTCAGAACCTTCTGAGAGCCCGTGTACAGGATGTCTATCCCTGTCGATACACACGTATCGGAATCAGATAATGTAACACAGAACAACAATATGACACGTTTCCATCAGCTGCACCACACACTAAACCTTGCTTGTCCATGTGTACAGGGGCTCCTCCCATTGAAGCCACAGAGTCGACGAGAAACAGGCAGTTATACCTGTAGGCACAAATCATAACACAGCTACCATCTGCTTGTCTTTGTCCACATATGTGATTAGGAGAGAATCATGAGCGCAGCGTCTTACTTGTGGCACAGCTGTCCGATGCCATCTAAAGGATGCAAAACTCCTGTGGAAGATTCCCCATGTGCGAGGAAGAACAGGACGGGCCTGTATTTCCATAAGGCCTATGGTGAGATTAGAGAATGATCAGTCAGACTAGTTGTGACACAAATTAGTAAGCGATAGTGTAAACACACAGTACCTGTTCAAGCTCTGCTTCAGTGAAGTAGCCACCAGGAGGCGTCACAATGGTATTTACTTTGGCACCTATCCTCTCAGCCATTTGTGCTGCTCGCTCGCCCCATATGCCGTTCACCGCCATCAGCACACTGTCCCCAGGCTCCACTGCGTTGAAGATGGCACACTCCATAGCGGTGTGTCCAGTGCCGCTCACAGCTAAAGTCATGTTGTTCTGAGTCTGGAACATGTACTGGATCCCACTTTTGATGTCATCCATTATCTATAATGTAAAATAAGCAAAGTTAGTGAAAAGGAAATATATGTCCATCCATATTTTTACATACTAATCTGTTGCAGTGATTTAACACTGGTTATCTGTAACCATTTAAAACAAGCTAGACATTTGATTATTATTATTTAAGTTTTGGACTGTAGAAAATAATGCATTTAAATAAACCACCTATGATGAGGATTTGTTATTATTTTCTGACAATGTATGGACCGTTAACAGATTAACTGACAAAATGATCATAATGTTGATATAGATAAACCATAAAAATAAATGTTCTTCTTTCGATTTTTATAGGTATATTTTTACACTGTTTGTGGCATAGTCAGCACATAAAGGTTCAGTACATAGCTTTACTTTTACACCAGTTTCATCCTACATAGACTCTATAATTTTTGTTTACCTCAAATATCTCTGGATGCATGTGTCCAATCACAGGGTGGGCCCCAGCCTCCAAGATGCGAGGCGGCACGTTGGAAGGTCCTGGTCCAAACATGTGGCGATGAGGAACTGCCAGAGGTTTCAGCAGACATTTCGGCGGCGGTACAGAGATGGACGACATGTCTGCAGCAGTTTGACAAGCGTAGTAAAACCACAAAGAGGTGTGGAAGCAGGCGAAGTAAAGTCTTAGCTAAGCACACCCACTCTGGCTGACCGGTGAGGTCACAGTGCTTTCTTCTTCTGTCACCTCTTTCTGTGCAACAATGAGCTCAGGTGGCTTGAAGCTTTACCCATTTTAAAAGATAAGGACGTCATCTAACATGCCCCCAGAAGTTAATTATTGACCGCTGAGTCTCCACAGTGTCAGGTTTAGCTATAACACTGCTGCACTAATAAAACTGAATCTAAACAGACGCTTAGCACAGTATAAATGTTTAAACACACTTGTCAGCCAACATGTTCAATCTATTAACCGTGGTATGTTTTTACCATTGATCATTTTCTCTTGAATGTCTGTGTAGTGTGTTTAAGGTCAAACATACAGGTCTGGAACAGTGTTGTGATTGAACAAGCGAACAATACTATGGTTTTGTTTTTAACAGAAATTGTTGTGCTTCCTTCACATTCAACAGTGATCTGAGGAGAGACCTGTTTTTAGCAGTAGTTTGTAATAAAATGCTGTGTAGTTCATTGCACTTAGAGTACTTTGATCAACATGGATGGCGCATTCCTTCTCAGGCTGGCATTTACACAGTAGAACCACTGATGTTCTGCCAGAGGTTAAGAACTTTACTCAGTGTTTGATGAGACCGGTGATTGTTACATCTGTAGGAATACTTTATGTTTATGCATGAAAATATCCTGCTACAGCCAAATAGTAGCAAAACAAAGTGTTTTTTGTCCTTTACATTTAGGTTAAATAGTTTTGTTCACCTGAAAAATGCTAACGCCACCTTTTGAATTCAAACTTTTTAACTATCCCTTAAACCAGCATGTGTTCCCAGTTTTATTACAATCAAAAACGTTAATATACACATTTTAGACCATAAAATATAACATGAATCTATAATGTCTGATATGAATTCTTAACTGAATTAGCCAGCACAGAAACTCAGATTTGATGAGGATTATTAATACAGCTTGTTATTATGCTTCACATTTCATAGAGGTTTCATCTGAGGGATGAGGAGATGCTTCCCCAGAGGCTGAGGGCAGAAAGAGCCTTCTCTGTATACCAGCCGCCCCCTGAGGATGGTGGCATACACCACTCCTTGCAGTGTGATGCCGAGGTAAGGTGTTAGCTGCACAAACACAGTCAGGAAGTCAAAAATGAGTGCTCAGTCCATCACACCATTTGTTGAATAAATGACTCTTACGGACTTTACTTACCTTATTTCTATGATGTATGCTTCCCTCTTTAATCTATGAAAAGAAACATAGGATAAAAACAAAAGCAGATTCCAGGTTTGATGATTATTTGTGGTATAAACTTATTATACTAACCTGGAATTTTTTCTCTGGGTCCCATATGACCAGGTCAGCATCATAGCCAGGGGCGAGCTTGCCCTTCTGGTCATCAAGACTACACAGCTGGGCTGTTTTCCGGCTTAGTAGCCGCACCACCTCAGACAGCTGAAAGCCTCTCTTACTGGCTGAACTCCAGAACAGAGGTAAACCTGCAAATGGTTAAAAAAAATTGTGAGAGTAATCATCAAGCACACAGATGATGAAGGTGATGCCAAACAAATATGAACAGCTTTGTGGTATATTACACAGTGTTTCACTCCTGCAGCCGTTAAGCCTCAGGCAGTGTCTGGGGAAGTAGTAAAACATTATGTTTCACTGTCAGCACTGTTTCAGGTGTCAGACTTTGACCACTGCTCTCTCTCTCTCTCTCTCTGTCTCTCTCTCTCTCTCTCTCTCTCTCTCTCTCTCTCTCTCTCTCTCTCTCTCTCTCTCTCTCTCTCTCTCTCTCTCTGTCACAACAGTAAATGATTGTTCTGTCCTCTAAGCTGGCTCTCAGCTCTGCTCTTGTTTACCCCCCCAGAGAACTTTGCTCAGTGTGGTTGAAAGGATTATGTGGGGGGGGGGGGGGCAGAATAAAGCAGATATTCCCTTATCCCCCACAAAAGACACTGAGTGTACATAAAACATACTTATATACTTCAAAGACCTAAATTATTTAGCATATATTAAATACAGTATGTGGCACCTGGTATCATCCGTTTACTGACGAGTCTCTAATCACTCCGCAGTATAAGAGTCATTCAGTGAATCAATGGCCTCTGACACAGTCTTGAAACAAAACCTGATAGTGTCCCTTCAAACTCTCTATTAATTCAGCATAATATACAAGTAAATAATTAATATAATGACTATAATTAACTGAAATAAACTAATGAACAGCCACTAACTACTATTAATGTAATTACCACACTGTATAGTATTTTTCCTGACCAGTAAGCATGGTTCGCATGTATTGTTAATGTTATTATCTGCTGCTATGTCTATGCTACATTCAAAATGACAGAACTTTCTGGAATCCTAATATGCAGCGTATGTCCTAATCACATATGTAAATTGTAATTTTATTGTATAATCTTTTAAAGGTTAAATAAGCTAGAAGGGAAGATGTTTCTTAGTTAAATCTGCTTGGTGGCAGCAGAAAAAAAGTATGCTAAGATAAACATTGACAGTGCTGTCACCTTATTATTGCGAACATGTTAGCAAACCTGACTCTTTATACTCCATCCAGATATGAAGCAGCTACTGTGGTTAGTGGTTTGCTAAAGTTACTACTCACATTTTCACTGGCCACTCTTTTGTTATTGGAAAATTACATTTCATATGATTAAGGTTGACTGTAGTGTGCCAAAATTTACTTCAACTAGATTCACAACCCTTTTAAATGCAGTGGTAGTAAATAACTAAGTACATTTACTCAAGTATAATACTGAAGTACAATTTTGAGGTACTGTTGGGCTGGGACTTGTTGGGAGTCCTATAGTTGGGCGGTCAGCTGCCCTCCCTGCCCCTGTGAGTTTTTTAGCCCCTGAGTTTTGAGCTATGTGCGCTCACAGTTATCTAGTATATGACATGAACACTTCATTGTCAATCAATATCAACATTCTGGGTTTTTTTTAGGCAGCTTGATTTCTGGTGTATTTTTTAATTTGCACATTTCCAGCATTATGTTTGACTGCATCAGCAGTCACACTAGTCTACAGTTTTGATTGTTTCCCATTATTATATGTTTGTCATCAGTCTGTAGTTACCAAACTGCAGTGAAGAAATTCCTCCCCAGGCCTGAGCGAAATCTCCACTGTCCAGTTTCTTCAGATCAGGGGTGCAGGGTGAATGATCAGACACCACCATGTCAATCTGTCCAGCTTTCAGTGCTGACCACAGCTGCTCCTGGGGATGGTGGGGGCCACAGTTAATAATCTACTAATAATCAAAGTATAATAAAATGAGAGCAACCCAGTTTTAAGTTGGGCCTCAATGAGAATAGTCAGTTTCCATACCTGGTTGTTAAATCCTCTGATGGGGGGGCAGCACTTGAACTGTGTGCCCCCTACAGGTATGTGCTCTGCACACAGGCTGAGGTAGTGATGGGTAGTCTCCACCGTCAACGGGGCTCCAGCCTGCCGCGCCTCCTGGATCAGTTTCAGTGACTTTGCAGAGGACAAGTGAACTATGTGGCATCGCACCCTGAAGCAGAAAGAGATAGCAGACAGTAATGGTGAATGGTCCACCATCATATTATAGTTATTTGTTACCACTGTGATGCTCTTACTGGTACTGCAGGCACAGCTCTGTGACCATGCGAACAGCTTCTACCTCCATTACATCTGGCCTGGACTGCAGGAAGGTGAAGTACTGACAGGGGTCTGATATGGAAAAGGGATTTGGAACAGCACAGTAAATTAGTCTTTTAGTTTTTATATTTAATTTGATCAACAGTGCAACAATCCAACAGATGATTTATTGTTGAACTTTCTGTAAGTTATTCTTACCACCAGTGTCCTTTGTTGTCTGCTGAACATCTAACTCTGCATGAAACTGGAAAAGACAAAAAAAATTTCTGCTTCACTACTGTACTACATGTAGATATAAATTGATCACTGATTGTGATTGATGACATGGATGCTGCAGGTTACCAGCAGGACACTTCCTGTGCCTTGCAGCTGCTTCATGGCTGTATGGAGATCAGCGTCAGTCACATGGGGAAACTCGTCCACACCACTATGGATGAGGAAACACTTGAATCCAGCCACTCCAGCCTGGATCATGGGCCGAAGCTCTTCCTGCACAGAGACATCTGTTGTTTGTGTTTGCTTCGTTCCTACTTCAGTACAGTCTGGCTGCAAATATGTTCACTTTGTGTAAGTTGTTTCTTTGTACCTGGTTGCCAGGAATCACACCTCCCCAAAAGGCTGTGTCCACAAAACACTTCCCTGTTGCCTCCTGCTGCTTCTCATAAAAATGATTAAGTGTGGTGGTTGGAGGGATGCTATTTCTGTAGGAACCAAAAACATCGCTGCTGGCAGCTTTAAATTTAATGTTCTCAAAAATGTTCTGTCATTTTTCCTAAAAATGTCTTTAGTTTTTAGCGCAACTTTAAGTCCTGGACAGAAATCAGCTTAACTTCATGTTGCTTTTCACAAACAGGACTTGTTGTCATGGATTTTCATATTTCTGCATTATGATTTTGGTAATTATCTAAATATACACCTAATAGAACAAAACACTGTAGCTCATATAATATTAAATATCCATCCATCCATTATCTTAAATCTTTGTCCTCATGGTTACGGACGTGCTGGAGCCTATTCCAGCTGTCACTGAGCGAGTGGCGGGGTACAGCCTGGACAGGTCACCAGTCTTAACACAGGGCTATATTAAATATCTTACAGATTTTTATTTCCCTTTACATTTTGTTATTTGGCAGATGCCTGCGTCCAAAGCTACTTCCAAGTCAGATAAAAGAAATGTTTCTGTTTTGTGAGATGTAAGACAGGGGACTGGGAGAGAGGCTGGAGAATATTGTGGGACCATGGAGCTGAAGAGCTTTGCTTGGCGCAGGGACCACCAGACATTGTGCGTTGGCAGAGTGCAGTAGGTGAGAGGGATTGTATATCTGGATGAGGGTGTTCACGTTGGAAGGTGCTGTGTGAACTTCGCGGTGTGACATGCCCTTCTTGGCAAATGAGCTGAAACAATTGGACGTGCTGCTTTATCTTGGATCATCTGGAGAGGTTTTATGGATGGACGAGATGTGGTCAGCAAAGCTCAATTGTTGGTCAGTGACCCCCTGCAGATTTTGTTGTGATAGCCATTGATAACTGCTGCATGGAAGGTCTTGCTGGGAAAACCTGAACTTCTCTCTTGGAGAGACTGAGTTAAATATGCTTTAGAAAGACAGGCAGAAATGTGTGACGACACAGTGGAGTCAGACGGTGGAAAGGACAAGAAGAGCCGATGTCAACTCAATATAGACGTCTAATGGTTGAAACCAAGTTACGACAAAAGGTTCCCACCCTGCTGCTCTCAGCGTGTTCACCTGACATGTCTCCAGCATTTTAGTGCAAAGAGTACTGCTTAATCCATCATGACTTTTCTGCCATGTGACAACCTAAAAGCTAATGCAGCCCATTTGATGTTTGCCTGAAGAGAACTTAAAATCATTTCTTTCACAATGTTTACTCTGCAACATTTACCTTCCACCAGTGACCTGTGAGTGACTTGCACAGTGGGGCCTGATTGATTTTGAGATAGGAAAGTCTCCAACTTACAGCGGCATGTCGACAATGGTAGTCACTCCTCCAGCTGCAGCAGCCCTGGTGGCGGTCCAGAATCCCTCCCAGGTGGTGCGGCCCGGTTCATTCACATGAACATGGCAATCCACAATGCCTGGCATCACCACACTGTCGCCCACGTCCAGCACCTACATTAATTTGCACCACATGATCAATCAAACATTTGAGTGTAGAACCAGTGTCAAATCAATGCACTAGTCATCATGACCCTACTCACAACACTGTCTTTCATGGGCTCTTTCACATTCATTTTCATTTCAGCAGGGGGAGTATGCTGAACAGAGTTCAGAGCCAGCTTACCTCACAGCCAACATCCTCAGAAAACTTGCTGTCTGAGAGTATTTGATGGATTTTCCCATCCTTTATTACGATGACAGCAGGACAGACTTCGTTGCCAATCAGTACTCTCTTACTCCTCACAGCACTCACTGTTTTTCCGAGCTCCATGTCTGTTTTTATTGAGTGTTCATGAGTACAATAAACTCTCCTAACTCAGCTACACTTCAGATATGATATTGCAGTTCAGTGCTGAGGCACCACCCCCTACTAAACAGTTCAAAGGATAAGTCAGTTGTTGACTTTGCTTGTCTGTGTGACATGCTGAATTTCAGATCAAATCATGTACAGCAGTATGGCTGAATCATCACAAATAAGTCCTAGTATTAGTACTAAAACTCACATGAGCAAGTATATAGACTATCCCATTGTGGATCAACATAGCAACAACTCAACAAGACAATGAAGCACGTTTAGAACCTTGTCGACATGTTTGAGTGGACGGGAAATGTTCCCCATGTTCACATTTTCATTTTTCCAGTAAAAAAAAGTTATGTGAAAACTAACTCCTGCCGCTCACGTATACAGTACTAACTGACGTGTCCCAGCTTTAGTGCAAGTAAGAACACTATAGCGATATTGTGCAGTTGTGCCATTTTTAAGTAAATTTGTTTGTCAGTGCTGCATTTTTACATATTGTCCACAGTCAGTCAATATTCAGGTGTTTATATGTAAGAAGGAATTTCTTCCCTATGGACTTTTATCCTTTTGCATTTTGCCCCTATCTCTCACACTGAAAACAACACTGTAAAGGGATACTTTAATTGCCTGTATGAACAGAAATCGTTTGTAATTTAATGTCCTTACTGACACCTGACTGTTGTTATAAGACAGAAGAACTGTGCATTCACCCTTTAACATGTTGATAAAAAGCAGCATTTTTAAGAAGAGATTCTAATTATAATTCATTCTGAAATAACTTTTTTATGCGAGGAATATTTTTTCATAGACAGGTTTTATTTATTCTTTAAAAATAATCAAATCAAGGCGTGACCCGCTCCCTGTCTGTCAGCAGTGTTACTGCGGGCCGCTCAGTGGGAGGACAGGGCTGGGCAGGGGGTGAACCTGTGTGTGCGGACGGAGGCTGAAGGATGGAGACCGACAGGATGCTGCCTCACCCCTCCATCCTGCCGGCGGCGCGCTGTGCGTTATGACGCCACGCCGTTGACGAGTGCGCTACGTGGGACTGGCAGCACAGCAGCCTGGATCCTCGTTATGTAATACACAGGATGCTGCTGCTGCTGCTGCTGCACGGCTGAGAGTAGCAGGTTAAAACTGACGGATGGCTTATTTAGTGAGGAACGACGGTGTGTTTGCTTGTAGAGACGTCACCAAATGCATTTGTAATTGTTAATCACTGGAGCGCAGTGTAACAACTGCGCCTGGGCATCGTCGGCCTAACCCAGAGAAGCACAGACGTCTGGAGCCTGCGGAAGGTGCACAGCTTTTTTTTTTTTTTTTTTGTCAGACAGAGGCGCGTTTCTATTTAAATCGTCTCATCCATCAGCGAAAATAAACCAATGCGGGTTTGGTTTGGTGAAGAATCCAGATCATATTTTCTTCTCCGTCGCACTGGTCTAATCCAGCAGCCTCCCAGCTGTAATATAAACAATGGCGGGTCCCGAGCAATCCCAGCAGCAGCAGCAGGTGGAGGAGAAGGCAGAGCACATAGATGATGCTGAGATGGCTCTGCAAGGTATAAACATGCTGCTCAACAACGGATTCAAAGAAAGCGACGAGCTCTTTAGGAGATACAGGTAACAACATGACATAAAACAGTAATTCCATGTAGTGAAGACTTTAAATTATAAGAACAGCAACATTACTAATAATAATATAATATATTAATATAATAAAAACATTCATTTCAAACTGCATGTGTTGTAGGACCACACGGCTGACTGGTTTAAAATACCTAAAGTACCTGTTAACATGTTCTAAACATCTGTGGCCCCTGAGGTGTCCGTGTTACCTATAACAGAGAGCTGTCATTGTCACCATAGGAACAGTCTTTCTGCTGATCACCTTGCTGAGGTTACCCACTGTGACAGTTTACGTGTCTTTATCTGAGCCCGTTTGGGACAGGTGCCTTTAAAAAGCAAATCAAACATCTTGACTTCAGTCATGACAGCTGAACAGGGGTATGCAACTATGGATGCACCTGCTCCTGCACACGCTAGCTTGTTTCTTTCTGTTTCAGTTTCTCTCTCTTCTCTCTCTCTCTGTAGGACCCAGAGCCCGCTGATGAGCTTCGGGGCCAGTTTTGTCAGTTTCCTGGTGAGTTTTCACTCAGCTGGTGATAAAATGATCAAATAAAATGTCAGAAGAAACATCAGTTATGGTTAAGAAAGAGCACAACAGTGAGCAATTCAGTTCATGATTTCATCTTTCCGTACAAGGACAACACATGATATTAACACCTGAGATATCCCTATCCGTAAAACGGGATGTATCGTGTCACCATGGGCATCCTCACCCTTCCTTTTCAATCCATTAAGATAATGGATGCGTCCTCCTCTCAAGAACAGCATTGCTCTCGCAGAGAAGCACATTACTATAACACTGCATCCATCACTGATGAGAGAGGGAGATTTTTCACAGTGTGGCCTCACACACACACACACACACTCACACACTCCCTCTGTCCCCTCATGTCGACATTGGTGCACCATGAAGCCAGAGATGATGTCATCCTCTGTCCCTAGATGCTACATGCCCCTGAAGGCAGTGGGGGTGGTGACATCTGATCATTATAGCACTCACTGTGCATTCATATTATATATTATCCAATGAATTGAAAACCACAAAAACCTCTTCACTACATGTCTACATAAAATGTCGCTATTTCTGTTGTTTAGTATTTGTGCTGTCATTTACATGTCATAAATTCCTCTGTGGCTCAGTGGGTTTGAGCAACAGGTTCAGATTATTTCAGCTGCGTCGTGTCATTTCATCCTCAAACGTACCACTGTACAGATGTCACTGTGCTCCTCCATTCACTGTTATGCAGAAACAACCCTTTGTATTTGCCTGCTTTTGAAGACTGTTACATAACACTCCTTCACCCCATTACAAGACTGTAAGCCAGCTCAAGCGTAGATATAGTCTGTAAAACAATTATATTCATATAACGCGATGTTTGCTAATCTGTCACATGCATTCATTGCAGACGCCCTGTTTCATTTCATTGCAGAATGCCATGATGACATTTGAGGAGGAAAAGATGCAAACGGCCTGCGATGACCTGAGGACCACTGAGAAACTGTGCGAGAGCGACAGCGCTGGAGTGATCGAGACAATCAGGAACAAGATCAAGAAGAGTGTGAGTGTAAACCTTGGTGATGTCTCCTTATGTCACAGCCAGGACAGGCTGCAGTACAGATAATGTCCTTGGCATCAGGCCTAATGATGCATGCACCATCGAGACTATGCTAAACCCACACACAGATTTAATTAGTACTTTAGCGAAATGTAATCAGAAATCTGAGTGACGAGTGTGGGGCCTGTCTTGCTGCTCTGGGTCAAGTCAGGAAACTCCTTTTTCTTTAGGTTCCAACTGCTTGCAGAAGTCTTGCAGGGTGTGTTTATATGCTGCTTGCTGAATGTGTGTGTTTCTTGTTTTAGATGGACTCCCAAAGGTCAGGCGTTGTTGTCATCGACCGCCTTCAGAGGCAAATTATTGTTGCCGACTGCCAAGTGTACCTCGCTGTGCTCTCTTTTGTCAAACAGGAACTTTCAGGTAATACTATATAACCCTCAAGCCAATCAGTGTGACCTCGATGTACAGCACACCTTTCATGGCAACTAGCCTTTGGAGCGTAATGCCATCATGATGTGTCTGTATGACTAAGTGTAGACAAGTTCCTGTGATCATTAAAACTAACCAGATAGAAATGTCATATTTACAGATAGTTATTTTTAATTACCAGCACCTCTATATATGTTAGTGAGCAATAAAAAATGTCACAGTATACACCAAAGTATATAATGACTGTGTATTAATACTGCATTAATTCATCAATGTAATGCTACAGATTTTTTGTTGATCAATCAGCTGAGGGACATTAATCTATAGTTTTGTTTTATCATCAGTTTATGTATTGTGATTAAACAGTCTTTATATATTTTTTAGTCTTTATATTTTAGTTATATTTAACATGATCACCATGTTATAAAGCTAATATATGCTAATTAGCACAAGCACTCACTGAGGCTGGGAGATATGTCATTTGCTTTTCAGATATTTGGCTATGACCCAAAGTAGTTGAGATGAGATTAACAAGAAGAAAAGATCACCAAATGTATTGCAATTTATTCCCAGGTACAATAGTTGTCAAGATATTTTAGCTTAGTGTGGTTAAAATATGCTGAGTAGGTGAATTAATCCTGAATATGTTCATTAGTGGCAGAGATTCATCAGTTAGATTTATCAATAACCAAATTCTTCCACCTTACAGTCTCCCTCATTGAAGTTCTGTAACATGTTTCCACTAACAGCATATATCAAAGGCGGCTGGATTCTTCGTAAAGCATGGAAAATGTACAATAAGTGCCACAGTGACATCAGCCAGCTGCAGGAGGCCTGTCAGCGGAGGTCCTCTGTCAGCCAGGAGGCCCTCTCCACAGACAACGCCAACCACAACGCACCAGTGGAGAATGGCGTGACAGCTGAGGCCCTGGACCGGCTCAAGGGCTCCGTCAGCTTTGGATATGGCCTCTTCCATCTGTGCATCTCCATGGTACCGCCACACCTGCTCAAGATTATCAACCTGCTGGGCTTTCCCGGCGACCGACTCCAGGGCCTGTCCTCTCTTATGTATGCGAGCGAGAGCAAGGACATGAAGGCGCCACTAGCTACGTGAGTATTCCTGGATTGTGTGATTTTAGAGAACTTTAGTGTTTTGGTTCAGTTATAAAGTGAAATTTAAACATTTGCAACAACAAACAGTGAAAATTCAGCAAATTACCAACATTAATACCAATTTTAATCAAAACTGTATCACACCAGTCTAAAATTAATGTTTTGATGTGTTACACAGGTTGGCCCTCTTGTGGTACCACACAGTAGTGCTACCTTTCTTTGCTCTCGATGGCTCTGATACACACGCAGGGCTAATGGAGGCCAAAGCTATTCTGCAGAGAAAGTCGGTGGTTTACCCCAATTCGTCGCTCTTCATGTTCTTTAAAGGACGTGTTCAGAGGCTAGAGGTATGCACAGTGCTGGCAGCTAAGCATAACTTTTGTAGTCTTTACAGATTGCAATTTGATCTAACTCATTCAACACGTGCATGTAGTGTGTGTCCAACATAATTCCTGTTACCTGTTGGTTTGTATGCTCTCTCCTCTGTCCTTAGTGCCATATCAACAGTGCTTTGGCCTGTTTCCATGATGCACTAGAGCTTGCATCAGACCAAAGAGAGATCCAGCATGTGTGTCTCTATGAGATTGGTACGTGTTTCCTCATCAGGTTGCTTGTGTTATACAGGCACAACCCTTCGTGGGATTCATTTTGTTTTGGTCTGTTTGTCTTTGTATCAGGTTGGTGTAGCATGATAGAGCTGAATTTTGAAGATGCGCACAGGTCATTTGAAAGGCTGAAGAATGAGTCACGTTGGTCACAGTGCTACTATGCCTACTTGACCGGAGGTGAGCTTCGCACACACAAACAATACTTACAATGGTGGGACGTTTCTGTGTTCTAAAAAAACTCTTTTGTCATTTTCCAGTGTGCCAAGGTGCTGCAGGTGACCTGGATGGAGCAAGCGGAGTTTTCAAAGATGTTCAGAAGCTGTTTAAGAGAAAAAACAACCAGATAGAGCAGTTTGCGGTCAAAAGGGTGGGGCTTGCTGCAAATTATGTCCCTTTTTCTCCAGGTCATCACGATTGTGTCACTAAGCCATTTTGTTCCTGTCTGATTCCTGTTTGCAGGCGGAGCGACTGAGAAAGATCTTGCCCACCAGAGAGCTATGCATCCTTGGTGTAGTTGAAGTGCTGTATCTATGGAAGGCGCTTCCAAACTGCTCCTCATCCAAGCTACAGATAATGAATCAGGGTTAGTCTAACCTAAATGATTTATAACCACTTTAGCTGCGGCCATGTTACCCTATGTGATAATTTCTTCTTGTGTTTGTTTCAGTGTTACAGAGTTTAGATGATGCTTCATGCAGAGGCCTGAAACATCTCCTACTTGGTGCCATTCACAAATGTCATGGAAATATCAGAGATGCTATTCAGGTAGCAGTCTACCTTGAGCACCGAATGACTTGCAGATGATCTACACTTGTAATGTTACTCAGCTCGCTCTTTTTATCTCCTTTGTGATGCAGTCATTCCAGCTGGCTGCTAGAGATGAGCACGGACGACAGATCAACTCATATATTCCGCCGTACGCCGTCTATGAGCTGGGATGTATACTGCTTGCAAAACCAGAGGTCAGTTTGCTGCACATAGTATCTTAGCTGATGGAGCAAAGAGGATTTTTATGTGAAGTGAACTGATGTTATATTTTGTGTTGCCATCCAGACAGTGGGAAAGGGAAGATCATTTCTACTTCAAGCAAAGGTAAAAGAGTCAATATCATTTTTTAAATTAACATAATTTAATTTTTTTAGAAATACAGTATATTACATTTTTAAAGTTTCATGTCATGTTTTTAGGAGGATTTTACAGGCTACGACTTTGAGAACAGGCTTCATGTCCGTATCCATTCAGCCCTGGCCTCGTTGAAAGAAGTAGTGCCTCAGTAACTCCTGGCAGAAGCTGCGATGGCTCAAGCTGTGCTCGTGGCTTTTTACACTATGTTTAAAGCCACTCAAACTATTTGACATCCTGGTGATGCTCTTGTGTTTCTCACTTTTAAAGGATTTGGAGAAATACAATGATTTGTTAGCCTGCTTACATTCAGGCCTCATCCTTGTGCATTCAGTACAGAAATAGTTACAGTATGTGGGCACTAGCTGAAAATAGATGCTAGTGTAGTTAGCATGTAAATAAACTATGCTAAAAAGCTCTAATTTCAGTACATGTTGGCAAAAAATAAGTTACCAACATCAGTATGGTTGGTTTTTGTTACTGTTGCAAGTCTGTGGCCCCAACCAGGTGATTTTAATTAATTATTTTCGTGAAAAACCTAAGCTAGCTAACTTCCTGTCTACGTGCTAAGCTACGCTAATATGGTGCTATAATGGGACCATTAGTTTGTCAATTTGAAAAACAAAACTGTAACTGAAAAACAAAATTGTAAATGAAAAAGATAACTTTAAAACCAGACGTTACTGCACTGCTGCTGAAACCTAAAAAAACATAACAATTAAATTCAATTTAAATGTAAGTTTAATTAGCTTTTTTTAAGTATACAATTTATATAGTTTTTTCTTTGAATAAATACTTCTTGAAAATGTTTTTAGATTAAAATTTTTAATGGTATTTTCTTACAGTTTCAGATCTTAATTTTTAAGTTTCACTTCTTTCCTGCAGTTTCAACTCTTTTCTTCAGGTACAGATCGTATTTTTTCAGTTTCAAACTTTTGACCCTGTTCTGGCATAGGAGACAGACCACGTTGCCTTCAGGTAGCGTGGGACTTTATGATTTACAGTTACTTATACAACATATTTAACTGCTTGGAGTGGACAAAACGAACACTGGGGAGACATTTACATTTTCAGGCTGTTTTAGATCTTACTTTACACCAATACCAGCTCACAACCAATTAATAATGTCTTTTGGTACAGTTTGACTGTCGTATTTTCCACTTTACTGCAGGTCTGTGAACACAACATTACTTGTGTAGTTACAGTGCACTGGAGAGATTTAGATTAATGTCAGGTCCATCAGGAAGACCAGTGTATGAGTGTACAGGTAAGAAATGTTATCTGATGATTGACTTCTGTTAATATGATAAATACTATAAAGCTTGGTAACTTACACACATATAAATAAGGATGCTTCTGAACCTGCTGTCTTTCTCTAAGCTGATGAGCATTTTACTGATGTCGTTGACATTTTAGCACTGGGAAGTTTCCCAATTGACCAGGGATGGGAATTGATAAGATTTTTACGATTACGATTCAATTTTCGTTTCTGTTTAACAATTCGATTTTTTAACAATTCTCCTATCGATTCTTATTTTTAAAGAGAACACACAGGTCGATTAGCTTAGAACTTTGTTTTATATCTTATCTTTGATCTGACATTAATCTAAATCTCTCCAGTGAATTGTAACTACACAAGTAATGCTGTGTTCACAGACCTGCAGAAAAGTGATAAAATATGACATTCAAACCGTACCAAAAGACATTATTAATTGGTTGTGAGCTGGTATTGGTGTAAAGTAAGATCTAAAACAGCCTGAAAATGTAAATGTCTCCAGTGTTCATTTTGTCTTCTCCAAGCACTTAAATATGTTGTATAAGAAACTGTAAATAATGAAGTTCCCACGCTACCTGAAGGCAACATGGTTAAGCTTGCTCCTGTGCCAGAACAGGGTCAAAAATCTGAAGTTGTGAAACTGAAAAATTTAAAATTAAGAATCTAAAAACATTTTTAAGAAGTATTTATACAGAGAAAAAATGAATAAATTGTATACTTAAAAAAAGAATTAAACTTATATTTAAATTGAAAAAGTTTGGTTTTGTTATTATGTTTTTCAGGTTTCAGCAGCGATGCAGTAACATTCTGCTTCAAAGTTTTATTTTCATTTACAATTTTGTTTTTCAGTTATAGTTTTGTTTTTCAAATTGACAAAACTTATGGCCTTGTTATAGCACCATAATATGCTAAACACTTCAAAAGCCTATTACTGAATTTGATACACAGATGAAATCAATATCAACCATTAACCCTGGTCAAGACAATAAAGAAGTATATTTCTTCAAATCTTTTAACAGTTCATTGAAGTGTTTTCTGCACACAAATGTATTAGCTAGTAACAATTTTCGTCTTTATATTGTGTATTTCAGTTATGCCTCCACCCTCCAGTGAGCAATTCGACACATAGAAGTAACACTTTAATGAGATCATATTTCCCTTAATAGAAAATGTACAACAAGTAATATCAAATACAGATTATAGTGTTCCACATTCTTTAAACATATAATGGCATCTTACACAAATAGAGCAATAGATTTAATAGGACCAACTATTTGTCATATCAACACAGACAAGGAGAAGGTTAGTCAAATGTATGTTTGATTTTCTATCTTATAAAGGACTCCACGAGTTTCCACATTTTCAGCAGTTATTTAATAAGAAGTGTTTCTCCTGTTTACAAAATCAATTTGCTAAACCAATTTATATTACACAGGGGCCACTTTCAGCATATTCACAATTAAAAGTAAGTAACAAACTTGTAGTCAGATTAGTTATCACAAGAATAGTTAAATAACATGAAATAGTTTCATTGGTTTATTCACACTGAAGTAGTTGGACATCATACCTGAAGAGTAATTGAGAAATCACTGCACTTCACAATGCCCTAATTTGTATGTGAGAACATGGGTCATTGATCCTGTGCACTATGCATGGTATGACAGGGTAACAGTGGCTTTAAGACTAATAAAGTCAGATGTACCTGTTTGACCATCCTTAAATACATCAAGGTATTGTAATACAGTGCACTTATTTACAGTACTGTAATGTTACCACTTAAAGGTGCTGCTAAATGTCAGCCTAATAAACATATATTACTAGTGACTTATTTTGAATAGTGTTTTAGTGATATATGCTTTTGAATTAGTCCATTGTAGTGACAATTTTATTTATTACAGTTACTAGTTTATTACAGAACTTGTATTATTTGTAGTCTGCTGTTTTAGTTTGAGTCCTGCAAATCCTCTGATAACCGGCAAAGTAGAAAGCAGTGTTCGTGATCAAGCTGATTCTAAAGTGTGACACTGAATTGGACAAGTAGTAATATTTCTGTAATAAGTGATTTTAACAGCCTTTCTTAACACAGTTATAGTGATTATTCTGTGAAGGGTATCACCTTCTGGTTTATGGTCATCCATGCAATATAAGCAAGAGGAGAGCACCTTCATTTACAAATGCTTTCAACATTGACTAACTGTATTTTCCATCCCACATTCGAGAGTGTGGACAGATTTGTTTTGCTCACACTAAGCTGGTCAGACAAGGCCTCATCCCCTGTGACTGTGATGGATGTAAAGTGTGGTAAATGTTGAGGTGACCACAGTGCAAGTGGTCAGTGCAGTGCAAGTGGTGTAACAGTGAACAGTCTGTAAGATGTCACTTAGAAACTGTAACTAATCCTTCTGTCACTCGAAGAGTTTTTTCCTTTTATCAGATTTTGTTGAAATTGAGGGTACATGTCAGGATGATGGTGTAATGTGTCACTGAAATCAACAATAAACTTCTCCATTAATCAGATATCAAACTGGTGTTTGTCTTCACCCCTCAGCTCTTCTGTGTAAATCGTACTTGGGTCTGTCGGTGTAGTGTCACTGTAATGTTACACTGATGGTAATGTGTTGATGCCAGTCTGCCATGCCTGTACTAATTAAGCCCTGTACTGCTGTGAGTGTTAGAAATTGTTCATGTGAAGTGCTTCTTTGTTAACAAGTAATTGCCCTGGAACCAATGGGAGACAGAGGAGGATGTCTGGTAAGACACCATATAAATGGGATAATGTGACAACATTACGAAACCTGGAAGACTTTGAGTTGACGTGAGCCCAGGGAGAAAAAGTTTGCAGGCGGTCCTCATTATGCATCTGTGCTGATGAGTCAAACAGGGCTTTAATCAACTTGTGTAATTACAGTTTAATGTGTTTTTGCAATCCCGCCTGGTTGCTATACCTTGTTTTTTACTGTCCACAGAACCAATTTATTTTTATTCCACCAGGGGGAGGTGGACTCGCTGGCAGCATCCAGCATGTGATATCACAGTGACAGCAGAAAATCAGAGCTACACGACTACCCACTGATGGAAAGTTTTGTTTTACTGCACTACATTTATTTGACAGCTTTAAATACTAGTTACCTGCAGACTGAAATTAACAACAACTAAATAATTGTTGGTTGTATTATGGTTATTGTGATGGCAATTAATGTGAGCATTATTATAAATAAAGCTACCTGGCAGCATTTAAAATAATGAAAACACCAACTGCAATATTAAAGTGATGCTGACATGTTCATGCATCAATAATTATAACCAAGTGCTGTATATTTTAATATTTTGAAACTGATCATTTTGCATAATGAGTGCTATTAATTCTGGCTCTTTAATTCTATATTTAATGCTAAAACCTTTATATATTTTTACTTAAGCAACGTGTCCAACATCTTTCAGAAAGTTAGAAATGAGACGTTGACAAACGAGACGAGATGATCAGGTTATTATTTTATTATATGTGACAATGTCACCCACAAGGTACAAAGGCTCTTTTAGATTTGTTACCAGTCATTCTGCAGTGTGGTGTGTATGTTTAAATTCTCATAAAACTCATTCTCATAAAATACAATAAAAAAAATCTTGTCACTGCCCATATGGTGAAGAGTGCTCCCCCATTCTGTGGATCATCTGTATGTTTACCATGATATTGATGATATTGTCACTGTTGTTGTCATGCTGAATGTGATTAGTTTGTTCCACATGCTCTGATAGAGTCTTTAAGAAAACATGTCTGTCACACTAGGCTCAAGGCAGCAGCTCAGTCAAGCCATAAATTATTCAGACTCCTGTGCCACTGAATTTAGACATGGCAGAACAGAGCTGGAAGGATGGGCAGAAACAATACCACGAGCTCCTCTTCCGTCCTCATGTAGTGAACTCCGGTGCTTAAACAGTCAAATGACATTTTCCTTCTGCTCATTTATAAATCTGAACCTTCAGGTTTGACTGCTTCACTTTATAACAGGGAGGACGGCTGTATTTAGGGGCACCTCATATGTGATTTATGGTGATTCAGGGGGGTGACATCATCCTTTTTTTCTCTGTTGCCACTCACACTCACTGCTTCTCTTTTCTGTGTGATGGTGGTAGACTTCTCACTTCAATCAGCGCACTGCATGGACTATACCTTGAAGTTTTAATGCTGATGAATTAAATAAAGCAATTGCAGTGGAGAAGACGGAGAGGTCCCAAGAGAGATGTTACACATGAAGGAAATGTGTCTGCCAGAGAGAAGGGGGGGACAGAGAGAGAGCAGTAGGAGCGGTAGGACTGTGCAAAGAGCAAGGTCGCAAAACACAATTGCATTGTGTTTCACTCAGCTTGAAACCTGAGAAGCCAAAGCATCCTACCAACAAATAGAGAGTTCCTGCTCACTACCCTTTACTGCTGCTATGTTTCATGTACACGATAACTGATTTCAGCAAAGAAGTACAGTAAAAAAATGTATTGATAAAAATTTAAAGAGTACAGTTTAACATATATATAGATTTGTTGGTATATAAACTGTATTAGAGCAGAAACATGCAAAAAGCTTTTGTACAGGTTCTGTACAGAATATATCGATCTAACAACCTACAAACCATTACTGTCATGTGAAGTGTGGGTCACGTCACTTGCACAAGGACACCTTAACATTACTAGGTATCATCCTGTCACCTCTGCAGTTAGCTCAGGGAGCCTAGCATCTCACGCACTGCTTTTTATCTTGTCTGTTCACAGTCAAATATTTTCTTATATTTACTGTAGTTAAATATGATCAAAATGTTAAATTTTAATAAGAAATTTGTACATTTAAATTCAGTCTAAATCAAGTTGGTTATAAATTGCCCACCCTGTGTTCATTTAGGATTTTTCTCATGTAGACCTTTCCCATCTATCCGTCCATTATTCTAATCGTTTTTCCTCTTAAGGGTCGTGGGGGAGCTGGAGCATATCCCAGCTGTCACTGGGTGAGAGGTCGGGTACACACTGGACAGGTTGCCAGTCTATCATAGGGTTGATATATAGACAAACATTCACACCTATGAACAATCTAGAGTCACCCTAATTAACAGGGCTAACATTGTCAGGGCTCACAGTGACACCTGCATTTAAAAAAAAGGTTTTACCTTTTTAAGGTGTTTAAGTCATTGATATAAGTTGCATTAATCTACTAAATAGTAAAAACAGTGTTTATCACATTACATGTAGCTGCTTCAGCTTGAGCTTCCTGTTACTGTGCATGCTGGGACAGTACAGTAGTGTGTGCTTTTCAAGTCAAAATGTCCCCTCGATGCCAACGTGTATGAACACAGACTGTATGTATTGCTGTGTACTGTTTACCTCAGTGCTACAGTAGAAAGCCGGTGTTCTGAGACAGACAGTCTCATGGAGCAGAGACCTGAGCTTTGTGTCAGCTTGTCCCCCCTCAGCTTGATGTCCTGGGATTGACCTACTAAACTTCATTCACCACAAATGCGTTGTCATGCGTCCATTGTCCACTGCATTCAAAACAAGCCTGTAACTAATCTGCGCTGCTTTACATCACTGGGAAACCTATTCTAACCGACTCCTATTGATTTTCATTTGAAATAAATATTGGTACACTACAGCCTCTTTTATCTGGTGTTTTTCAGAAGGATCCTAATCTGGCCCTCCCTGCCTCCCCTCTCTCCTCCCCTCCCTCCTCCCCCTCCTTCCCACTACTGCATTGATGCTGTTACCTCCCTCGGTGCTGATGTCACCAGCTCGGTGGAGCTCGAGCATCCTTGCCAAAGACAGGGAGACAACAGAGCCATTTTGACCGCTTCCGAGTGTGAAAAAGCGGCCGAGCAGCCAAACCGCCGAGTCGGCCACCTTCCTTCCTTGGTCCCCGCTGGCAAGGCAAAGGCATAAGGTGGTGGGTGGACCAAGAGACGCCGTCGGCGGTAACCTCAGCGCTGCCCGTTTTAATGGAGAGGAGAGGCTGTTAGCAGGGGCAGTGTCAGACCAGGAGAGCACAGGAGGTGGAAGTGGAGCTACGGAGCTGGAGGATAAAACACACGGGCACGACTAAGTCTCCACACGGGAGCAGGACGTTACTGGCGCTGCAGAAGTAGGTTCACCTGTTTCTTCCTCCATTGTCTTCATACGGTCTTTATTTACTCCGTGTTAAGTCTCCTGGGAGGTGAGGGGTGTAGGGTGCGGCCATTGAAGAGGCTGTTAATGTCAAAAAATATATTAAAGCCTTTACTTTTATTACGTTATAGATGCAGAATGACAGTAGAGCTACTCTTTGACACACTATTTGAGAGGACGACGTGAATAAATGCTCTTTCACCGGGAGAAAGGTAGAGTTACGTAGGAAAGAAGCCTTAAATGAAGAGCTGTTACGTCGTAAGCTCTGTAAATGACGCAAGAACTAATTAGCAGAAAGAAACTAGAGATGTTATTGTCAGTTTTAACCTCAACACATACGGAGCTTAAGGCAGGGTTGACGTTTGGTTTCTGATTTGACTTTACTGTCATGCGCATTAAAACCAATGACTATTACATATTTTGTATAAAGTAGAAATTGTATTGAACTGTCGTCGTGCTGAAATGTCATAGTACTTTACATTAGTCTTTGTCACCGGGAAAATGGTGGTCACTGGTTTCTAGCATCTGTTTTATACATCCATGATCTGTGTGGACAGATTATAGTCATGGATGTGGATAAAAAAGAAACTGATTACATTTTGTAGACTACCATTTAAGTATTATTTTTTGCTAGCACTGTTGTTGCAAATTTAGTGGCCATATGGTCTACACTTTAAGCATGTGAATTACATCATTAGATATATTGAAAGAATATTTCACAACACTATTGTATTATATTGTGAATCTTCTATGTTATTTAGTATGTTTTAATCCCAGTTTGTCCTCAGTGTAGCCAAAAAGACATTTCCACCTTAAAAACATACTTAGTTTTCCTGTTGTAATAACGTTACCTGCAGACAGACTCTGCAAATGAATCTGTTTAGGTGTCAGCGGTGGAGGTTGTACCAGGAAGCAGGGTGACACAGCACATTTACACTCACTGATGATGACGATGATGATGATGATGATGACAATCTTCTAAATCATAAACCACTGTAACATACTCTGGACATTTTTACAAAAGCTAATATTTAACAAAAACCTGAGCATCAGTTAAGTAAAAAATCACTTTGTCATATTAGTATGCCATAAATTATTACAGTTTTACACTTTAATATTTTCCATTAGAGACATGCAACGGAAGCTGATTGTGTCATATCGTTAAAGCGTATTGATGAAGACATTAAATGATTGTAATTTGATCCCCTCAGATGATGAGTCATGGTTGTTCTTGATACACCCACAGTCCCACCACACACATGCACACAGTGATTTAACATCCATATTCAGTCTTTTAGGAGACAGCCCAACGAGTTGTTCATGAAACCGAGCTGCTGAATTGAGCCCGACCCTGGATTTGTGGCAGGTTTGAGTGCCATTGTCATCCAGAGACATAGCCTGACATTTAGCCGCCGCTGCACTTCTTTTGTTACTGCGATCTTTATTAGGCTGTAGCTGACCCTGCATGGTCTTTTCATGTTCCAGCCACACCGCCCTGCCCTCCTCTATTGTGCTGCTCACATCAACCATAAGGTGTAATATTCTGCTTTTACAGTTTGTCAAAGAGACATAAAAATTACACCTTATGTTACATAAGTTTTGTAACATAACATACCACATACCAATAAAGGTGTCTTTAATCTGTTGTAGCATGATAACTGCATATGAACTGGCACATGCTGATAAAAATGAATTATCTTAATAATGATTCAGTATCTCCTCCCTTCCACAGGTCTGTGCGTCCTACACCTGGGCACTAAAGAAGGCATCCCGAGGTGCTACGAAGACAGCACCATGGCAGGGGCCTCTGTGAAGGTGGCAGTGCGTGTCCGTCCCTTCAACTCAAGGGAGATCGGGAAAGAAAGCAAATGCATCATACAGATGTCTGGAAACACCACCAGTGAGTACTCTAACAAGAGCTGAATTCTCCTACAGTACGGATTTTAATGTTGTGCTTGCTTAATGTTTTTATTGTTGAATGCTGTGGGCCTCTTCTTGCACTAGAAAGTGTGAATTCAAGCTTTTCCAGCTATTCTGTTGCAAACTTCGATATCTGACCTTCCTGTGAAAAAGAGGTTATTAATAAGATACATTTCCTCTGTGTAGGAGCTGTGGTGACTGTGCAAATCTCAGATAAACGAAAGATATTTGATATGAGCAGGGAATTTATTTAGAATTGGCTTTTAGAGGCCAACTATTGTGATTAGAATAAATTTTACCTGAGAGAACATCACATCTTCATGAACTTATCTGCAAGATGACACGTGTCTAAGTAGTGCAAGGTTCCTGTTTTAGTTACTAAATAGAGTGAGCATTAAAGGAATTATCAAATTGAAATCACCTGCTTTGGAAACCTCTTGAACATTATGTTGTAGGTATGTAGCATAATCTCCTTTTGATATTTACAGTATTAAGGACAAGGCTTTTTAATTATTTTTGTGGCCAGATTAAACCAGGTTTAAAAATGGCTCCTCGTTATGATTTTTGGAATTAAGCTTTCTATTCAAATCAACCACTAATGCAGACTATACAAATGAGAACAATAATTGCTGAGAACATTTGGAAGAGGCATAATTACTGTGCTATTGTGAAATAATCTCTGTGACATTGACCGTCTCCTTCAAAAACTACAGTAACTGTTTTTGGGGATTTATGATGCATGGTTTTTAATTCAGAGTGCCCCACATTTCTCAGGTGATACGGTGCACAGAGTGAGAACTCTGGTCGAGAGGAGACTGGAAAGATACTTGATATGTAGACTGCTTAGCAAGGTAAAGCAATTCTTCAATAATGGATGAGGCTTCCTGAAATATTTACCATTTGGCCTAATTTAGCCAACTCGCCCCTCCTTCCTCATGTCATGGCTGACTACACAACAAGCTGGGTGGCTTTTTTAGGACATCATATTTTAACTGTGAGATTTGTTGCATTTTGGGATATTCATAATCCATATTAAAAATGATTTAATTGTTCTTCCTTGAACCCATGATTTTACAGAACAATGGTTTGTAAAATCTACATTACCTACATTAAGTGTGGTGCCATGGCACAGATGGTCATAATCTGCTCCCTGACTTCCTTGTTTGCCACAGTTTGCACCTTGGTTCTCTGTTTCTGTCCTGCTGTTTTGGTTCCAGGCTGCTGTTTGGTTCTTTCCACAATGATTACTTCCTGATTAAATACACCTGTTCACCGGTCTATTCCACCTGCTCAGTTTTAGTTACTTGGGGCCACATTGTTGGTTGGCACTACCGCGTTTACTCTCCAGCCTGTTATTTTTCCTTATCTCCTGTGTTGCTGACTGGCATTTGTTCCTGATCTCCCACGTCAGCCTGCCACTTGTCTCTGTCAGTTCTCTGTTGTTTCTGCTTTGGACCTTGGACTTGATTTAGGGTTTTGGATTTTGGATTCGAAGAGGACTTCCCTGTGTATGAACATGGAATTGGATTTGTATTGTGTTATTTTAGATTTGCGGCAATCTTTCTTGACCAATAGGAAGACTGGCCTTATTGTGAATACTATTGTGTATACTTGTGCTTGTGCCACATTCTCACCTTTTGTTTTTATCATGGAGAGATTAAGTACTGTTGGAGACAGTAGCTGTTCTCTTCTCGCCTGCTGATCGCCTGCTGGCTGCTGCTGCCTGGACTTCTTGTCTGTGCTGTGCTTGTTCTTCAACCAAGGGTATACTTCACACCAGTCAAGATCATTCTCCTTCTCCCGCATCTGACCACCTCAATACCCCTCCACATTAATTATTTGCTCAATAAACATCCCCAACTTACCAGTGGTGTCTTCTCTTTTCTGGGTCCAGGTAGAAAGAATCCTTGAAAACCCTTAAGCAATTGGCAAAAAAGTGACCCAGCAGAGTGATCCCAGCCTACAATTCTTCTTGGAGGATTGTTTGGTAACTGGGGAATTTCTTTGTGAGGACCCAGGGTTTTGGGATGTGTTAACCACCTTTGAGAAGTGGGAACCAGATTTCGCCAAAGACATAGCCTTCTACTGGTGGAAGTTTTATTTAGGCTGTGCTGGTTCAATAACTACCAGCCAGCTTATGTCTTTGTTTCTTGTTCTGCTAACTTCAGTCAAGCTAGTCCTCTTTTGGCCAGTCTTCCTTTTAGCATGAGTCAAGCTAACCCTCCCCCTGTCCTGCCTCTAACTGTCTCTCTGCCCATTCTTTGTCAGCTTGCAGTGGATGTCTTGATTCCACCAGCCGTCAGTTATGATCTTTTGTGAAGACATGCAACTTTTGTAAATGTTGTCTAGTCTCTCGGGTCCCCGGGCCCTAAGTCATTCACTCCAGGGTCCGTTCATGCCACACCTGCTCACTCTGCTGGCCACCACTGCTGCATCTATGCTGCTATCATCAACCAAGTCTGGATCCCACACTGGTCAAGTGAACCATTACAAACCCTTACACTCGTAGAGTTTCTTCCTCTGTCTTTACAACATTGGACAATTAATATTTTGCTTTCAGCATTGACTTTTTTAAAGATAAAATTTGTTGTCTACAATTTATTTTAGTCAGGACTAAGTCAGTCATGAGTCTGTAGACCTTACTGAAAGTCTACTTCCATGTTGGTCAGACCCACTTTCATTGAGACCACAGGGCTTTCAGCAGAGCAGACTGTTCTCTTCCAAACTAAGTCAATGGCTCAGGATGTGAACAGGAGAATGGGAGCTGATGTCATGAAAAAGCCCATTGGTTGCAGTGTCTGGAGGGGGTACAGAGGCATGGTATAAATGCCTTGCTGTCCTTCTGTTGTCTGGGCTGAAACTAAGAAAAAAAAAGTTCTGTTTTTTTGTGTCTGCCTCACTCTGTGCTTTGTGCTCTCTGACACTCTTGTGGGGGTCAATAGCCCAGTTCCCACAAAGCAGAAGAATGGCAGCAATCTTGTTTGAGAAATCTTCCCTCCCACGCCGACCTTAATTAAGATGCAGAGGACAGACCTGAAGGAAAAATGGGCCTCTCTTTAGAGGGCCAGTAGGTGGACAGATTTAAATTTATTTTTAATATACAACACAAGCGGAAAATACATAAAAAGATTTTCACTGCTGAAAATGTGTATGCACAGTAATTAACCTTTAGAGTGCAAATACATAAGAAGGGGAATGTTTGTAATGGATTAGGCAGAACTGAGTGGATTCTTGTCTTTACATTTCAGCATGAGACTTATTAGCATAATGTTTACTGCTCTGTCATGCTGATTTTAGTACGACACGGATAGCAAGTGCCACTTGCATAGATTTTGGCTCTATAAACTTGGATTCTGCAGCCTCTGTCAGTGGGTTCATGACTGTTGTCCTGCTGACGTAGCCACATTTCCTCTTCTTTTGACTGGGCCAAGTCACCCGTGAGATTTTGATCAGCTTCAAAGACAAACATGCAATTTGCCATAATAGGATGCAGAGGTGTAATAGAATAAGAGCTAAAATGAATCTAGCAGATAATCACAGCTATAATTAGCATAAATTATATGGTAGTGATAATGTTAAGGATTAAAAAAAGTCAGAACATTTAACAGGCTGATAAAAATGTGGATATGGCAAATGTGTACATACAATGCTGACCACCTCTTGTGAGGAGCCATGGAAGCACACTGCCAATAGAAAAATAGGTTCCCATTTTATATTCTGTCAAATTATATTAGTCCTTCATGACGTGACTTCCAGACCTGGAGTTATCCATAAACCCATCACCTTGCAATTAAAAAGTGATACAATCATAAAATGAGTAGATATGTAGTAAAGGGGAGTATGATAAATATGGGAGATGTCATAAAATGCTGCTAAAGCTGGACTCTGCCAGCTGGACTCACTTTGGTGACTCTGGACGTCACCAAACTACTGAATGCAATTTAAACAGATAGCCCTGCCATGGTTACCCTCACACACAGTGCCAGTCACTGCCACTCTAAAGTAATTACCTTGTCTGACAGCAACGTGCTTTTCTCATGAATGAATCAGAGCACAGTCAAAGATGAGTCAACAACCAGAGGATGTCATAATGTCTCTGGGCAGTTAAATATGAAGTCAGGTGCTCATACATTTTTCATTTTATAAAAATTAAAAAAACAGCAGAACAGAATAAATATAGAATATAGTAAAAATAGAATAGAGTAGTAATAATTATAATGATGTTTTATCAGGAATGTGAGAAAACAGTGGATAGCAAAGAATGACTCCACAAGAAACAACAACCTTAAACTGTAAACGGTAGTCAGACACATTCAGGTCTCCTTTTGAATTGGGTTTATTTCTGTGGTAGAAGTCAGATTTTTTTTTTTACCAGTAAAACCAGTCTTTCTGGGCCTTTCCTAATTTATTTGACTGCATATGTTAATCTAAGTGCACTTCTCTTCTGTCACATTTTCTTCAGTGATAGATGGGATTAATAATGTATTAGGCAAGTTGTCTAACTGTTTCACCAAGAAAGTTTTCTTTGGAAAATTCTCATTCATGGCAGCTGTCATAGTTGTTTTACGCAACCAGAAAATGACAACTTAAATCAACAATTGTCAGTGTGTGGAGTAGAGATACAGCAGAGGAACCACCTGACCTCCCAACAAATAGGTGGTGCACAGACAGGATTTGGAGAAGGGACACAGGTGAGTATGGCAGCCAACATGGCAGGTAACAAAAGTAGAGAGAGAGCAGACTATTTTCAAAGTCACAGATAGCAGAGAGTCTTTAATCCAAAAATCAGCCAAGGTCCTCAACAGAGAAATAGTCAGAAAGCAGGGGACAAGAGCCCGGGGTCTAAAACCAGCACAAACACCAGGCAGAATTCAGGCTAGAAAATAGCTTCTGACAAAGAGAGCACACTGGACATGCTGCTTATATCGGTGAAGGTAAGAACAATCAAACTGATTCCGCTGTGAAGTGGATGGGGATAAGCAAGTGTTGGGGATATCGATATAAAGATTTGATGGTGGCCATGACATATGATTGATTCATGAACTCTGGGGTTTTGGGTAGCAGCAAACCTCATTATTTTAGGTGCAAGAGAGTTGAATTAAGATGAAATAGAGCACAGTGTGTGTATGCTCAGTAAATGAGGCTTCACATCTTTTTTTTTGTGAGGAATGGACCTGAACTCTGAAAGTCAGCCACACTGGGCTGTATATCATAGCTGGAAAGACGGTGTAGAGAGGAAATAATTGTGCGTAAACTTGCATGAGAGTGTACTTAGCTCTGGGCTCCTTCCTCTATTATCGACTGCATCTACATTAGTGGACAAAATGGTTTCTGGAGCTCTGGGAGCAACGAGGAAGCATTTTCATATTTGGCATCACCATGCCAAACAAGATATGTTGTTACCTAGTGGGCACACTACTCTGTGTTGTAGAATTCACATAAAACCCTTTGATTTCAATACTTGAGTATGAACAAGTGTAATTTTGTTTCACTCATATTTCACCTATAAATACACGGTGTAATTAATAATAATAATAATTATGACATACTTTATTAGTGTCATTGTTGTCAGACAGCTGCAGCTTATCAATTTATTTCTGTTCAAAGACACCTCACTTTCATTGTACAAAGAATACCTCCCTCAGTTTTATTTGTAAACAGTCACAGAACAGACATAACTAATATCAACTGGGTGTCTAAATATATCAGTCCTCTAGACTGGGATTCTTTGTTGCACTAAAATAATCTACTGACCATTATAAAAAAATAGAGTGCCTAACTGTGTTTGTCCAACTTTAAAGTAATTAATGTGCATTTGGAAAAAGTATTTTCCTTTTTAAGTGGGTTAAATGTGTATTGGCTGACGTTGGAGTTGACTCATTTATTTTCATGGTAAACAGACACACAAGTTCAGCTACATAGACACTTGCCTCATGGTCTGGATAAAATGATGAATCACTAAAGTAGAATTCGGCCGAAGGCAAACTGAAGAAGACAAAGTCAGCTTAAGGCTGATGGCTGTTACATGCTTAGACTTGATATCATGCTGAGCCTGACGAGCTGAGCCTGAGCTGTCGTAAAATGGCCACTGCACTAGAGAGATGTGGCAGGTATCAACATGCCCTTTTTTTGTAGTGCCACCGTCAGGCCAAAGTGTGTATCTGAAACTAGAAAGTAAGGATGGCAAAGGTGTTTAACCAAAACCGTCTGAAGTATAATGGATGTTACAGCCTTACAGGGCAACACTGAAGGTGTTTAATCTAGATTTTTTCAAGTTTGTATGTTTAGAGTTTGTAATGACAATTTAAATTTGAAACATTTGAAACTTTTCATTAGGAGGAACAAAAAGATACAACAAAGATTGTATGACAGTCTATGAGTCTCACTGTAGCCTAGAGATTTATTCTATATCAAAAACAATTACTTTTTTACAGTTTGCACATCCCTGTTGGTTTACTGTCAAAATAAAATGTCTCTTGTGTGAGTAAACAGACTCAGAGGATTTTTTGATTTTCACTGGTATGAACCTAAGGGCAAAACACAATATATGTATTTTGGGCTATGCTAACACTTGTGGGGGAAAATGCTTCCTTTCTTTGCAGTTAAATTTTTCACTTTAGCGAAGAGGCCCACTGTAAAGATCACTGCTGGTACAGAAAGGAGAGGGGACTAAGGCCTCTATTAGCACCACATGACACCAAACCAGCGCAGATACAGTTTCATGTGGGCGGCTCTCACCCTCCCTCTGACCTGTGTTACTTGTTCTGTCTTTTAGCCATCATCAACCCTAAGCAAGCCAAAGACAACAAGAGCTTCAACTTTGATTACTCCTACTGGTCCCACACCTCGGTAACTGTTTCTGCACTCCCTTCACACACAAACACATTTGCTTTGCCGTGAATCATTTTGTGTTGCATTTGTCAGTTTCACAAGGAATATCCAAATTGACGTGGCTTATTACTGATTTCTGTCCACAGCCTGAAGACGTCAATTATGCCTCTCAGATGCAAGTATACAAAGACATTGGAGAGGAAATGTTGCTGCATGCCTTCGAGGGCTACAACGTCTGCATCTTTGCTTATGGTCAGACAGGTGCTGGCAAGTCCTACACCATGATGGGAAAACAGGATGTAAAAGACCAAAAAGGAATAATTCCCCTGGTACAGACTTGTGATTACTTGACCTTTATGGATATTAAAGGAAAGATGTTTGTGAATTTTTCAGCTGCAGTCATTTTGTAAATGTTGTTTTCCCTTTTATAGATGTGTGAAGATCTTTTCACTAAGATCAATGACAATACAGACAACAGCATGTCCTACTCTGTGGAGGTAAGTTTGGCTGTTTTTTATAGTATACGTGACTTTTGAATGTGTTAAAGCTAACATTATTAACATAAACAGGTGAGCTACATGGAAATCTACTGTGAACGTGTTCGGGACTTGCTGAACCCCAAAAACAAAGGGAACCTGCGCGTACGAGAACACCCTCTGATGGGACCCTACGTGGAGGACCTCTCTAAGCTGGCTGTTACCTCCTACAATGACATCCAGGACCTGATGGACTCTGGCAACAAAGCTAGGTGATGGAGCTGTCCATTCATTCATTCATTCAGTATTTTCTACCTAACACACTTTTAATAATATTTGGTGATTGTGTTTGTTGTATCAGTAACAGTGTGTGATTTGTCAGTTTGAACACCCATAGTAAGACACGTCCTCCTTGTTGCAGAGACGAAGGGGCAAACAAACAGCTTGCCGCACAAACTGATAAAAATGTATTCACTGTTTTTGCAGGACTGTGGCTGCCACCAACATGAATGAGACAAGCAGTCGCTCTCACGCTGTCTTCAACATCATATTCACCCAGAAACGTCTCGATGCTGAGACTGACAACACCTCTGAGAAGGTAGAGCAGCTTTATCACACCTAAGTGAACCTTTTTAACGTTGAGCTGTTGCCATTGATTATCTACAAGTATGCTGATGAATTACACATATTCATTGTATATCTTGGCATAAATTGGAAATCAATAGTTGCTTGAAGGTCATCTTGATAATCCAACATTGTTAGGCTGTTTTTGTAAAGAATCTTGTCTCGGGAATAAAGATAAATAGCTCGTCAGCTAATGTGTTGGTTGTTCTGTTAGGTCAGCAAAATAAGCTTGGTGGATTTGGCTGGCAGTGAGAGGGCAGATTCTACTGGAGCCAAAGGGACTCGGCTTAAGGTGAATATGTTGTCCTCTCTTACATTTTAGTATTTAACACAGTTCTAAAAATAAATTGTCTTGACTCCTTTTTTTAAATAAGTAGAATAAATGTATATTAAGGCCGGTGATTAGTGTGTTTACTTTTACTAAATATTATTTTCTACATCATACTCTATCCTAGGAAGGAGCAAATATCAACAAATCTCTAACTACACTGGGAAAAGTCATCTCTGCTTTGGCAGAAGTGGTATGTATTGCATCTGTGTGTTACACTCTACGTTGTAAAATAAGGCAGGTGTTATAGAGATTAAACAAGAGTTTTCCTTTGTATTTCCACTTAGGACTCTGGACCAAATAAGGTAATTTATCTAAAATATTCAAATAATTATTTATTTATTTATTGTTTTTCTGAAGCCAAATACAGAAATGTGAGTTTTGTTTTTTAATACACATATACAGAATAAAAAGAAGAAAAAGGTGGAAAGCTTCATTCCCTACAGAGATTCTGTTTTGACCTGGCTGCTGAGAGAAAACCTGGGTATTTACACAATGTTTCTCACTTTGACAGGCTAATATTTCTCCATTAGCTGACAAACTAGCTTCCTGATCTGAACTTCTTTTCTACATTACTTTAGGGGGAAATTCTCGTACTGCAATGGTGGCGGCTCTGAGTCCAGCTGATATCAATTATGATGAGACCCTCAGCACACTCAGGTAGAGACGCACATTTTTCGTGGCAACTTTTCCCTTCCCCACAGCTGAATGAGGCTTTGAAGGGCACGGGTGCTGGTGAAACCAAAGTATTGCATAATATACGTTTTCCTTGGTGGGTTGCATCAGTTTCACACTTCAGATACCCTTCATGAGTTGCAGCTGCGGTGGCATGTTACAGAATCGTGTGCATGTTTGATGTCAGGGGAATTGTCAGTGTGCATTTGTGTGTGTGTGTGTGCACCTTGTTGACTCAATGGTCAATAATTCCTTGTACCCACAGGTACGCAGACCGCGCCAAACAGATTCGCTGCAATGCTGTAATCAATGAGGATCCCAACAACAGATTGGTGCGTGAACTCAAGGAGGAGGTGTCACGTCTGAAAGAGCTCCTCTACGCCCAGGGCCTGGGTGACATCATAGAGAGTAAGGAATAATTTATGGGATTTATGTGACTATTACTGTTCACAATTCAGATTTTAACTGCTTTCAGGCCCTTTAGTTAGTGTGTACTATTAGTATCACTACTACTACTATTATCAATGATATACTGTCAGCATCACCTTAGCCTACACAATTCCCTTTCATTCCTCACATGCTCACTGTGTTGTGAACCGTGCATAAAAATCAATGGAAATCAATGGGAAGCCATGAATAGAGAATAACAGATACCAGTTGTTTTTAGGTTGCAGTTACAGTGAGGATGGCGAACTTCAGTTTATTCCAGCATTGTAGCAAAAAGATCAAATTCCTGAGCTATGTACTGAACTGGATCATGCACTGAGAGCGGTACAGCCAAACTGATGTTTATTTATGCAGTCTCAGGCACTGTGAACATTTTAATGCATGAACTTTTTAAATCTAAAGTCATTACACTGTCTCTTTTTCTCTCTCTCTCTCTGTCACTCTGTCTTCTCTTCTCCCAGCGTATCAAGCATCTGGTGCTGAGATAGAGGGTTTGAAATGTGTGTTTTCTAAATCTTGCTTTTGCTCTTGTAGCAGCTTGGCATCAACAGCGCTTACTGTGACAGTAACTCATAGCTTTTCTGTGTTCTCTGCAGCACCAAATGTTTTGAGGAATTGATCATTGAGTGTTTTAGGTGATTTGCAATGAAACACATATAGCTAATGTTAATCACTCAGTGCAGGTCTGCAGTTTATTTTTGTCATTCTGACTCTAATCTTCAGGTCTTTATGGGATGTACAATATGTGTTGTGTCATGGTGCTGTAGAGATCTGTATATGGTTTTGTGCTGTGGCTTTGTTAGGACAGAGTATAATACTTCATAAAGCAACACAGCAGAGAAATACAATATGGATGATTATAGAACATAGTGGGATATGATTCAAGTCCATCTTTAATTTCCCTGATGTAGAAGCTATAGCCTCACATCCTCATGGCACTGTTTGTCAGGAGTTATTGCCTCCTGTTGACAACCATGATGAGAAGGCACACAATAAACACAAGATGATGACGAAGCCTTCCATCACAGACAGAGTATATACACTTACATAATATTGGATCTTTGAGATCTTACTTTGTGCCATGAATTTTTACTCGTTCTATAATACACAATTTCATTAACTACACTGCAAAGGCAGTATTATGTAATCCATCTTGGCAGACGGCAACCTGTCCAGATGGATGGGTGTGATACAGTTTTCCAAGTTATTGCTCTTTGTTGCCATAGCAGTGCCTGCAGTGTTGATATTCTGTATTTTGTAGAGACTTTCAAAGACCTTTAAGGTGCCGCAACAACACCAAGGTTATACGCTGAACAAAACACGGAGTATGATGTAAATTATATTTGTTTGTTTGATAAACAGAAAATATACAACTTATGATTAAATAACTATTGGTTTCAAGGCTATCCAGATAAACGGTGTCTGATTCTCTGCCAGACAAATGGATTTATGATCTCAGGAATTAGTTTGAGTTAGTTAGTTAAATGCATTTTTTGCAAGTGGTCTCCCAGTGCTTTCTGCTGAATATGACCTTATTACAAGTAAGTCATTATGTTTCTGCACTTAGAACATCCTGGTTTACGCATTTTTTTTTTAATACATGATGACTAATTTTAGTTTTGCTCATATGCTTAACTGGGAAAGAGCAGTTAGATCCCTGTGCCACACTAGATTTTCTAATGACAACAGAAGCTGTGATGTTACATTTGGTTGTTTTTGAGTATTCCTGCACACGATGCTCTGCTTTTTGTATAACAGCTGCATTTATTTTGGTCATGGCTGGATGGCCTCCGTGTTGTATCTTTTAAGTTGGTCTCCTGTCTGTGTGGCTTTCCGCTGGTGCTGCCTTTGCTTGTATCCAAGCAGATCAAATTTCTCTCTGTGAGTTAGATTTGTTTCAAGCCACAGATCTTCTTTCAGTGTTTTCTTTTTCTTTTCTATTCTCCCTTCTCTTCCTTATCTGTCTGCATTTCTCCATTTCTTTATTCCGTTATCAATTACCCCAAACCCACTTCCTGTACACTCCTGTACACTCCTTGCACCCCTTGCCACCCCGACAGACCTATCCGATTACAAGAACAATAACAATAAAGACCAAGCTGTGAATCAAAGGGATGATCTCTCCACAGTGACCAATGCCATGACGGGGATGAGTCCCTCTCCGTCTCTCTCTGTCTTGTCCAGCCGTGCTGGATCCATTGCCAGTCTGCACGACCGCATCATGTTCAGCCCAGGCAGCGAGGAGGCTATTGAACGGCTTAAGGTGAACACTGGCACACAGTTACTCTTCAAACACGCTCTGCTTTGGCACTGTGTAGTTGTTCATATTAGATATTCATGTCGCCCATTTAAATGGAAGTCTTCAGTGTCACTCATCTGGCATTTATAATTGGTTGCTGATCACCTGTATTGTTGACAAAAAGAAAGAAACATCAAAACCAACGTGTTTGTAAAATTGTGCACTGTATTTCAGCCACAAACAGTGCATCTCTGTGTCAGTGTCATGTTTTGTGTATACAGGCAGTGTTGTTGTTAGCATTTATAAACCTTTGGTCTATTCAAGTTATCTCTTACAAAGAAAGATATATAACACCATTACCATTGTGTTTTAAATTGCTTTTATTGCCACTTTCTTTTGAAATGTCAGGAAACAGAGAAAATCATTGCAGAACTTAATGAGACGTGGGAAGAAAAGCTTCGGCGAACAGAAGCCATCAGAATGGAAAGGTGAGACACACAGTATTCATCTATTTGTGCAGTATTGCATTGCAGTATCCAGTATTGGATGCAGTATTTCCTTTTAACATGTCAAAAGGTGCTGAAATATTTTAACAAATCATGCTTGGTATATGTTGTCTGACATTCCTCCACAGAGAGGCATTACTGGCAGAGATGGGTGTAGCAATGAGAGAAGATGGTGGGACACTTGGTGTGTTCTCCCCTAAGAAGGTAAAAGACATGTCCAAAACTCCTCTGTAATCGAATTCATAACATTTAAATTATTCACTAAAATGTCTATTTATTTACCCCAAAGCCCACTGATTGCCCCAGAAAGCCCCAGCCTGTGTTTATCGACACAGTTGGGCTGTTTTCCCCCAATGAGGTTTGTAGCTGTGAAGTGTCTAAAGCTGCCTCATTCTCTGAGTGCTTTGAGTCCCACTTCAACAGGCGCCTCGCCAAGGCAGATCAGATGAGGGTTTCTCTTTTTAATTAAGTGTTATCTTAAATCTACTTCATTATTCTCTTCAAACAGTCCCTCACTTTGCTGAAGGCAGCAATGGGTGTAAACATGGGGGAATAGATAATGTTACTGCCCCCATTTTGGTGATTTGTGGCTGTTTCCCTGCAGCCCCATAACATCTGACTGAGATTACATTAAACACTCATGCTGTGAAGCAGCGGGGAGTGACTTTGACTGCATGGTTTTAACTGTTACTGAGTGTTTGATGTTTCTTAGTGGGAGAGATTACTTTTTGGCTCATTGATGTGCACAATGTACATATGTTATATCTTATAAATATAACATTTAGTTAATACACGGTTTCTGTGTATTGCTCTTTGTTTCTCTCAGTAAATTATTTATTTCTCTCTGTCAGACACCCCATTTGGTGAACCTCAATGAGGACCCTCTGATGTCTGAGTGCCTGCTATACTACATTAAAGATGGAATCACCAGGTTAGGACACTGACATTTTATGGTGTAATAATAGCCTAAAGCTTGAGGTGAAAGTGGATTCGGGGTTGTATTCAGAAAGAGCAAAGAGTTGTGAGAGATGTAGTATTATTTACTTGCTTAAAATTGTTTTTGTTTTTTAGGGTCGGTCGTGTAGACGCTAGTAGCCGTCAGGACATAGTCCTTAGTGGCCACTTCATCAAGGACGAGCACTGCACATTTACTAGTTCTTCTGATCCAACGGGAGAAAGTGAGTGATCCTAATCCTGCTCAACAGACTTGTACAGTGGCACATCAGAGTTTAGTATTGACAGGCAGGAAGTGAAGCCTGACATTGTCCTGTCTGTTTCTACGCAGCGGTTGTCCTAGAGCCCTGTGAAGGAGCAGAGACTTATGTCAACGGGAAGAGAGTGACAGAGCCCACTGTCCTCAAATCAGGTGTTGCTCTCTCAATTTCATCTTCCCTTCACCATAATTTCAAGTAGCAACTTGCATCTCATACGTATGCATTTAACTTACTATACTGTGACTTTGATATCCTTAAAGGAAATCGTATCATCCTGGGGAAGAGCCATGTGTTCCGGTTCAACCACCCTGTGCAGGCCAGGGCCGAGAGGGAGAGGACCCCCTGTGCTGAAACACCTGCTGAGCCTGTGGACTGGGCCTTTGCCCAGAGGGAGCTGTTAGAGAAACAAGGCATTGACATGAAGCAGGAAATGGAACAGAGGTACTGCACTTTTTTTCATTCAAGGCCGTGCACCTGTAGGTAGCAAAAAGGATCTCTCCACCATATTGTAGACAGGGACAACAGATATTTAAGTTAAGAGGGAAAGAAGAGTAATGCTACTGTCAGATAAAGTCTCAACAACTGTCGCAACATACAGTTCGGCAGCTCTGTGCACAGTGAATGTTGAGATCCTGCATCACCCCTCTGAAGTCCTTTTGGATCTCTTGTGCTTATGTCTTCAGGCTGCAGGAGTTGGAGGACCAGTATCGCAAAGAAAGAGAGGAGGCAAACAACCTTCTGGAGCAGCAAAGACTGGTACAGTAATGTGTTGCTTCACCAGTGTCATGAGAGCGAAGATTTGTGTGGTACTGATTACATTTACAGAAAACTAGATTGAAGTAATACTGGGTTATTCACAGATTTATTTGTAGCATAGTATTTTTAAATGTGATATACTGTAAGAACAAGTTACATATGAAATAATTCCAGAAATTGCCATAGTTATGTTCCTCTTCACATTCACACAGTGTCTAAAAAGAAAATGAAAGATATTTTCTATGGTTTACATACACAACACCTGTTTAATGAACCTTTATTTAAATCGTTATGACTAAATAATTCACCCGTTCAGTTGAGCTCTGCTCTTAAATGATTAATAAATGTTAATATGCTACGAACAAACGTTTTGACAGTCATTCATTTATCAATTTTCTAGGATTATGAGAGCAAGCTGGAGGCTCTTCAGAAACAAGTGGACCGTTATTACCCAGAAGCCACTGAGGAGGAGGAGGAGCCAGAAGAAGAAGGTAGTGCAAATAATTGGATACAGATGCATTGCTGTCCATACCTATGCTGATGCTAGTAAATATTTGCCAATTTTTTTCCCCACAGTACAATGGACAGAGAGGGAGAGAGAACTGGCCGTGTGGAGTTTTCGTAAGTGGAGGTGCTACCAGTTCACCTCTCTCCGTGACCAGTTATGGGGAAATGCCATTTTCCTTAAAGAGGCCAACGCCATCAGTGTGGAACTCAAGAAGAAGGTCCAACATCTGACCTAAATTCCCTTGTTGTCATTAAATGATGTCATAGATGTCTTTAACTGTACCAATGGCTTGTGTCGTCCTGCAGGTCCAGTTCCAGTTTGTGCTGCTGACAGACACACTCTACTCACCCCTGCCTCCAGACCTGTTGCCCCCAGAGAACGACAGAGACAAGCGACAGTTCCCACGCACCACTGTGGCTGTGGAGGTGCAGGATCAGAAGAATGGAGCCACTCACTACTGGACACTAGAAAAACTAAGGCATGTGCACGTTTAACTTTTCACTGTTCACAATCTGACGCTAATGTATTGCTAACATAAAGCCACACGAATAACCTTTCCATATTTTTACAACATATGTATAAGTTGTTAAGTTGCTGCTCTGTTTCTAATAAAGTAAGTTAAGTAGAACTACAGATATAGTAAAGTAACTAAAATAGAGATAAGGAATACACTTCACATAATACATACTGTCCACTGCTGGACCATTTCTCATTAACTCAATGCTGTGGTCATAAATGACTTCATGTGGTAATTGTTGCTGCTCCTTGCAGGCAGAGGCTTGATCTCATGAGAGAGATGTATGACCGTGCAGCTGATGTGCCCAACAATACCACCGAAGACTGTGAAAATGTGATGACAGGAGGTGACCCCTTTTATGACCGTTTCCCCTGGTTCCGACTGGTTGGAAGGTAAATACAGAACACCACTGGCCCTAACAAAGAACACAAGACCAGTATTACTCATGCATGTCCTTTCAGGATAGTGGTAGACTGGTGGCTGTAAGTGTCACATAATGTGCATGTGGTCAGCCAATTGACTGTAATGACAGAGACAGTGAAACAAGCATGAAGTAGTCTGCAGCCCACTTCATTATTATGTCTCTGTCATTACATAACGAAAACTGGTATTCCCGGTAAATGCTCTGAGTGCGCCACCATTCCTGTAATGTAACAATAGTATTTGAAGCACACAAGGCAGTGACTAAAATTTGCACAGCCAGTAATCTAAAACACTTTTTAGATTCTGTGTCTCTGTTTTTAAATTTCTATTTTTAAGTGTGAATATACACTGATCAGGCATAACATTAAGACCACTGACAGGTCATGTGAATAACACTGATTATATCTTCATCATGGCCCTTGTTAGTGGGTGAGATATATTAGGAAGCAAGTGAACATTTTGTACGCAAATAGACGACTGGGTCAGAGCATCTCCAAAACCACAGCTCTTTTAGGGTGATCCCAGTCTGCTGTGGTCAGTATTTATCAAAAGTGATCTAAGAAAGAAACAGTGGTCAAGACCAAGGCTTACTGATGCACTTCGTCCAACAGAGGAGCTACAAATTGCCGTTAATGCTGGTTCTGATAGAAAGGTGTCAGAATACACGGTGCATCGCTCTTTGTTGTGTATGGGGCTGCACAGCCGCAGAGCAGTCAGGGTGCCCAGGCTGACCCCTGTCCGTCGCCTAAAGCGGCAACAATGGGGATGTAAGTATCCAAACTGGACCACGGAGCAATGGAGTAAGGTGGCCTGGTCTGATGAATCAGGTTTTCATCACGTGGATGGCCGGATGCATTGCTTACCTGTGTAACACATGCACCAGGATGCACTATGTAATGAAGGGAGGCTGATGGAGCTGCTGGGAATCCTTGGGTCCTGCCATCCACGTGTATGTTACTTTGACCACCTCCCACAGGATTGTTGGAGACCATGTTCACCCTTTTATGGAAACTGTATTCCCTGATGGCTGTGGCCTCTTTCAGAAGGATGATGGTTTGATGATCAGGAATGGTTTAAGGAGCACAACAACGAGGTGTTGTCTTAGTCTCCAAATTTCCCAGATCTCAATCCAATCAAGCATCTGTGGGATGTGCTGGACAAACAAGTTTGATCCATTGAGGCCAACCTCACAACTTAGAGGACTTAAAAAGATCTGTTGCCAATTTCTTGGTGGCAGATGCCACAGCACACCTTCATGGGTCTAGTGGACTCAACGCTTCAGGGCTGTTTGGCAGCAAAAGTGGGACCAACATGATATTAGTCAGGTGGTCATAATATAATGCCTGACCAGTGTATTTTAAGGACCATGAACTTTACAGCTTTAACACACAGCATAAATTAACAAGCAGTTGTGCTTGCTGATGCCAGTAGTGTCCTTTTTAATGGGAAAATTGTCTGTGGTATATTTGAGAACGAAATTTCTTCAGTCCTCCTACTCAAAGCCTGCTGTTTGTTTCTCTCCCACTTTGGCATGCCACCTCCCAGTCTCTCTGCCAAGCTCTCTGTCTCTTTCTCTCTTTTGCAGATGGGTCCTACACACAGTCACATGCCCACGTTACATAATATTCAACATATCAAGCCTTAATGTCATGTAGCTCACGCAAAACAAGCACAAATCATCAGGCAGAAATGTTGGAAAAAAATCTTGAAATATGTTGTCATGCTCATTCATAATGTCTATTTATAGAATATGTGATTAGTAGAGACATAGTATGTAGCAAAATGTGGCACATCTAATGAAATGTACTTTACCAGACCAACTAAGCCAAAGCTGGATGTGGCAGTGGAATATTTATTTGTACGTACTCTGAAGCCAAAGACAAGCTTACTAACATCAGTACACTCATAATGGAGTCCTGCTTATTTTACTGTAGGCTTAACAACAGCAGCCTCTGCTGGCGCAAAATAAAGACTCACTCACAAATGTCCACAGAGGATTGTTATTAAATCCCATTACTACCACTCTAAATCAGTATTTAACCTCAGCAGTCTGGTTGGACAGTTTTTAAGTAATAATTTATGAATATTTCAATATAATAAATCAATATCTGGCACCTGTGATACCTGAACTGCCCTCTGTGGAAATGTTTGTGATTCAGGGCTTCATATTTCTATACAGTATATTCTCTTTTGGCATATGCAAGATTCGTAGTTTGCAAACACTCTCCCACCTGTCCTCTCTGTCTCCACTACATGCTGTTCACTAGACCAGAGAGTAAAAGCAGATGTTGGCTCAAAGGGATGATGGCCTTCTCCAGTGGTTCCCGCCATATGGTGCTCAACTGATCCTTCTTTTTGAACTAGTGTGTGCTTTCTATCTAACTGTACTAACGTAGGTCCCATGTCTCTGGCTGCACCAGAAACCCCATTTTCAACACATGCATGAGCGAGCGCATGAGTGACCCTACCCCATCCCCAACCCTCTCCAACTCTGAAATTACTGAGCTGGCTGACTCGCAGCGGGAGGGGAGAGGGGAAGAGGAAGAGTTGGAGGAGTTGGAGGACCTGGACGATGATATCTTTTTGGACGACCCGTGCTCGGAGCTCGGGGGAGAGGATGATGATGATGATGATGATGATGATGATGATGATGATGAGGGAGAGCTCTGCCGAGGCTCCAGCGAAGGCCAGGATCCCTTTTACGACCGCTCACCATTATTCAGTGTAGTGGGAAGGTTGGTGAGGTTTCAGGAGCATGCTGGTGGAGGAAACTAGCTCTTTCACGCTGAGATGCAGGGTCCGTTTCCCACGATAGACCTCAGCACAGCTGACATTTTACACAATATCGACACAGTGTAAGAGCATGTTCCCACAAGACTCTTGCTCTTTTCTGGACGGTGTATTCATGGATCCATAAAACAGAAATCAAAGTTTCTGCAACAATGTTTTTTTTTCTTGTGTGGCAGCCACAGATGTCCTGTTTTTAGCCTCTGTTTTTGGTTTACAGACATTTTCCATTGTACTGTCCAGTTGGCATTTTCAAGCTGCAAAAGCTGTAATGTCAACATGGAGTCGGCACATTTCAGTGGGATATACCAAAACCAACTTTACTTTCTGTGTGTATTTTAATTAATATCTCTTTCTTGCTTAAAAATCCAAACTTTCCACTTTAGTTTCTGTTCTTTGTCTGAGTTGTCATTTCTACTCTGTCTCAAATGTGTGAGACACAAATGTTCTCAAATGTCAATCCAAGCTTCTTCACTGTATGTTCCTGCGTGGACACTGGAGTAGACATTTCTGGGCTTCAAGGTTTATCTGTTGCTTTATTTTTTTAACTCATAGAATTAAATGCTTGGTATTATTATTTATTTATTTTTGCTTTTTCTTACACTATATAAGACTAAATGCTTCTCACTCAGTACAATTCTACTTGCCACACAACTGCTTTAAGTCCCCCAGGGGTGGGTCTAATCCTGCCACTTGTTTCCATCAAACTCCAAGCAATGTTGATGCTCAACGGCTGCTTGAGGTGTTTGTCTCACTTCTCATATGTGGCCATATGTACAGTAACTTTGAAATAGGTGTATTCACTAGACAAAAACACTGACATGTGTCGCAGAGATCTCTGTGACTATCTGTGATTTATACAGTAACCCACAGCAAAAATGTTCTCACCATGCTGTGAATCCTGAATAAATATGAAAGAGTCTGGAAATTATTCATATGAAATAGAAAAGAGGAGTATAAGGAAGACTCAAAATCTCAAGATGAAAGAGCTGGTTTCTACTGCAGCTGTCTCTCTTAGGCATGCCAGAGCACACGTCTTTTTATTTTGACCGTTTTTGTCAATTTTTACTTGAACACGTCTGATGATGAACTAGTGCCCCTCTTTTGCACAAATCAGCACATCGACTCAGGAGGTGCGCTTGAATTTCTGATGTCATTCGTTGATTTTTGGTGTAGCATACAATATATCAGGCTGTTGGCAGTTTTTATTCAAGCTGAGCCATGTTCCGTATGATGATTTCTGTTCCATTTGCTTTTGATTCATTTGAGTCGAGAAGTTGAAAGCATTTTTGTTCACCTTTTATGTCCTGAGCATGCCTTCTTTGCACCTCACCAATCTTGTCATAAGCCTGTCCCTTTTTTACACACCACCCTTAAATGTCTACCCCTATTGGCTCATGGAAAACGATCTTTGACTGCAAGATCATCTATTGTAGCTGAAAACTAGAGACTGAAAAACAAAAAAAAGAAAGAGAGACGTTTGTAGTTCAGTTGTTACCACATTTATCATTTCTTTTATAGTTTACAGTCTTTTACAGTTTTTGTCACTGCTAATCTTTTTTCACATCTAGTGCCTCGGGTGATACATCTGACATTTGTTAATATACAGTTAATACTTTAGTGTAGTGTTTCCAAATAGAGGCATGTTCATGACTCACATACTAGTGCAGTAGAATATAATCATGAGGCAATACAAAGACACATTATTTCAGGGTGAGGAAAACATCTGCTGTCCAGCTGAGTTTGAGCTGGTTACTGATAGTTAGAAATTATTTAAAGTTGTCCCTTACACACATGCTCCTTAGCCTCACCAAGCTTTCATTAGTATAGTGCAAAAGTTATGAATACTGCATGCGACTCATAGTTGTCCTGATATTATTGTCATTTCTACATGGTGAGGAAAAGCCACTAAGAAGCGATAGTAAAGGGCAGCCATGGCCATCGCAAGAGCAGTCCCAGCTTCTGTTTGGTTGCTTTGCAGCTCTGTGTTCTGTTGTCCAGTCCAGTGACTTCTGTAATTTCTGAAATGTGACACATCTCTTAACCTCTGAAGTTTTTAAATGTTTACTTTTTCCCTCTCTCCCCTTCTGCTTCCTGCGCAGGGCCTTTGTTTATCTGAGTAACCTGCTGTACCCAGTTCCTCTGGTGCACCGCGTGGCCATCGTCAGCGAGAAGGGAGAAGTGAAGGGCTTCCTCCGAGTAGCAGTGCAGGCCATATCAGGTAAGGCTCAGACCCTCAGCCTCACTGTTCTTGAGACAAATGGCCTGAAGGGATTGAAAGGACAGGCTGTGTGTGACTTCTTGAGGGAGTGAAGTGAAGGTGCTTTGTGTTTTCCTCCAGCTGATGAGGAAGCTCCCGACTACGGCTCAGGGGTGAGGCAGTCAGGCACTGCCAAAATTTCATTTGAGGATCAGCAATATGAAAAGGTAGAGAAAGTTGCATTTATGTGTACTTCATACATATACAGGACAAGTCTGTACTAACCCACGTGTGTTATGCATCTTGCTTTTGCAGTTCCAGTCAGAGTCCTGCTCTGTAGGACTGTCCTCTACAAGCATCTCCCAAGAGGAGCTTCGTATCGTGGAGGGGGAGGGTCAGAACGCAGAAATGGGACCCTCAGCTGATGAGGTCAACAACAACACATGTGCGGGTAATCATGTATTAGTGTGAATGGGCACATTGTGTGTGTGTGTGTGTGTGGTGTTCTACTCAGTCCAACGGTACCTGAAGAGTAGCACAGTTGACTAATAGACACAAGCCCTACTGAAAGATTCACAATACCCCCGTACCAGAACCGTCCAACCTCCTCTATCCATGGTCCATGTTCCATACCCAGAATACAAGCTTTCACCTGTGTGAAATTTGTTTTGGCTGTCATCATAGCTGGTGGAGATGAGCTGGAGAATACGCTGAAGGCTGGTCTGGAGGGCTCGCTCGATGCTCTGGAGCACCTCAGGATTGGAAATGTTTTTACCTTCAGGGTGACCGTCCTGCAGGCCTCCAGCATCTCTGCAGAATATGCTGACATCTTCTGCCAGTTCAAGTAAGCACTCATTCAAATCTTTTCATGTTCGCATGCACTATTTATATTTATTTTGTTGTAACTCGTAAATAATGTTTTGTTATTTTAATTTCAGCTTCATCCACCGCCATGATGAGGCTTTCTCCACCGAACCCCTGAAAAACACAGGCCGTGGCCCCCCCCTTGGATTCTACCATGTGCAGAATGTAAGAAGTGTCAGCGCAGATGATGGATAATGATGTGTTGCTATCGGTTTTAATTCGTCATGTACCTAAACATCACTGCGTTGTTTTTGCAGATTGCTGTTGAAGTTACTAAATCTTTCATTGACTACATCAAGACTCAGCCCATTGTGTTTGAAGTGTTTGGACATTACCAGAAACAGCCTTTTCTTCCTCTCTGTAAAGATGTCATCAGGTACTGTAATGACTGCTCATAAAAGCAGTACAATGTTTCTTCTTAGGCACAGATGATATTCTGTATACTGTGGTGCTTTTATATTTATACATACTGTAATTGTATCTTTTTTCTGCGAACAGTCCACTACGTCCCTGCCGAAAGCAGTTTCCGCGTGTGATGCCTCTGTCCAAACCAGGTAAATAAACTCTGAGCTGGAGTTACTTGTCTTGAATTGCAACATTCATGTACTTTGTCTTTGTACTCGTCTGGCTGCAAATCATGTCAAGTCATCTTAGCTTCATGTTGTTGGGTGTAAGCAGTGGACTCTGACGCCTCTCCGGACCGGGAGAAATCACTGGAGCTCATCCGATACCTGGTCCCAGATGTGTTCAATGGGATGCTGGTGGACTCGCTGTCAGGCCACGCTCTGTCTGCCGCTGGCTTGGCTGCTTCCCTCCTACTGGAAGCAAATGAGCGAGCTCAGTTGCCAGCTCCACCAACCTCTATCTGTTCAGTTATTAAAGCCCAGATGCCGGGTTGGTTATTGATGTCAAATCCTAAAGAATCCTGCAATGGAAAACCTTTTTTATATCAAGTAGTGTATGTAGTAAAATATACACCAAAGGCATAGCTATGCCATGTTACAGTTATTAATTAGCTACTATTTCATACAACACAATATGGAACTTTTATGTATAGATTTAAAGTGTAGTGCCGCCATCTTTCCAGGTCCCGGTTCCATGTACTTTAACTGAGCTTGTCACCTGCTTATAGAAAACAAGAAACATTTAGCATGTTTCAGGTATTTCTGCTATCGTTGTTACAGTTACTGGTGGTCACTGACTAGTAGAAAGGTAGTACTATTTAAGAATGACTTGAAAATTTAATTGATATAAAAAGGGACATTTCATGCATGGTGATTCACTTGGATTGACTCTCTGGTGTACTGTGTTTACTGTTGGCCTGTGTGGTGAATTTTCCCTGCAGTTCCCTCTTTGAGCTCCTCTTGCACTGGATCACAGTGCTTTTCTGCTGTAGTAATGATGGATAATTCTCTTACAGGGAAATATATACTTATATTGTACATTATACTTTCTAATTAAGTATTCATGTGGTATATACTGTAGCATGTTGTATGCATTCACAAATATATTTGTACAGTAGTACATCACATTACACTTTAGATAAGACACTGCATTATATTTATAATTTTCTATATATCTCATTTATGCTAGAGCTTTGGTCCAACTTCTGGGATGCATGTTCTTTGATAATTTTTCTCTTCTGAATCTATCTTCAATTGGAGCAATGCAGTTAGCTCATAGTCAGACTAAACAAATCATTTCTACAGAACGACAGCATAAATAATCAAAAGCAGATACTTTTAAAGGTGATTACTGCACATGGTTTCTTCAGTATTTGTTACTGCAGAAACACGGATAAGTAAGGTTTACAGATACTTAAGTGAACTCTTAAATGGGAAACAGGATTTTTGTTGGTTCTCCTTTAAGAGAGCACTGCAGAAGCAGAAGCAAAGGATGCTCTTCTGTGGGACTTTTCTTTCCCTACATCACTGATTTCCTTCTTTCTTCCCTTTCTCTTTCCTCTGTAGGGTTAGAGCTGTTCTCAGCACCCTGCTGACAGCCACTAGTTTGCTCTCTGTGCACTCTCAAACTAATAGTTTCTTCTATCTCCTTTTTCAAAACAGTACCTGCCACCAAACTGACAGCGATAACCCGCCCGCAGGCAGGACCCTGCCACTGTAAATATGATCTGATGGTCTTCTTTGAGATCTGCGAGCTGGAGGCCAATGGAGAGTGAGTGTCCCGAGTCATTTATTGCAAAGCATTAAGTAAATTTTTACTCATCAGAGACAATACTTTAGTAGAGCTTGTCATGAAATAAAGGTTTTAAAAATAAATACGTTATCGAAATCTTTGTTTTTATTGTAGCTCAAACAAGGTTCTTTTTGTCTGTGTCTTTCTAGCTATATCCCTGCAGTGGTTGACCACAGAGGAGGGATGCCTTGTCATGGCACATTCCTACTGCACCAGGTATGTCAGTCACTCAAATATAATATTTAGAAATATTAAAAAAGTATTCAAATGAACCACTTCTCTTTTTCTTTCTTTGCTCTCATCTGTCTTTTCTTCACATAAAAAGGGCCTCCAGAGGAGAATCACTGTCACTATTGTGCATGAATCAGGAGGTGACATAGAATGGAAGGAAGTCCGAGAGCTTGTTGTGGGTAAGTTTGGTTCGTCACCCTGAAAACCAAACTTTTCATCAACCGTGTATGAGCTGGTACTGAGGCACCTGTGCTTTCCCAGGACGTCTCCGAAACACCCCCGAGTCTGACGAGACCATCATAGACCCCAATATTCTCTCTCTCAACATCTTGTCTGCTGGGTATGTTAGGCCTCTGCAGGATGACAGGTACGTCCCACTGCTGAAAAAATTAGATGGAACTTTGCAGATTCACGGGGGAACATTTATTCTGTGTCTCAGATTCAGCTTGGTCGAATTTTGAACTTACTGTATGGTTCTGATTCCGTCTTCTCTGAGAACTAGTTAAAGCGAGAACTGAGAACTTAATTTCACTGGAACAGGACACATGGGCAAATGCATGGCACAACGAAACAGCTGCACTTGTATGTAAACGAGCACGGCAAGGAGAGACGACTTGAATGTTACCTCAGCTTTGAATGTTACCTTTCATTGGTTCTGTTACCTTTGTTACTGCATATAAGGAATATAGTTTCTCTGACTGCAGAATCCAGAGTGACTACAGCCTACATGAAACTATTTTTTCTTCATTTATTTAAAAGTAGCTTTTGTAACCTAAATCTTCCAACCCTGTAGCAGTGAGTTCACTCGTCCATGCTGGCTGTGCGACCCTCCTTGGTGTTAGTCTGTGCTTTTGTTGTTTGATCGTCATCATTTCACCCACATTTCACCTTGTTAATCACCCCACCTCTAACACATCCCCTCAACCACGATTAGATCTACTAACCTGAATACTGATGGACTTACCCACTCATTTGACTATATCTCACTTCTATATAAACACGTTTGTTATTAATATGTATTACACTAAAATGAATTCAAACGCATGTATTAATTACTGACTCAGCAGCATGTCTCACTTAAAGTAGTGTAAACTATCACTATCACACTTTAAACACTTTATAATTGGACTAAATATGATGTCATGTATTGGACATGCAACATTTCATCATCACTTTTTTTAAATGAAGAGTTGAATTGATTAAGAATCGCAGACTCTAGATAACAGTGAATGAGGAAGAACAACCCAACAGACACATGTCTAAAATTGTACAGTCCAAATCCAGCATAGGACAGATGCTCGGGAAGTTTTTTGTAGCTCTCTGTTACTTACAGGGAAAAAAATAATGCATTTGTTTTTCTGCAGCCAGCCATTAGATGGCAGTGGATTCCATTTCTAAGCTTGTGGCCCAATAAAAAAACATGTGTTTGTAGGTAGAAAATGTATTAAAGTAATGCAGTATTTACTGGCATGCCAAGATGATTACCTCTTCATTGGTCTTCCAACATCTAAAACCACTTACCATTACCATCACCACTGTATGGTGACATAAAAACCCTTTGATAGTACTATTTATCATATCATATTATGTCTTCACAGTATATTTACAGTGTCTTACCTGGACAAATATCAGTGTAATTTCTTTGTCAATGTCTTTTGGCCTAAATGATTATCCAATTGAAAAATATAAAAATTGCAAGCTATATTTAAAATGATTTAGCTGTTTCTGTTTTTTTTAACCTTAGTTAACCTTTTTGGGCTTATTGCTTAACCCCTTTGATTTCCTAACCACTCTCCCAAAAGCCTATCAATACCAACAACATGATCACCCAGACCCGGGCTTATTACATTTCAGTCTTAAGCAACCAAAGCCTCCCAGCAGCTCTGACCAGTGGTCCAACTCGACCAGCCTGTCTGGGATTGTGGTGCTACGTCAATGGTGTTTTCAACCATCAATACAACACTGAACACGTTTGCAGTTAAGAATTGGGTTCAAGAGCTCAGCACCAGATCAGGCTGTGACTCGGTGTGGTCTCTGCTCAGTCTGCTGATACTAACATCAAGGTATTAACGGATGCTAACATTTTTCTCCCTCCAGTCCACTAATGGAATGTTGTTTTTTGCTTTTGCAGACAGTTTCTTGATTCGGACATGCCTAGGTATATTGTTTTGCCTCTCTTCTCATGCTTTTCAGTTACACAAACATCTCATCTTTCCTGATGTCCTCTCCACCCTGTCATTTCCAGTGAATCTCCAGTGATTTCCTTCTCTCCTACTCTGATATTACTGTCAGCAATTCATTTGTGCCTCTTTATTTTCTCCATCTCATGAGATGTGAGGGAAGTGGTTCTGCATGCCCCTGGTTCTCTTGCTGCGCTGGGTGTGTGTTTGAGCTTTTATCGGGCTGCGGTTTATGATGGACTCGGTCTGCATGGCTCGCTTTGCTTCATGTGGACTGTTCCTGGTTGTGTCTCTGCTGGAGGTGTCGTGGGGCCAGTATCACACTACGGCAGCTGCAGGAATCTTATTTTATTAAAGCTTTTTCTAAGTGTACAGTCAGTGTTTGGTCACTTCTGTAACATGTACTGTATTAGTACTACTCACCAGTAGATGGTGGTAGAAATTCAACACAGTTCATTTCAAATGACTAAGGATGCAAGAAGAGATGATTTCCTAGCAACAATATTCAATAACAATATACATAAACTGTAATTTTCCACTTTCCTGTCTCCACTGTTTATTATTTTCATATTGCTGATCTTTGCAATGAAGTAATATTTTAAATCCGTGGGCATGATTTTGATACTTCTCGTTACTTCTAGTCCTAGGAGACAGAAAGTGCTTCCCATCACAGCTACAGAGTTTTAACAGGAACAGTCATCTACTGTCATCTACTGTTACTCAAGTGCTTCAGTATAAATAATCACATCATTTACAGTACCCACTCTGGCACAATATTCAGATGCGGCTCTTAAAATGTAATCCAGTGAACCATTACCTCACCAGTAGCACTTTGCCCAGAATTGCTGCAATGTTGCGAATATTTTTAAATCCTGCGTGTACCTCGGTGAAACACTGCCAAACCCCAGAAACAAATGCTTCCTCACATGTCACGCCAGCAGCATGACTTCAGTCTTGGCTCCCATATTTTTAGGAGGTAGTAAAATGTAGAGAAGCACATGTTGGTGCAGTGCAAAGAGGAAATTGCTTCCTTGTAGTGTAAGTGAACAGTTTTCAACTACTGGGAAAGTGGTGTGTGTGTGTATTTGTGAATGTCTGTTTGTGTGTGTGTGTGTGCGTGTTAATGTGCTTACTAATTACTTCAAAAACAGCTCATTACCAAAGTCCTGTATCTTTCACAGCGGAGCTGTCAGCTCTGGCTGTTTGCTTTCTTCTGGGTGACACATTGTTCACTTTCCCACAAGGATCGCCTCAGTGGAAGGCCAGTTGGGTTGAACATCTGAACCTCATGAAGAGGTTTGGGCTGTTTTATGGCTCACAGAAACATTAGTTTCCTTTTACAATTTTTACTTGGATTATCTTTTTTTAGATTTAGGGCTATGCTGGGCAGAGGGCCAGAAGAATGACTGGTTTCAGTGTGTGATTATTTGCTCCTAGGGGAAATGGGGAAGGTCGTGAACATAACGTATGGAGTAAATCAGAGGCGTAACAGAGAGCAGCATTGTTTTGCTTGAGGAACTGTCGTGTGCTGTTATTTGACCTTTGCAATGGTAGAGCAGGATGACAAAGCCGATCAGTACTTTGCACAGGATTTCTCAACTCATCTCTTATGGGTGAGCCGCTCTGTTCCTGACAGCGTTTACCGAGTGAGATAACAGTGTGAAAGAAGACAAACACCATCCCAGTAACACAAGCGCAAAACCACAACATACTTCCTGACTCTCACTTTCTATTCTTTTGCTGATTTCTTCTTCCTCACAGCATTTCCTTGGGAGTTGACCATAGGTACTTCACTGCCTGTCCCTCATTTCATCAGGCTGTTTCTCATCCCCCCGTCCCTTTTTTGCTGTACTCTGTAGTAGTCATCACAACTCTCTTTGCTTTTCTGTGATGTTTTGTCCAAAGCAGAGCATCTATTCAGTCAGCCTGTTGCATGCAAACAGATTTCATTAGCCCTTTTTTGAAATTTAAATGAATATTTCATTGACTTTTTTTTTTTACAAATCATAAGATTATGTTCTGAATGTTTCAGATGTAATTTAGTGCACATCCTACTGTATGTGATGAATAATTTTTTAGTTTCGCTCTGACTTCTAATTTGTTGCGTAATTTTGACTTGATTTTGATATTTTTTGGCTTCTTCTCCAACAAACCACTTTAGAACCTTCTACCGCTTTGAGGCCGCTTGGGACAGCTCCATGCACAACTCTCTGCTACTAAACCGAGTCACTCCGTATGGGGAAAAGATTTACATGACCCTCTCAGCCTACCTGGAGGTACAGTACAGTACATTCATGAGCGGCACGAATAGCTCGTATCGTAGTCACAGGTGACGTGTAATTACTCTGAAAATCCTCTACTTTATCATTTGCAGATAGAAAACTGCACCCAGCCTGCAGTTGTAACCAAAGATATCTGCATGGTGTTTTACTCTCGTGACACAAAGCTCTCGGCCTCCCGCTCTATTCGCAACCTTTTTGGTACTGGAAGCCTGAGAGCAGCAGATGGGTGAGTTTAAATTTTTAGACAATGAAAATCATATAGTATTAATAGTGTAGTGTAGTAAAAAGTGCCACCCTCCCTCCTTTTGTCTCGCTTCAGAAACCGCATAACTGGAGTTTATGAGGTCAGCTTATGTAACCTGGCAGATGCAGGAAGCCCAGGTGAGAGTTAAGACGTTGTCGTCATTTTGTATTATCCTCATTTCTGGACCAGTTCTAATCCTACACCTGTCTCTAACAAGGCATGCAAAGGAGACGCAGGCGGGTGCTGGACACCTCAGTGGCATACGTCCGTGGGGAGGAGAACCTGGCTGGGTGGAGGCCCCGCAGTGACAGCCTCATTCTGGACCACCAGTGGGAGCTAGAGAAACTCAGCCTCCTTCAAGATGTGAGGAACATATGAGACTTTTATTTTGTAACATGCGTTACTTGAATTAGCAGGTGCAGACACATGATACTGGCTTATTGAAACATGTACGTTTGTATCTTCTCTCATTTGAATGAACGGACATTACATACACTACCAGTCATAGGTTTGGCCTCACACTGCCATGTTTTTCATTAAAACATACATGTACAGCTGAGTTACCATCATTGCAAAAGAGTTTTCTAATGATCAATTATGTCTTATATAATTTTAAATGTATAAACTTACATCAGCAAACACATTGTTCTATTGGAAGACAGCACTAATGTTTGCTGATGATAGGTGTCTGTGAGTTTCTTTTAAAAACACGGTCATTTCCATGCGAGTCTACACTTTTGACTGATAGTTTATATCATGTACATGTGAAATTTGCTCCTTAACACAGATATGTTTCAAAGGAGCAGTTTGAATTTGTGTAGCTCTGGCTATGCCACATTTACTAGCTTTTTGGTTTGTTTGTTTTTTATCAATGACAATGTAATTTCTTTTTCCCCATATCCTCTTACATAGGTGGAGAAAACCAAACATTACCTCTTGTTGAGGGAGAAACTGGAGTCTACCCTGCTCGTGGGCCAGGAGTTCTTACAGTCCTGTGTGACTGAGGAGCTGAGTGATTCTCCTCAGCCCTCTGAGGTGGACCAGGATGTCGGCTCCAGCTCTAAAATCACCACTGAGAGACAGAGGGAGCTGGCTGCCAAGGTCAGCCATCATTACAGGGGTGGTGGGATGTTGATCAGTACTGGCTTTGGATTGGCGTCGTCATGCGATTTAAGTTATACAAGGACATTTTCATTTTAATTCTCTTCCACACTGTGGAGTTGATAGAACCACAGTTATTTGTAACTACTGCAAAGTTACATTTTCACCGGTATCACTTAAATACTGTGTATTGTATGTAAAGAACAAGGTACAGACCTGTTCTATAGGAACCTGAACCTTAAATGACTTCTGGTGGGATCTGATGTATAGAAAATAAAATTAACTGACCTTCTAGAGGAGGAAACACAGATGGTTCTGGGCTCTGAGAACAACTAGTTTTTCTATAATAAACGAGAGAAACGTTAATGTCCTGGCAAATAGTTTTGATTTTCTATTTGATTACATTAATGTTTAAGTTGAGATGTACAAGACATATTTAACTGCTACTGTGTAAAAGGAATACTGCTGTTAAAAACCATCTCATTTGTTTGCAGACTAAATATTATTGCAAATTTGTTTATATAGCAGTACTTTAAAAAGTGCACAATAAACTTTTTCTTTTTTCATTATAAAATTTTGCCCATAACACTGAAAATCAGAAAAATCATGCAATTAATCGAAATTCAAAATTGTATTCGCTGCCCAAGACAAATTAAAACACTGAGAGTGCTTCATTTTGTCATCATCATGATGTCACCAATACAATTATTCTGTGTCTGAGTTTATAAATAGACATTTGAAGCTTGCTGTCTTTTCACACAGTGTTTGCGGCTGCTCACTCACTCCTTCAACAGAGAATACAGCCACGTGTGTGTCAGCGCCAGTGAAAGCAAGGTAGTGTTTCAAAAACTCCCTAATGTGTCACACACACACACACACACACACACACAAAGATAATTTGATTAGTGTTTGTTGTGAGTGTTTCCTGACAGGCGATTCAGCATACGGCTGTGTGCTTTTGTGTCATAGATCTCAGAGATGTCTGTCACAACACTAAGAGACTCTGCTTCAGTCTCTGCTCTCAACACAATCACACCCTCCTCAACATGCCCCTCACTGGTTGAAGGTTACTACGCCAGTGCTGAACTCAGGTTAGTCCTACAACATATTTGTATGGTTATTGTTTAGTATTGATTGTTATCCTTGGTTGCCATGGTGACATAAAGTATAGACACCTGCATTGTTACTAGGGCTCTAATGTTTTTTTTTTATGTACTACAGACCACCTACACCTCGCTCTCGTGCCCTCAGCCCCACTCCTGACACACAGCAGGATGCAGCGACCAAGAAGTCTGTCAACGGAGCTTCTGAAACCAAACCTCGAACTCGCAAATTCGTCCCCGATATCCAAGAAATTAGAATCAGGTGAGTGTGCTTCATCCCAAAATGTCGTCAGTTTGAGCTGTGAAGATAACTATGTGTGGTAATATTTGATTACATTTTTTTCAGCCCCATTGTCTCAAAGAAGGGTTATATACATTTCCTGGAGCCACACACCAATGGGTGGGTGAAGCGTTATGTCGTTGTGCGGCGGCCATATGTCTACATCTACAACACGGAAAGGGATACTGTGGAGCGGGCTATTCTCAATCTCTCCTCCGCCCAGGTGGAGTACAGTGAAGACCAGCAGGCAATGCTAAAGGTCAGTCTTCAAAACGCCTCCTTCTTGCTCTCTTTTTGGTCAAAAGGTGTCTATAATAAGCTTTTTGTGTGTTTCAATAGACCCCAAACACATTTGCTGTGTGTACAGAACATCGTGGAATATTGCTTCAAGCTGCTAATGACAAAGAGATGCATGACTGGCTGTATGCATTTAATCCTCTCCTTGCCGGAACTATCAGGTAAAATACTTTCAAAGGTAAAAGTCAAAACATATTACTGGAGAACAAATATTTGATGTAAATACATATATTCTTTCTCCTGCCTCTCAGATCAAAGTTGTCGAGAAGACGAGCAGGACAGATGAGGATGTGAAACAAGATTCTGAACAAATCTCGTGAGAGACGGATGAACACAAAGACTAAAATGTATATAGATCCTTGTCCTTAATCCTTCTGTGCTGAGCCCCATCACTACAACCACCACCACCGTCACCGAGAACCATCTTTCTCCTGTACATCCTCAGTTTAGTGTCCTCTGCACTTAAAGCACCCATTTCATGTCAGGCTTTTTGCTGCAGTGTGAGTCTCGTAGTCTGAAGAACCTTTCAAAAAAAAAGCTTTCACCGTACTGTACTGCAGTTTCTTCATAACTGGATGAATGAAGAAAGCGGAAAGGTAGCAACAGTTTGTTATCTCAGATTACATGCGTATGGTAATGTACTGTAGTTGTTGTCAGAGCCACATCGAGCCTTATACATTTATTCCTTAAAAACATGCAGTTTATCTTTACTTAAAGCTGCCATGTCAGTGAGGATCACATTGCTACATTTGCATCAGTAAATAGACAAACATGCAGATTCTTATCTGCTCCTCTCTGCTTACATATATATATATATATCTAAATATGGTGTCTTACCAGGTTTGCATACAACGTACAGCTACGAATTACACGATAAAAGAAAAAAATGACAATTCAGTGTTACTCTTCAAAACATATTTCTCTGTTCTTTCTGGTCCATGAATCCTGCATTGAGCAATCTGCATCCTAATCCTAAAACGTCTTAGAAACTTGAGCACACACAACCTGGCAAGGGAACAGCATGTCATCTTAAACTTAATGATCTTGTGACGGTTTTATGAATCTATGTTGTAGGAGCTCTGAGGGTATCTGCATTCACATCAAATAATCAGATATCATCCAGTTAAACTCCCCAATTTAATCTCATTCTCTACCTACATTTTATTTGTTTTAAAATGTGATATATTTAGATATTTAACAGTTTTATTATTTATTTCTGCATGTATTTATTTACAAAGATGTTTATATTTCTAAAGTAGTAGTACAGTGCAATTTCTGCACACTGCACTTTTTAATATGAGTTCCTTGTTATCCTGTTTGAATAATACCACTTTGTCCCCATGCAGCTAATGCTACTGAAACATTTGAATAACTTGTGTGATTGGCCAGTTTCTTTGTGCTGAAGATTACTTGAATAATACTGTCCTCTTTAAGATAACACCTGATCGTTAACTAACTGTATATCTGACAAGATCAATGCACAAAGCTACCTTGTTAAATGATCAAAAGTATACGCAGTTCCTCACAGTACTGAATAAGAACCAGGTTTTCTGAATGACATGTATACTGATTAAATGTAGTGCCTCTCTTTTTAGTCATACTGTACAATATGCCTCTGCACTACTTGCTTTGGAACTACATTCTTCATGCTGCTATAATACTTTCCTGGAAGTATCTGCAGATCATATCATCACTTTCCTGCTTTTCATTGTCATCACTCTGCTATTCAGACTAAAGGTTTTATTTATGCTAATGCTACATTTCTTTTTTTCTGATCGGGCGATAAGATACTGTATTCTGTAGTATGGAATGTAGGCTACTTCATGTTTATGCATACAGAAATGTTGTATGTGCTTTGAATGGGAAATAAATCAGAGCTGTTGAGAGTATCAGGGTTCAAAATTCAAACCCTTTCAGCTGACTATTGATTAAAAAATGCTGCTGTGCAATTTTCTGCTGACTATAAATTTAACACCGAATCTGGTCACAGAGTAAAGACAGGTACAAGCTAAGAGTTGTTGTACGACGTTTGATTGGTGAGCATTCCTCAGGTCAGCCAGCCTAGAGAGCATGCTCTGACAGTGGAGACATTTCACTTCAACGTTCTTTGATCATTTTACAGCCCTACAATAATGTGCTGTATGTACAACTCTCATTTGTTGTGGTTAACCCAGCACTCAAGTATGTTGATATATTGTGTTTGTTGTGTGACTAGAAACCTAATCAAAGTCAATCACAGGTTTACACTCGTGTTTTAAGCAGCTATAGCATCATCACAAAGTGAATCTCCAGCTGTACTGTACATTACACTGGCTCAAGCACTCATTTCTGTCTCCTTTCTTTTCAAACCCAATCCTAAAATGTGAGCCTGGGATTACTCTATCCCGTCTGATCTCTATGCTGAGATTATTCCTCTCTGTCTTTCTTGTTTTAACAGGTCACATTTGAGCCAACCAAAGTTATGTTGTTGCAGTCACACACACACACACACAAAAATCACACTGAATGTACAATGATATTTGAAAATACTTATTCTGCTGGAGTGATTGTGTTGACTTGTCACCTGACAGCACTCTGGTTCTGGTTATTGATTGTAGGCAGGTTGTGGGTTATACTAGTAACAATCTGTCAACTGATGTGTGGAGGATTTAACTTAATTGGTTCATCATAGCCCTGTTAGGCATTGCATCTTGTACAAAGTAATGCTGTACTGTCACACTTGTTGTAATATCTACCTACACTTTCTTGCTCTAAACCTACTTTTTCTAATCCCTCCTTTTTGAAGGAACATCATGTACATTGTTGTGCTTCCACATCTAACTTTGTTTTTGCACTATAACATTTATTTTGCATTGTATATAAACATGGTTGCTGTGAACAGCTTATTATAAAGTTGCACCCATTTACAAAATCTTAAATGGGAAGTAGATCAGTCTGTGTCTCTGAGTGTTGGAGTTTAGCGTCAGATGTTTGTGTACACTAAACACATTGTCATATATTAAATAAAGATGGAAATTATGCAACACAAAGTGATGGACTCCTCTTTTTGTAGAAGATACTGGATTTGTACCTGGTGTAAATAAATACATGAATTAGGTTCTGACCTAACTAATAAAGTTGGTAACGTGAATTTAATAAACTTTAAAATGAAAACTGATGCAAAGGTCAGTCACATACTTAGACAGACGGTAAACTAGCTTCCTGGTTGTCAGCCGTTACCATGGCAGCAGGATCTCGAGTTGCCAAGTCCGCATTAAAGCTATGTCGATTATGCATTTCTTTGACGTTTATAACTCCAAGCATGTGTGTTTATCGTTATTTAAATATGAGATGTTGTCGTGCTCTCGAATCTAATTCACATCACCTTAATAGAACGTCAGCATGACACATATCCTGACTTTCGTGGACTTTCAAAACAAATACTTGAGCCAGTAATCAGGTAAAAAGTCATCCCACTAACCCTAAATGGTCTATTCATTCATTCAGAGTATAAAGACAGGCACATTTATTTACTATAGTATATATACTATACTTTATTTATTACTTTATTAATAAATAACTTACACAGAACCTCATACTTTACTATGATATCTTATGACATCCTAAATTGCCGCTTTGCCCTTAAGAAATCTGGCAACCCAGTGTGAAGCGCGCAGCGTGTCTTGTCTTCCAGTCACAAACTGTTTAGCTAGCAGATGATTGACAGACTGTTGTAAATCTATTTAGGACGTCTTCACATCACTTCACAAGGTCAGACACAAAGCCCAGACATTACCAGCCCAGTGCTACGAGTGGGAATGTGACTTATCTCTAAAGGCTTAATTTGACGCGCTATAAAAATGGTATTGCTGTAGCATTATACGTTTTGTATAGGACTTGATTAGTAGTACTGACGTTAGCTAGCTTTAGCTAAAGCCAACGTCCCTTACAGTTAGCGTTAGCTGGCTAAATGTCAGCTCGGTGTGGCAGACACTGCCACGTATGAGACAGGTTTTTTTAATGACCCACTTAAACGTTTTTCTAACTTCTAAATGAATCGGAATGATAGTCGGTACCAGGAAGCTGTGCGATAGCTGCGTAAATAGCTTAGTTAGTGCTTGTGACAGAGCGGATATAAAGATAGCTGACTGGACAAATGTGACCATGTTAACACTGTCCAAGTGTCTGTTAAACCTGTGTAGTCTCTGAAATACAAGGCTGGTATTTTATTGCCTACTACCTTGTAATAACCATAATCAGATGAGGTGTGTATATGTAGTGACGTTAGCAAACGCTGCGGTTACTTCAACAAGATTTATCCAAAAGTCACGCTTGCTGTTTGCCCAACTAGTCACTATTCCTGGAATAATACTTAATAATAATACAGCTAAAACCAGCTTTCAAAAGTCACTGACCACGTGCTGTTCATATAAATAAACACATTAGTGATTCAAAATGTGACCGTGAGGTAATTTAGCCTTTATTGTCAACACCTGCACCACAAGAATCAAATTTACACAGACTTCCCACTACGTTTCCCATTACTGTTTAGGAGTATGGCTGAGAAAACCGATGGTATCACCTCAGTTAAAAAGGGTCACACCTTCACTGACAGGGCATCTCTTCATTATTCAGAAATGAATCTGGACAGGTAAGTTTGATTTGGTCATTCACTATGAATGCTAAATTAGGATGGTTTGATTAGTAATACTCTTGTGGCATGTGCAGCACGATTAACACATTATACTTAAGTCAAGTAAGATGAGAAAGTCTTTATAATATAGGATCTACATGGACTACAATGCTACTACATCACTGGAACCAGAAGTGATTGAGGCCGTGACAGAAGCCCTGCGGGATGCCTGGGGAAACCCGAGTAGCAACTATACAGCAGGTGAAGAATACTATCTCATTAAATTAGTTTTTATTAGCATAGGTCAACTTTCCCTAAGTGCTTCTCAGAGTGCTGTGTGGACGTTTATTGTATCTGAGTGTTCAAACAATACTTTTACATAAAACATTTTATTATGTGTAGGTGCTAAAGCCAAGTCAATCATTAGTCAGTCCAGAGAGAATGTGGCGAGAATGGTTGGGGGTAAAGCAGAGGACATCATTTTTACATCAGGTGGAACAGAGGTGACAGCATTTCTGTTATATTTTTGTGCAATAGATATGGTTTTTGAAAACAATAATTGCTTTCAGCCATGGCATCTGTGGTTCACTGCCATGTTATCTTCTTTCAGGCCAACAACTTGGTGCTCCACACTGCTTTAGATCACTTCAGGAGAAACTGTAGGGCAGCAGATCAAGGTGAAGGGCACCAGAATGGATGCACTGGCCTTCCTCACATTATCACCTCTAATGTGGAACATGACTCAGTTAAACTGGCAGCTGAGCACCTACAGAGAGAAGGCAAGGCAGGTAGGAGGAGATGAACAAATCATGACTTTAATTTAACTACCAAAAAAGCTCATATTTAGTCCCTTGCTTCGCTTGTTTTGGTAATTGTGTTTTTGTCACAGATGTGACATTTGTGCCTGTGTCTAAGGTGACAGCTCGTGTGGAGGTGGAGGATATCATTGCTATGGTGCGTCCCAACACTTGCCTTATCTCTATCATGCTGGCCAACAATGAGACTGGTGTCATCATGGTAAGATGAGATATGGGAATCATTTATGTTTAGCTATGAAATTTTATTTTTATGGTCTCAATCGATGTTACAGTAGGATAATCAGTCTTTTTCAAAGGTGGAATTGGTGATGATGACTTTTCAAGTTGAAAACAAAAAGCTTTTATTTTGAATATATCTCTATCTACACACAGTCTTATGCTCCGTAAATGCTGAAACTCTTTCCTCTTGTCAGCCACTCCAAGAGATCTGCCAAAGAGTAAAATCTCTTAACAAGCACCACGAGCGGCTCAGGATCCTGATCCACACTGATGCTGCTCAGGCTCTGGGGAAAATCCGAGTAGATGCCTGTGAGCTGGGTGTGGATTACCTAACCATAGTGGGCCACAAGGTCTGTTGTGTGAAATATCTTAACTTTGACATACGAAAGACGTAAACAGCACACATTATTGACACGTTATGTTACATTTCTAGTTTTATGGCCCTCGGATTGGTGCTTTGTATGTGAATGGCCCTGGAACAAGAACACCACTGTATCCGATGCTGTTTGGAGGAGGACAAGAGAGGAACTTCAGACCAGGGTACAGAAACATTTTATTGGTTAATTAATAAATTACAAAATAATCATGCTGAGACCAGAGTCATGTTTATATTAGGATCTGATTCCTTTCTTTTGAAATATTTCAGCACTGAAAACACACCAATGGTTGCTGGTCTGGGAAAGGTCTGTTTTTCTGCTCTGTATACTGTGTTTGTTACAGCAATTTAAATCCTTTTTAAGGTTTTTAGAACATTGTACAGTGAACAACATTTGACTTTAAATAAGGTTTTCTCTTCCTGATTTAATTGTCAATTATTTAAGTTGGAAAATAAAAATGTTGTTAAAGCAGTTGAGCACAACCCAAATGTGTTTTTATTAATGGTTTCTAATTTATCATTATAAAATACATTAGTAACTCACATATGATAGATATGACCTGTAGAAAGTGTTGTTTGAATGTTTAAGAGATTACCTTGTAGTGTGGTTGAATTACAAGATTTAGAAAATGTCATGAAGTTTCTAACCATCTGCACATGGTGGTAGAGATGTTTTATAGATGAAGGTCTGTACTTTACTGTAAATGTGTTAAAAGATGCATCCAGTTAACATTTATATTGTTTTTAGTGGTTGACTGTGTCACATTAAGCTTCTTTTGTAGTTACTGGTTTATTTTGTTTTTGTGTTAGGCTGCAGAGCTGGTAACTGCTAATCTGTCAGAGTATGAGAGTCATATGCGAAGTACCAGACTTTACTTAGAAGAACGACTGCGGGTGAGTCGGATATTATGATTCTTTCTGTGATAATTGTAAATGCTGATGTCATTAGCGTGTGATTGAGATTTCTTCTGTTTAGTGCTCTTAAAAGATGAACCATACTTTTTTTTTTTCAGGCAACATTTAAAGACAGGCTCCACTTCAACAGCCATTACACCGGCTCTGATATCCTCCCTAACACATGTAACGTGTCCATCCTGGGCCCAACATTACAAGGTGATGTCATGACTCTTCCGTCCCTGTCCTGCCTTTGTTTTGGTGTCCTCTAACCCTACACCAATGTTTGTCAGAGGCAGTTCATGACCTGCGTGGGGCTGTTTGTAAACTACAGAGGCTTTGAATGATTAATCTCTCTCTCTCTCCTGCTTTAGGCTGGAGGGTATTGTCCAACTGTAGGAGGGTGTTGGCCAGTGTTGGTGCCGCCTGCCACTCAGACAGTGGAAACAAGTAAAAAGAGTCATTTATTTCACCAGTTATGGTTTTGGTACGACACCATATTGAATTCTATTATGTAATATAATCCTCTGCACTGCATTGTATCTATCAGGCCTTCCCATATCCTCCTGAACTGTGGCGTCCCCGCAGAGGTGGCAGCCAATGCTCTGAGGTTGAGCGTGGGCAGGAGAACGACCAAAGAAGATGTGGATGCAGTTGTAGAGGACCTGAGGGAAAGCATACTACTGTTGGAAAAAAATTAACTGATGGCGTTCACGTGCACAAACCTAAAGAGAACATCAGGATGTACGCAATCTCAAATACACAATCTGTTTTTACTGTTGCATTAACTGAGCATGTCAAACTGATAATTTATTTGATAGGAATGAAAAGGGAAGAACTTAAATTGACCTGAGGAGTGTTGTTATGGAGTCATGTACTCAGCTTCCATCATGTCATGCGAGTAGCTCATCAGCTAATTGGAGCCAGGGTAACATGTATGAGTGTTATTGAAATTTAATATTCAAATAAACATTTTTTTCTCTCATCTAATCGTGTCATCACTGATGACTCAAAACTGCTGATTAAACAAAAACATTTCATCGCTGAATCAGCTCACTCAGATTAACTTTTAAATTACTAAAAAAACAAAGATACCACTCATTGTAATCCACCATGCGTTGGCTCTGACTTCTCCCATTACTTAAGTTTCCATGTTGCCTCAGCACCCCCATCTCCAGTGAAGCGTTGGGTGCATGTGCCAACATATGGTCACTGCCACACAAAGGGGAGCAGCAGGCCACAAGTGCTGCATCGCCATCCGTCTTTTATTACCTTTCTATCTCACTGGCTCTGACCCCCCCTCCCTGTCTCCCCAGTGGCCATGCTGGCCAGCTGGCGGCTGCTAGGGTGTCACTTTCCTGGCTCAGGAGGAGGCAATAAGTGCATGAGTTTTTTGTTATTGTATGACAGTTTGTGCATATGACAGCGTTATAGTAACCTGCTGGGGTCCAAACAGCTCCATGGAGTTTGTTCTGCGTGCCATAACCTTCTGACGGCAGGCAGGGATGGAGCTTCATTGGGCCATCCAGGCAGCTCGAGCAGGGGATCTTGCGACCCTGAGGGAGCTGTCATCTTGTGGTCATCTCTCACCAGTCATCACTGACGCTCAAGGTGCCGGCCCAGTGCACCACGCTGCCAGATGTGGACGCCTGGAGTGCCTCGTGTTCCTGGTGAGTGAACTGGGTCTGGCAGCTGATCCCAGGGCCTTGAACAGGGCCACGCCAGCACATGATGCAGCAGCTACTGGGCACATCCAGGAACTAAAGTGGCTGGTGGACCCAGGAGGCTGCAACATTGAGGTGATTTTATGTTTCTACACACAGTGAGAGAGACTTAACCTGAGAGCTTAAATGGTTTGGAGAGATGTCCAACTTTTCATGGTCGATTCTACCAAGTCAATTGTGCGTGAATGTAAACTGAGGTGATTCCTCTTCACGATCATCCAATTAATCCTATAGAGTGCAGTTACGTCACTGCAGTTGTAAAAGGTACTATACTTTTTCATAGGTACTACATGCTGATTACGTCACGTGTGGTGTTGACTTACTGGGTATTATGTAGCAACCTGTAGTACATCAACATGCTTGCTACAAGACAGGAGCTCCCAGTAAACTTGCTGTTCGTTGCATGGTGATCTACCTACATTTACTCAAAATGATGATGATGACACCGCTATGACAAATAATGGCACAAACAATGTTTCAACTTATTGTTTCTACTAGTCATAGAGGCCACCAAATGCCTTACTTGGTTGCCCTCATAACATTTCCCACTGCAGCTTTGGAAAAGTAAACTGTTTACTACTGTGACTTTCATCTTATCATTTAATCATTTCCACAATTCCATGGAGTCTTTAACATAGAAGAGTTCAGTTAGTCTGCACCAGCTCCATCCAATGCAGATCTGTGTGGATGGTTTCAGGATAAGGATGCTTCTGGTGCCACTGTGCTCCACCTCGCAGCCCGTTTCGGGTGCATGGAGGTTGTTAAGTGGCTGCTTTCTGTTGGAGGAGTGGCAGAGGTGGAGACAAACTGTGGAGCTCTTCCTGCTCACTATGCTGCAGCCAACGGCGACCTCACCTGTTTGAAACTCCTTGTTCAGCAGGCTCCTGGGTAAGCACTTCTTTGCCCTTTCTTTCACCTTTGCTGTGCTAGGGTTAAACATGAATCTAAAAAGAATCTAAGTACCTTTAACGCCAGTAAATTTAAGGAGAAGGATAAAACGATCTCGGCTAAACTGCATAAAAAACACAATAATAATAATACAATAATACATTTTAGAAAGAAAGTTTTTATCCATGAATTCTACCTAACTACCAACTACAATTATCTGGATAGGAAAGAGATCCTGTCTCTTCACCACCTCTGAAACCTGAGCCAGTGGCACTTTGATGAACAGATAAAGAGATGTTGCTCTTCCTGCTTCATCCTGTTGTTCCAGGACACTGTGACTGTAATTTGCATGACACATGGTGGGGGTCAGACCATCACAGGTGACCATCAGTAACCTGTGAATAATAAATACATTGAGACATCAGCTGTTGAAATACAGTATGTCAGTGTAAGTGCAGTGGGCTGAGTCTTTGATTCTTTAATGAAGATACACGATATCTAAAAAAGAGTGTACAGTGTAAAACTGTAAAAATATCAGTGCAGCGTTACAAAGTTAGCATCTTTATAATAATTTAGGTTTTGTTTTTGAATGAAGCTAATACAGCCATTTGTGGTGTGGAACGTCAGAAAACATAACAGGTATGATGAAAAGCTGATATGGCTGAAATACTGTATCAGTAAATGCAGGCGGGGAACGTTACAGTATGAATTCAATCTTTCATTAGATTGTGTTTCACTTTAAAAGCAAGGAGAGGTCATGAAGTGGTCAACAGACATTTTGCATTAGACAGCTATGACAAGCCTACATTAGACTTGTTTTATTGGTTTCATTTGTGCTTTTTGTTAATCTAAAACATCACATGTCTAGTTCACAAGGTGAAGTAGAAAAAGCTTCAGTTACAAAGACAAAATGTATAAACCCGCAATGAACTATAGCCCAATGTTTGTAACACTAAACAGTGTTGGTGAAATAAATCTTCAGGTTTGCTTTATAGCAAATGTAATAAAACATATTAGCCCTGATATGATTTTGCTTTCAAAACACACCTAAGCAATCAAGCAGCACTGAACTTTACAATAAACATGCCTAAAGACACTGAACTCTTGGTCAGAAGTAATTTCATTATTCCAAATAGTAAAGACATCCAAACTAGAAACTAACTAGGTTGGCACATGTCTCTTACATGGCTGTTGTCAGCTGTGAGGCAGAAAGGTTACACTGTTGACTATGCAAATGTTGTCTTTGTCCTTTTATTTTATTTTTTTGTAGTAAAATATCTTAATTAATTTAGTGGAGATTTTATCTTTGTTCTTTTGGAAGCATTATCAGTGAAAGTCACAAACAGAAATGTAGAACATGTTGCATTTAACTGAAAGTATAGCACTTTTTCTGGCAGACTAAGACTGGTGCATTGTCGCAGGTAGATTTTTGTAATTGCTTTGTAACTGACTGACACTGGTAACCTAACCTTGTGTACCCCTTTTGTAATTGTTTGTTGGGCAGGTCAGTAAACCATCAGACGGTTATCGGTGCTAGTCTGTTGTACCTGGCCTGTCAGGAGGGTCACCTACATGTGGTGGAGTACCTTGTGAAGGAATGCGGTGCTGACGTCCACCTGAGGGCCCACGATGGCATGACCTGCCTGCAAGCTGCTGCTCACATGGGTCACGAAGCTGTGGTTGTGTGGCTGGTCAGCAGAAGAACACAAATTTATGTTATATTACTATTTGTTGTTTACTATCTAAACACTCCGTATCTGTTTTCATAGGTGACCTGTACTGATGTCAGCCTCTCCTGCCAGGACGCAGATGGAGCAACTGCCCTGCACTTTGCTGCCAGCAGGGGGCACTACTGCATCTTGGAGAGGCTGCTTCACATGGGTTTAAAGCTCGTCAAGGATTTCTGGGGAGGGTCTCCACTACATGATGCTGCAGAGAATGGAGAGCTAGAGGTTGGATGCAGCTTTCTCCAGAAGTTGTTTTACTGTTGTTTGATCTTATGAAGCTAATAGCTTAAGCTGCTAATAAAGCAGTTTCCTTAAAGAATGTATATTGCCGTTTCCGTCTCTACTTACATTGTCTTATTTCTTCTTTTTAGTGCTGTAAAATCCTGTTGGCTTATCAAGCAAACCCTTCAGATCGAGACACTGATGGGTTCACAGCAGCAGACTTGGCAGAGTACAACGGACACTATGAATGTGCCAGATATCTCCGTGCTGTGGAGAAAAATGTAAGCTCTTCTACACCTGTTGTATGTTTTAGATTGCACATCTCCTCTGCTTTTATAAAGCTGGGCAAGGAAATCAGAGCTAGTTTGGGACGTTTGCTCAACAGTACTTCTTTCACTGACCCTACTTGCATTACTCTCAGTTGAAGAGGTCTAGGAAAGTGGTTGTGTTTAATAAGGCATTACAGGCAGGTGAGTGCTGGAGGTGATTCTCCGTCCTTACTTTGCCACCAAGGGCTCTCTGAGATGTGCTCTTTTGTTCGGTGCGGAAAGCATGACACTCCCTAATGTGACTGATGAATATTTTAGTGTTAACACCTTGTTTGTCATGGATTTGCCTTTTCAAGTCAGAGGTCAAGGCAATTAAAACAGGCCTGTGTTTAACTCAAGTTATTTACACTTCCTTTAAATGTAATCATTAGGTTTGCAGAATTACAGTTGATACTAAAATGTGAGCTTGTCGATTTGATTTTAAATAAGAAACAGTGAATACTGTCCACTGAAAAAGCCAAAGAGAACCACTCTGTCAGCAGAGTCGTTTAACCTTCCAGCCTCATGGATGTCCTCATGCAGTCTGTCCCTATCACACTTCACTTGCTGCCCATAGCGCAGACTCCACAGTTATGTGTACAGAGCAATGAAAGCTGTCAGCCAACAGAAGCCTGAATAAGTCCGAAGAGAAGAGCTGCACTCATACTTGGATGGGATGATGATAGGGAGCCAGTGGGCCGTGGCTGCCGAGCTTCCTTTCTGAAATAATCCTCTCATCAACAATGGAGTGCTAATTAGCGCCGGAGCCGCTGCAGCATCGGACGCAGCCGGAGCCGCCACCGGGTACGGGCCTATCAGTTACCCCTCTCCAGCGGCTCAGATAGAAGGCCCAGGGGCTGAGCCCGATATGAGATCCACAAGCTTAAGTTTCAGCGTTTTCACCATTCTGATGCCTGGAACCTGCAACTCTATCCCTGTGTGGAGTTGGAGAGCAGGATGTCACTGGCTTCAAACACACCTTTGATTGTGTGTCATGTCTTTTTTCCAGGGACTTGGAAGTGCTATGATTGTCACCTTTGGACTCTGTCTAATGTTGGTAGCAGACAGAAAGGTGTATTATGTTCCTTGGTAATAGACACAAACAGAGGCTTGATGTGAACAAAGGGGTCACCTGAGACAGCACCTGGAATAGAAGTTAATTGATTTAAATCCCCATAATATTTGGACATCAGGCTACTGCTCTGAACTGTGAAACGAGCTGCATACGTCCAGCAGACATGCCTTGATTACATTTGTTTTCTTTCATGCTTTTAGATTTCCACACAGATCACAGGTTTCATTGGTTCTAAAATGTCAGTCACATAATCTCATTTCCGTGCAGGGACCTAAATGAACTGGGACATTGACCTGGGAGAGCTGTGTATTTGGCCTCTCCGCATGTTTGGATCGCTCACAACGAGGTCAAATTCGTTCAGCCCTGTCAACCGCTCTTCCTCATCTCGCATCTTGGGAACAGCTGCAATCAAATAAACAGTGCATGGCATGAGACTTACTTCACACACACTTGTGGCTTTTGCTCTCTATTCGCAGCGATCAGGCCAAAGATACTGTTGTCTGAGAATGGTATTTTTAGAATACATAGACAGAGGAAACTCGTTCCCATTTATCACTGTCTTTTTTAGGACACAGTTTAAATTTCTGCATTGTTTTTTATAATGGGAAAAAACACATATCCTCATATAGCTTTTTACATTCATGGGATTGTCTGATTTACAAAGTCTGGCTCCAGCCCTATAAAATCTTCATCAGATCCTCACGTGATAGCCTCTTATACATGTAGATCCAACTTTAAAACTAGTCTACTGTTCAGTTTTCACCATGTAGTAGGTGTAGAACAGTGGACATGTCTGTCGTCAGACGACTTTTGTTTGTTGTAATCATTCCTGATTTGTACCAAAATCAGTTTTGCTGTGTTTGTCAAGATATCCATTTAAATTATCTTATGCAGGCTGCCACGGCTACATTAACTTCAGTAAGCAGTGGTATGTCCCCCATCACTACAGTCAGAGGCAAAAGAAGAAAATGCTTTTTGGTGTCACATCCTGTTTCCAGTGTCACATTGTACTAGTCACCTCCGGTGAGTTTACATCCCACCCAAAAGAAAAAAGGAGCTCCCTTGTCCAGTTGGCCCAAGTGGAAAAATCATCTGAACGCTCGTGGATAAAATGTCTGTTTTCCAGCTGCTTTGACAAGTCTTCCGCTGATACCTCCCTTCGTGTGACAACATGGCCATTGGTTTGTCCATGCATTAGTGACATTACCAGCCACCCTATCCTTTCCCTTAATTATTAACAGCATTCTCCGATCAGAGTTTATTGTTTATTGCCTGGCGGCTCTTGGCCCGGTGGCGTACATGCTCGTGATGGTGTCAAACGAGTGGTCGGTGATCTTAAGATAGCTTCACATCCTCAATACGAAGAGGCCGCCCTGGATACCTGACGGCACGAGTCGCTGCCTCTGGAGTTTCATTGAGCAGTGAAGCTGTAACTGGTGCGTGCTGGGAGGATTAGTCAAGGTTAGTGAGTTTTAGATGACTTTTAAAGTTTTTGTATCACAATTGCATTTGTATTTCTGCTTTATTTCTTTATTTTTCTTTGAGCATTTGTTCCTAAGAAACTGATTGGACAGGCTGAGTAATTATTTTTGTAAAATAAAAGGAACATTTAGTCATTTCAGTTAAAGAGGCCCTAGATGGCATATGTTTTGGCTTAGCTTTACCTATTTTCTGATCAGTTATTGCCTCTTACGGTTAGGCATGACTAATACACCAGGCTCCTGGCCAAAGACTATATTTTGTCATTGTTGATTTTTGTAAATTGGACATGCTTTTTCTCCTTTTTCTGAATCGTGCACTGTTTCTAGATATAGTTTCTAATCCAGCAGTTGTTATAATGTTCCAGTATGAAGTAGTCAAATATTGTCATTTGTCTTGTTTTGTCACACTGGATGAAAAAAAGGTTGTAAATGTTGGCAAAAACATTGTGTCCTCCGTTTATGAGCCTCACAAGCATTTACCTCCTCGCAGGAAACCTGAGAGTATTTTAAAATGTGAGTGGACATGTATTTACACTAGTAGTGTTCTGTGTATAATGCATGCCCATTGTATACATTCCACGTTGCAATTTATCACCAAGAACGTGAATATTTCATGTGGAAGCAGGTTGTTTTAATGATTGATTCCAGAGCGCAGAATTACAAGACGTGTTTCTTAAATACACATGGTGTGCTGAAATACTTAAACTCTCTCATGGCTCGACCTACAGGCACCACAGATTACTGGTGCTGCATGTTGAGGCAGCACTGAGTAGCTGTTTCTTAAGTCTTGGCTCCTCATCTGTTGTGATCGGGGTCTTTGTGGTCTTTGATAGAGGCTGGGTGGAGCTGGGCCAAAGCAGGGTTGGGCTATCTATATCTGCAATTGTGATGGGGTGCTGATGAAAACCAAATGCTCCCTGGCCACTGAGTCTAATTAAACACACACACACACACACACACACACATAAGGAGCAGCTCACTGTAGCTTTTAGGACATTGAACTGTTACGAGAAGGTTCGCAAAGGAATCAGGCTCTCTCGCTCCCCCTTTCTCTAGCCCCCTTGTTTATCTATTTATGGATTGCACAACTTCGGGGAAGTTTATTCCTCCGCCTGAGTAGTGTCACAGCATATTCCGTGCTGTTCGACATCAAAGTGCAGTGTGAGAGGAAATGGCAAGGACCACCTCGTGGACACAACAGCAAGCAGCAGTGTATTCGAGCTGCCTTTGATGTTTTGGTTACTAATAGTGTCCTTGGAGAGCTGAATTTGAATGGAGTGCATTAGGACAACACAGTTCATTAAAGGGAGCTAAATGTTTCCATGTTTTGCTATTTTGCTCATAATTACAATCATTTTAAGTGATCTTGCATATTTATTAATCCCTTTTATTTAAAACTGTTGTTTTAGTTGCATAATATACATTTTATTAGGGCAAAGTCTTAAAACACTACGTAACTCTTTTTGTCTGTAGTGGTCCTCCTCCCACCTTAAGCAGACCACAAAGCTGTAAATGCAGAGCGATGCACAGCGGTGATGACACGTTCACATATATTCACACAAGTGCAGAAACTGAATTCAGAAAACCTGATCACAGTATCCTTACCCACTGAAGAGAACGCAAAGCAGCCGTTATGTACGTGCACAAACTGTTCAAATGAAAGTTTGAAAACCTGTGAAGAGAGAATAGGTGTCAGACTTTGTGTCAGTATGAGGCTCCATCAACCTTTTAAGCCTTATATAATAATTTTTTTTTACACAAAGTATTTTATGTAAAGTGTCTGACCAGGTTGTTATAGTAGGTGTGATGTGACTCAAAATAAAATTATGAACTTGACAAATCCCATGATTGTCCCAACTCTTCCAAGCCTCATGATTTATCAGTAACTTATCATTTTGATTATTATTTGGATCTTCAGAGTTTGTTTTGTTGTATTTGCAGACAGCCTGTATAGACAAGCCCAGCGAGGTGATCACACAAGTGGAGGAAGAAGTGAAGGTAAAGCCAGCTGTGTTGTTGCAGCGCAGCAGGGAGGACTACTACGGCTGCCTGAGTGACACATACATGGATAGTTTAAAGGTAACATTAGTTTTTATCAATCAGCATTTGACTATTCAATGTTGTTAATATTGATGACCTAATAGTAATAGTAACCACATCTTTATTGTCAAAATTAGCAACCTGAAAGTGAGGAGTCCCCCCAGGCAAGATACCCTCAGCCTCCTCCTCCACCTCCTTTACCCTCTGATTCCTCCACACTTGTGCAGCCAGAGAAAACCGCTGTCAGCAGAATAGAGCAGGTTCAAATCGCAGCCTCTGGTAAGAGGAACGTTTCTTTTTATCTAATTGAATCACTCTTTTAGGAAGAAACAGAGCAACAAACTGTTTTTAAACTATGATTGACTGAGGAAGACAGATGATTGTGATTTGTATTGCAGTTATTAGAGGTTTCAATCAGCCAAAGGCAGCTGGGAGAGACACAGCTGCCTCTGCTGATAAGACGATGTTGCCTGACACAAATTTCCTGGCTGAAAAAAGACTTCTTGGGGACATGAAGTCCATTAAATCTTTGAAGCAATCGGGGATATCAGGGGTCTTCACTGGGCAGGCGGTGAGTGCAATAAGCTTTCTCTGTTTAAACATCCTTCTTCTGCCAGTGCTTCCCTTCTTTAACGAAATTGCAGATAACGTCATAATTACTGATGTTTGAAAAGAATAAAATGGTGGTCCTGCCCACCGAGGAGGCCAACCTGTCGGACATCGACTACCTGGTGCCCACCCATGATGACAGAGGCAGTCCCATTGCCGAATGGAAGAGGCAGGTCATGGTGAGACAGCTGCAGGCCAGGCTACTCGATGAGGAGGATCAGAGGAGGAAGGTAATAAAGCTTCCTACATTTATCTGATGTAATATTCAAGGAGATACAATCATTCAGTTTCTGCAAGCAGTTTGAATATGCCTTGTTATGTATATTAATTCATAATGAAAAGAATTGGTAGCTGCAGCCCTAGAAAAGTGTTGTACAGCTGATTTAAAAATAAAAATTCTCCTTCAACCAATGCTTACTAAGCCTTATGCAGACCACAATGAGCAAAGCAAAAGTTGTGGTCTGCGTTTCTGATACTATTCTAAACTGCATTTCTAAAAACACTTTTACCATTATCATTTACTTTTAATTGCATATAACAAATCACTGAAGCCATAACACATTGCTAGTCAAAGTCATAATTCTGAGGTTTGGATGACAGTTTTACTGTATCATTACTCTTTTTCTTCTCACGCCTAAGCAATTTGAAATGTTAAAAATGACTTTAAATTTGACATGCTGTATTTTTATCTGCGCTCTCTTACAGGAAAATGGGAACAGATATCCCAAAGTCAGCTGGAGGTACTCCCAAGCCCACAATGCCATCCTGGGGCCCTCTGGTGAGCTGCTTACTGAGGATGACCTCATCTATCTGGAGCAGCAGATTGCCAGCGTCTCCATGCAGAAGAACTGTGAAGGCTACGAGCTGGAGCTGGCTCGTTTAGCTGAGGAGCTCCGGCACATCCTGCCTGCGCCCATAGTCAACATCACCGTCAACACACAGTTCAGAAACTTCACAAGTCAAATTCCTCTACCTGTGTGGTGCGGCCGCATCTCAGGCATCGTAAAGAGCATGTCTCTGCTCTTGACCAACCTGACAGACCAGCCCTACAGCAAGATGCCCAACACCGACCTGATCGCCGTGTTCTCGCAGACGTCAGATAGACACAACTCCACCAGGGGACGCAGGGACAGGATAGAGGATGAAATCCATCAGTTTGGAGTGTCTGTTAGGACTCTTAAGTCTAACTTTGAGACACAGAACTCACCTTTGTCCAGTGAGCCCGGTGAGGCTGTAGTGTTAAGTTCGTCCACACTGCTTGATGCCACAGTGTCAGACAAGCAGCCTAAAGTCTTGGATGCAGCCCCAGAAACAGAGCAGAAAACTGACTCTGGGATTGACAATAATGAAAATGTTGCCGAAGTTCTGGAGACCACTAGCCTTAGAAAAGAGCGCATAGTTGTGCTGTTCTTAGGTCACTGGAAGAAATCTGCTTATTCTGTGACACTGAAGAGCAAAGATGCAGCAGAGAGGAAGCTGAGCGGTGGACACCCGGAGGTCGCGGACAAAACTGTGTCAGGTCATAGAGGCAGCATAGAGAGTGCCCAGTCCAAGATCATGAACAGTTCTCTGGGGCATTTCTTTAAGCAGAGGAGCGCTGTCAACAAGATGCTGGGAAACTGGAGGAACATGATCTCCAGTGTCCCATCTAGACAGATACGCAGGTAGGGTTGCATGACTTTTTCTAACTAACATTTCTTCTAATATAAACTCTCTTCACACTAGGTGCCATCCTGCTATAATCAAGCTGTGTGCCAGCACCATATGTCAAATATTCACCAGAGGCTGATCTGACTATTGCTCTATGAGTGACAGAAAGTCCACAGAAAGTCCATTAACCATGCAGTGTTATCTCCAGGCTCCACAGGCAGAAACCCATCTTCTCCCCAGAGCAGTTCCTACCCCGGCTGGATGGCATGCCTGTGGAGTATGACAGCCTGACTTTGGATCTCTTTATGCTGGGCTACTTTCACATCCTGGAGTTGGAGCTGCCTGTGGATGAACGCAAAATGAGACACCTGCTGTGTTTCGAGGTGTTCGATCACATCGGGAGCTTTCCCTGGGAGACGGTCAGAGACTTTCACAAGGCTGTCATACAAGACATTGAGGCTGGAAACCGTGAGTGGAAGGACGGGTTTGAGGACATTAAAATAAAGTTCTTTGGAAATGCTGTGAGTCAGTCTGAAAATACTGCAGAAATGGTGAAACACAGCCTCCCAGAGGTTAGACAGGTCCCTAAAGTCATTGTGCAAACACCTACTCCTGATGAGGGGATGGTCTACAAAGGAACCGACATTTCTAGTTTTAGCAATGAAGAGATTTGCAAATACATCGACCGTAGTTTTGCTTTTTGGAAAGAGAAAGAGGCAGAGATTTTTGACTTTGAGTAGTTGGCTTGTATCATTTTTTTGATAATTTTGTATGCTTTGTAGTTGGATGCTAAATGCTTTTTGAATTGTAAACTGAATTGTGTGTAGCAGTTGTCAAGTACTTGAGGTTGGCACTGAATGTTTAATTTGATTCATAACCCTGTTTACGTTTTCTTTGGTCACATATTGGCTAATTTGAATTCTAATTTTGTAAATTTTATATTGTCTCTTCTGTGTTAAGCATTAAACATCACTGCATTTCAGATGTTTGGACTCTGTTGGTACATTTTTCAAAGGTTGTAACAAAATACTGCAGCAGGATATTTAGATGTTGTGGCAAACTCAGGTGTCACATTTGCAATGGTATCAACACATCTCACAGCCCTATTACAAAAGACAGTTTTCAAAGTAAACTAATTGAACTCATTTTAACAACACTACAAAATAAGTCATTACTCAGTTACTTTATCATTTCTACTGACTGTATTTCATTTATATAACATCTCCTTAAATTTCTTTTTAAATGATTGCTGAAATGAGATTTCTCTCCTTTACACGCCTCCAGGCCCGTTGAGAAAATGTTAAATATGTGGCTGTAACAGCAGCTGTGGGTCCTGCATGTTGTTTGGGATCTGACTTCAGCACAGCGTCACGGTCAGTCCTAAAAATAACCGAGTGAACGACAGGCACTCCGTCCCAGTGACTTGGCAAAAGCTTTCCGCCATGCTGCCTACTTCATGTTGACCTAACCAGCTGCTTAGCTACAAACTCCTTTTTTACTGGAACGATGAGCCATTATTTCCATTATTTTCTGTGGTGAGTTTTACTTGTTGGTTCTTTAGTGAATTTCAAAGTGTTTGATGACAGGAAATGTAATTTATTGTTGGCTTCAGAGGAGATTTGAGTCATGCTGTTAAAACATATCATACTAATCACGAGCGAGAGTACTTTATTGTGCTACTAACAACATGTTGATGACACATTTAGAAGACAAGGCACTTTTTTTAGAAGATAAATCAGAAAGATCAAGGAGGAGAAACTGTTCTAAACAAAAAGAAATTCTCTCTCCAGTTTCCCTTTAAGCTTTTTTGTTTACTCCATAGTAAAAGCACATTACTATTTATAATTTTTAATTCTAAATTCAAAGGAAAATAATATATTAATAACAATATATTACACACCACTTTTTTCTGTACGTCAGCTAACACTGAGCAAAATATCATGTCTTCAGGGATACTTTGTAATGAGCCTTTGTATCTCATTATTAATCTCATTAAATATTGTTTTAATGTTTTTCAGGTGAGCTCTAACTCATTGATTTTTGACCATCCCTTCTCAAAGAAGATTTGACCTACATTTGAACTAAAGTAGACCATGGTGCGTAATGTGGATGACCTGGACTTCTGCCTGTCCTCCCATGCTCAGAGCATCCTGGAGGGCTTGCGTTCCCTCTGCTCTCACCCCAAATTAGTGGATGTAACCTTGAGTGCTGGCGGACGAGACTTTCCTTGTCACCGCGGTGTGCTGGCCCTCTGCAGCATGTACTTCCGCTGCATGTTCTCAGGGGACTTCGTTGAGAGCATAGCTGCGCGTGTGGAGCTTCATGATGTTGATCCTGATATCCTCAGCTGCTTGCTGGATTTTGCCTACACAGGTAAACTGACAATCAATCAGAGCAATGTAGAGGGGTTGATCTGCACCTCCAGCCAGCTACAGTTCCAGACAGTGAGAGCTGTTTGCAGCCGATATCTCCAGAACCAGATTGATGCAACCAACTGCTTGGGAATCTTGGAGTTTGGGGAGATCCATGGCTGCCCTGAGGTGGTGGCCAAAGCTTGGGCCTTCCTCTTGGAGAACTTTGAAGCTGTACAACAAGGTGAGGAGTTTTTACTTTTGGGGAAAGACAGACTGGTTGCCTGCCTGTCCAACGAAGGACTAAAAATCCGGTCAGAGTGCGCCCGGGTGGAGGCTATCCTGAAATGGGTAGGGCACTGTAAGGAGTCTCGACTCTGCCACCTCCCCGAGCTCCTCAACTTGTCTTGTCTTACTCTGCTCAGCCTGGATTACCTGGCTGACACCCTGCTGAAGGACAGTCTGGTGCAGGCCTCCCCGGGCTGCATAGAGGTTGTGGAAAAAATTCACAGAGAGGTTAGTAAGTTCACACACTCTCCTTCTTCTCTCTCTTAATCTTTGTTTGCTCAATCTGAATAGATTCCCCCAAATAATCATGACTTTTACTTTTCTAGAAAATGGATTTGGCACCACAATGTTTGGACAGACTCAGCTCTCAGAGTCCACAACCAAACCTGCAAGAGGTTCTGTTTGTAATGGGAGGTCGTTCACTGGATGACTCGGATGATGAAGATGAGTCCGATGAAGATGACGACAGAGACCCGAGATTGCAAAGACAGCCGCCCAGCAACTGTGCCTTCTACAACACAAAGACTAGTAAAATATTCTTTCAACTATCAAACTTTCAAGTTTGTTTAAATTCACAATGCGTTTTACAACGATCATTTGTTGGGAAACGTCTGTCTGATTCCTTGAATCATTTTGGCAGATGTAGTGGGTTGTTAAATATAGTGCTGACAGAAAAACGACTCTGCAGGAATGCGGTCTGGATGTGACAAAATTGGTTCATCTCAGTTCCTCAAATGAAGGTTTTATTGTACAGAGCTGGATTAAGGCACGCTTGTCCATGTTTTTCACTCAAAAACACTGTTGGATAACATTGTAAGAGTTCTTATTTTATGTTGATGCACAACAACTCCAGCCACAGTGTTGAAGGCTGTGCTAAAAAGTCACATTTCTGGACTGTTTCAGGTCAACAAACCTAACTGTAACTTACTTTTACTTAAATGGCACTAAGCATATCTGTGTGCCTTTGCCTAGTTTCCCTGGTACATCTTTACCTGCATACTGTATTTGTGAAAAGCTTTATCTGATTTCCCTCACTCCTTCAGTGACACTCAAACATCAACCACCTTTTCTCTTTCTCTCCAGAACAGTGGCATGAACTCCCTAATTTCCCCAACCCTAACAAGTGGGGTTATTCCATGGTCTCCTTGAACAATGACGTGTATGTCACAGGTGGGACAAGTGTGTGCAGACAGTAGTTAACATAAGCAGAGCAGAGCTCACTAGATTTTCTCAGCAGGAATGCAAAACATTGTCAGACTCTTGACAAAGCCGTCTGGTTTATCTAACAGGGGGCTCACGAGGTTCAAATACCAACACCTGGTCGACTACAGAGACCTGGAAGTACATCACAAGACAGGGAAGGTGGGTTACTGTGGCACCCATGCTCCGGCCTCGCACCAACCACACATCGGCAATGCTTAACGGGGAGATTTACGTCATTGGAGGTAAGAAAATAAATAGAGTTCTGCATGTGGTGTCTAAAACCTGCAGTGCACTTGAAAACTGATAAACTCGAGTAGCTCATCTGCTCTTAATGGCGTCTGCGGTGATAATTTTTAAGAATTTGCTTGCATTTCTTCTTTGTGGCTGAATAGCCTGGAATATGTCCCATTTCTAAGAACAGGGCAGCATTTAGAGGTGTCTGTACTGCCACCTCCTTTAAATCTTAAAAATGTGTTTACATTTATGAGACCGGGATTAACCCTCTTCGCTTGTTCTACTTACATTTCTCCTCTTTAGGTACGACGTCAGACAGAGTTGAGGTTGAGCATTACGACCCTTACAACGACACCTGGGCCTTGTCCTGCACTGCCTTAAAATATGTGACTAACTTCACTGCCTCAGCATGTCAAGGAAGGCTCTATGTGATTGGCTCGTGCGCTGTGAAGTACAATGCTTTGACCATGCAGTGCTACAACCCTGTCATAGGTAAGAAGTAGTGCTTAAAGAACATGACAGCATTGTGATGAAGAAAGATAATAGAAACAACCCAGAAGTGTTTTTATTAATACTATATTAAGCTATAGTTCTGTTAACTGTAGTTAACTAAGTCAATTATTTCTAAACCATATAATATAACCACTAATGCGATTAGTTACAGGTAAGCCAGCACTAAAAATAATTAATAAAACAATTTAGAAAAAATATTCATAATATTTCCATTACTCATTCATCCTGTTTCCCTAACTCTTTATAACAGCTTTTAAAAATTTACCATGCTACATGCATACATGTAACTTTCTTTTAAGGATTTTATTGTTAGAAACATCCTCCGAATCTTATCTTAAGTGTAAAAGTGCTGTTGATCCTTCAGTGCAGAGATATGATTCTAAACGTTTCTGATAACTACTTGAAGTACCGGCCAGAGCACAGCAAGGCTCTGTGCAAACATTTTCAGCGTTAAAAACTTTGCACAGTTCTGTAACTGCTTACTTTGACCTTGGATGTGATAAAGAAAGCTCTTTTCTTTTCTTCAAATTTGAAATAGTTTTTACCACAATATTTGCAGTTAGACACTGCACAGCATCACTTTTTTATTCTGCGAAATCATATATGTAATTACATGTTTGTTTTTTTACAGATAACTGGATCAGCATATGTTCACCCTTCATCCCTAAGTACTTGTCCTCTCCTCGTTCTGTCTGCGTTGATGGAATTATTTATCTAGTTGCTGACAACACTAAGAAAGTCTACTCCTATGATCCAGAGGCGAACATGTGGCAGAAGGTGGGCGTAGGAATCACTGCTGTGTATGAATAACAGTGAGTATTATTTTGTTGATACACTTAACTATTTGATCATTTGTCATTCCGTTCAGATCCAGCTGCTCCACATGCTACATGAAAATGGCGGCTTGGTAACGTTGGATGGGAGGCTGTTTGTCACCGGAGGTCACTGGAAAGGTATGGAGGGGGACTACGGGGTGGAGGTGGAAGTTTACAACCGGGCATCCAACACCTGGGAGGTGGAGTGCTTCCTGCCGAGACTGTGGTTCTACAGTGGGGTCTGCAACATCTTCTTAGACCCATCGCAGTGGCCTGAGCTTTCCCCTTAGATTCAACATAATGAGCTTCTGTCCAGCCAAGACTAAACATAGGATCAAAGAGTTCATGGGCTGTTTCTGAAATCACTCCTTACTTACTTTAGCGTACTACATTCACTTTCTGAGTGTGTGAATGATCAGTGTATGAACCTATCCACATAGTACCCTCAGACACACATTAAGTCATGTCCATGGTATGCACTCTACTTTCTCATTTCAACAATGTAATGATCCATGTTGTACTGTTCAGAAAATGACCCTGAGCGGCTCAACACAAAGTGACAATGATTAGTAGGTGTTAGTTTACTACACAGTGCACAGTATGTAGTATAGAGAGTAGTGAACGAGGGAGTGAGTTAGGTCGGCCATGGAGACATGTGACAATGCAAAAGGAATGTTTATCCCAGGATATCATTGTGCCCTAAAATAATGTGTTATATGATCCTGAGGTATTCTTGTTTGCTTTTAGGGCCTGTTGGGCTGCTTGTAAGGTGTGTATTTATACTTTGTATCACATGTGTGAGATCTATTCTATTTTGTGTCATTTAGTTTTGCTTCTGAATAATTAAAACTTTGAAGCAACAGTTTGTTTTTATTGATTTTATTATTGTTGTTGTTGTATATCAGTGCTCACGACTGGAAATGCTCTAATCGACTAATTAGTCCCATTGAGATCATAGATCTATTTTACAAGAATCATCTGTAGGATAGCGCTGTTCACTTCCTGGTTCATTAATCCATCGGAATTCAGTAGCATGGCTCGCGGCGTCTGTTCTGCCATGGAAACGCCCAAGCCAGCATTCTATCTCTATGGCAACGGCCCGGAAGCGCGTGGTCACCTTGGCAACATCGAGTGGGCTGTGGAAGGACCTTCTCGTCTGCAGTCGCTGCTGTAGTAACTTGTCTAAAAAGTTCAGTTACTTTTTTTCTGCTCTCAGACCTTTTTTATGAAGGTATTAATTCGTTGTATTTCTCTTTATTTCTTATGGTATAATTTTAATGACATGTCACAGCCGCTTTGTGCTTTGTTTTATGTCTCTTGTCGCCACTTTAAATTGTATTAGCCTATAGCAAGCTAACGTTATAACGCTCATCACACGAATACATTTAAAGTTTAGCTTTACTAGCAAACATTTTGTTGTTAAAGCTGGACCAGTTGTGTAATGAGTTCTCAAACGGAGCAAGGTGCACACTCACCCAGACTGGAGGCTGTGATTCAGGTTGGTATATAACTTTCCACTGCGTTAGCATCTTTCAGCTTTAATGCAAGGCACATTAGAAACAAAAACACAAAATAATGAAAAATAATTTTAGCTGCTTTGGTTTTTCTCTTGTAGGAACACACTGCTTTTCTTAGTTGAACGGAGAATTGAGCCATTGTTAATTTTAACACCTACTGCTGTTACTACTACGACATTTCAAAATGTCTGCTGTAAGAAAAAACAATTCAAATGCAGTAATAGAAAGAGACATTTTACTTGACCAAACTAAGTTTAATTCAGAATATTGCTTGTGTACAGAATTAGTATGATAATGCACTTTAAGTACTAAAAGAAAAAGCAGTTGTTATGCTGATAGGTTTCTCAGAGGTGTTTTTTCAGCGGCATGGTGTTCCTAATAAACTGCCAGTGTATAATTGGAAAAAGCATCTATTTTTTTAGTATTTGGGCTCACTTGATTATACAAAAATATAATAATAAAAACTCTAAGTTAATAAGTTCCCCTAATGGAGAATTTAGGGGTTCAACACTTGTTGTGATGGTATGATTACAGAAGTTGGAGGAGTCAATACTTCACTCTGACGGCAGCTCAGGCGAGAGGACTTTGACTCTTCGAGGTGATGGACAGGAGTCCATTGTCACACCTATACCTGTGTCTACCCGCATTCGCCAGATCATCACACGCAATCTGGCCGAGCAGCCATGTGGTATAACAATAATCTTCAATGCAAAGGCACATCGAAATTTTTGAATACATCCAGTACTTACTATAAATCTCCTTTGCTAAATAGCTGTTGTCATTAATGGTCTTCAGTGGTTAGACACTTCCGTATGTGTGATCTACTGCTTCTTAATCTCAGGTGACGTCTCTGAGGCAAGCGAGCAAAAAGAGAGCACGGCCTTACAGGAGGAGCTGTCTCCAAGTGAGATTGACCGTGATCAGCCGCTAGTCAAACAGGTCAATCTCACAGAGAAGGTAAGTGAGATACAGAGAACCAACATATTCCTAGGACAAGTTTATATTGTGAAACATTATTCAGATTTTTAGCTTTCATTGTACCAATACCATTCTGGTAGAGTGGAAAGGGAAGAAAAAGACTGTTACTAAAAAAATGGTATACATCATAATTTTTTTTTATTCAAATAATGATACGCAAGAATTATAGTCTTTTCAGGAACATCATCCTGTTGCTATCGTCAGCCTGTGTTACTACACGTGTGTTACCTGGACCACTTGCAAACACTTAAATGATATCTTAGAATAAATTTTTGTAGAGAAAGTGTTTCCCACACTAGCTCTAACTAAGACTGCATTGACCTGAACATTGTATGTTAGATGTTTTTGCACATCTTACTAACTGGTAAATTTTCCAAGTTTTGTTTGTAGAAGAAATCAAGAAGACCAACCTATAGACTATAAAATGCTACATAGTCTTTCAGTGGAATTTTATTACAGCAGTTTGTGTGTATGTACATCTGACGCATGTGCTTCTGTGTATGTGTTTGTAAGTGTAAATAACACAGGGGAGGGTGGTTTCATGAAGGGTTTCCTTGTGGTCTGTTCAGGTAGACTCAGACCCCCTGTGCTCATGAGGACCAGTGTCTCCCTACATAGCCCCAAATGGTTGCCACTCCATATAGCCGCTGCTGTTTTGGAGGAAAATTGTGAAGGTCACTGGCCTCCTCCCTTGAGTCTGTCAAAGAAAAAGCTCATTTTTCATGGTGCACAAAGCAGCCATTTGTGATAACACTGCAGTCATTCTGCTGCTTAAATCTATGAACTCCCACTGCTTGACCTTCTTGGAACTTGTTTTAAAAACCAAGGTTATAAATATAACTTAATTAGTTTGGCAGATATACAGTATATAGCATATTTATGTTGTTGCTATTTTTAGATGTGTAAAAAACACTAAATGGTAAAAATTACATAAGCAAATGTTGCTAATATGAGGCTCACACCACTAAGTAGCAAGCTGAAGAGTAGTAGGTCAATTTTTGCATGAGGCCTAGTTTTGATTTCAAAAGGCCAAAGAAATCTGTTAATGCAGCTGAATATTTTATCTAATAAGGTCTCACAAGTCAACAGGTTCATTACTAGACTCCTGTTGTGACTCGTCTCTTCCAGTGAAAGTTCCTGTCTTGTCGTTACTTTTTTTCACCCCAACACCCTTATTTTTTGGCAGCTTTGTTGTTATATGATGTTAATGCGGTGTGATAATCAGTGCCCTGGAGACAAATTTAATGCCATACACAAGCTGTGGCATTTATGTGGAACTAATGCTTAAGCCAACAGTAGTACTTGTATATAGCTTTCTCCTCAACATTTACTGCCAAAAGAATCATATTACTCCCTTCATGATGTATTTAATTTGTCATTATCTTTTAAGACCCATATCACTATGTCTCACCCATCTTGAGAAAGCACCCAGACAGAACATCAAAAGTATAGAGCAATAATTCAGAATAATCATTTATTGGCTTTCAGTGCTATCCAATGATAATATGACATCTCATTGTTGAAATGAATAATTCAAAGATTTTTTTAGTATATATTTTGTTAAAAAACAGCTTTTGGAAAGTTGGTCCATAAAATCATGTGAGAAAACTTTAAGTCAGCATTTGTCCTAGTTGTCCTTAGCATGAACTTAGTTCCCTGGAATATTTATATGGAGTGCTGTAATTGAAATTTGTCTTGAAAATTTGCACATTGCTCAATAATAGGAGTACAAGGCCAGCTGCAGTGTACTGGCCTTTAAGCTATTTCTTTTTGCTTGTGTTGCTGAAAAGCTCTCAACATGTACATGTATCACCTACAGACACCAGCTCAAACAAAGGGAGTGTGCATATGGTTCACTTCTGGTCAAACTCCCAGATAATGTTCACTTGAATATACAGTATACTTTTTGTGATCAGGTTGATGCGGTATGACCAAGAATCATTGCTGGTGGTTTCTGGAAAATCTCTTTGCAGTTAGACATGTATTCGGCATATCCGATACTATCATGCCAGTCCTCCACAGAATGTGTGACAGCTGAGTAACACACAGAGTTACTCCACAACCCCAGCTTTTCTTGAGTCTTTTTGAACTGACAAAAGACTTTTAACGCAATACTGGTGAGCTTAGTCACTGATGACCCCACAACATTGCACCTGAACCACTATAACCCTTGACTCAATTTACCAGTTGGATGGGCTTGGAAAGTTGGAGAAGTGTTGGACTGAACACTAAAACTCTTGTGTTGATTTTGGAGCCCTGCAATTGTGCATTTTCTCAGACACAGACATACATACCCTGGCCTATATTCCCTGAACACTTAGTGACTGACTGTACAATATCATTTCGATAAAGATAAACTTGTGTTGAATGATTTCTGACACCAACTGCCATTTACCAATGACCTCCGAAATCTTGAATCCCCTGGGTCTCTGAATAAGAACCCTGTCAAACATAGTTGGAGCACATAAAGTCTGTTTCAAGAGATTGTGTTACTGTCCCCTTTTACCTTGCTACCCCCATCTACTTGCAGTTTGTTTTTCCTGCTGGAACAAACCCACTAACTTAGACCGCAGTTTGAATTGGACATTGCAAAATTATAGTTGAGTCCCTCAACTATAATGAAACTGTAAAAATTAATTGCTTTCCCCAGAGAAAATATGCCTGAAAGCCCATCCCAGTGCAGAAGTTTTGATGAAAGTATTCCATTAAACCTTTTCAGTGTTTGACATTAGGCTGCTCATATTACCTGACTTTAAAGTCAAACATTAAGCTCACTTTTCAGTTTCTTTTCACATGTCAAGAGGGTCTAATCAAATGTGAAGTCTTCTACTGACTGAGTGGGTGTGTGTGTAGATTTTGTTCAGCATTGTCCCTGCCAGGGGAATATGTGTTAAGTTGTTGCAAGGCCAGACACATGCCTGTTAGCACACAACATGTATTATTAGCTAGGCTTGCTTCTACAGTATGCCCGCATAGCAGCTGTCCCCATTACCAAAATGTTCACTCCGTAGTAACACACTCACATGAGCTCCCCCTCCTCACTTCCATTCTCCTTGTTTGTTATCCCACATTGTGTAATTATGGTCAGTGATGATACATAAACATCTTTCACAATCAGCTGGGGCTCTTTCATGGAGTCAGCGCTGAGGGGGTAATATGAGGGGAAGGGGGAATGGGTATGTTGTTGAAGTAGGATAGTAAGTTTCTTGGGCAGCTTGGGGGCGATGGACATCCGCTCCAGCTGTGTTTAGGAATCTGACAGATAGTGCACTCCATTAATTCCCTTTATTAAGCCTCTGGGTTCAGGCCAAGCCAGGGAAAACGATTGCAGCTGTAACCCTTCACATGCTGGCTGGATTTTGCACTCATGGCCAGATGTCACCGTGGGTTAGTCAGAGATAGAGAGAAAGATGAATGAGGATGTGGAGTAGTAGCTGGATATGCCTGCAAATGTATTACTGTATGGATAAATAGGTATTGATCCATGAGCTCTCTTCTCATACTATATTGTAGGAGAGGAGAGAATCAAGGCAAAACTTCAAAGCATAGAAGTTTCTAAAACATTTCACAAAACCCAGTTGAAAGATTTGATAAAGTGGCGAGTTATTGGATCTCTAAATGTTGTGACATTAGGTCAGTGAGAAAATATCATAATCATAACTTGGTAACTGAAATGGATTGGATTCTGATTCTGATCTACCACATGAGCAAGGCAGCATGTTTTGGCCCAAACACCAAAGCCTTCACAAGGGCCTTGAAAATGATTCTCTTGTTGCTTGTTGGCAGATGAATCAAAGCAAGATTATCCCTTGATGTTGTTTGAAATATTTATCAAAAGAGACAATACAAGGAGTGGCACAAATCATAAATATCAAGAAATATAAAAGGCTAATCCAAAGCACATTTTAAAAGGCTGCAAAATCTTTTACTTTGGAAACATAAGCAGGGCTCAAGGAAAATGAAAAAGAACCATAGCAACCATAGGGAGGCATAAAACATACCATGACAAAAAGGCAGTTTTTGTATAAATTGCATCTCGCACATTATTGCAAAATGGCAGTGTATGACCTCAAAGAACTGGGCTTCATTGGGATTGGACTCAGCCTACTTTAAGGGGCCACAGAGGCTGCTTGAGAGTGATTGTGCTCTGAGGCAGATCATAAATAGCAAGGGTGTTCAGTGACCACACTTCTGGGCCCCCAGTAAGCCCTGTAAGCCCCTGAGTTAGGGCAGATGGAGGAATGGGATTACTTGTTTCTCTTTTTTGTCTTTTTACAGTCACCACTGGATGGGCGTGTCTTGAAATAAAATGAGTTCAAGTTCACTTAGAGATGAGGTTGATGAGATTTAATGATGCAAACAAGGGAGTAGATGGAAGTGCAAGAAAGGTTAGTGAAGGTGGGGGTCTTCACAGAAGACTGTTATAGCGCCCTCTTGGGAGCTTCCTGCGTGGAGCATGGCTAATGCAGAGCAGTCCCTGGCCTCCTGCTTAAAAGCTGACTCGGGTGAAATCATTATAAAAGCATTCTCACTGGTTCCACGTAGTGTGAAACCAGCGGCTGCATATCACATTGGCCAGGTGGTTGTGCATAGAATATATCCTTGGGCATTGCATTATGTAACCAGAACCAGCACTAACTCATAAAGATATTGCTAGTACAGTAATAGCGCTCCTAAACTCTGCTAATGTTCAAACCCTCTGTGGGGTACCTTGGTATGAACTAAAATGAATCTTGCATTATTATCAAAACACATTCACTATTCACTGGTGAGTATTATGGTGGTTGTTTGGTGTCTGTGACTCATGTTTGCATGACCACCCCCAAAATTAGTAAATTTTAGACAATATGTTGCCTGTGTTTTTTCTCAGGGAGAGTTTTATCTGTGGGAAATATGTGACCATGCTGTAATTTAGTGATTTTTCTTATGTTAATGAGTGTGAGTTTGAATTATTTTTTGCTGTCTTTAGGAGCTATACAATAATGTAATACTGTATCTTCAGGCCCTTTTCCCCAAAATGTTAAAGCCCTCTAGAAGGTTCCAAACATAGATTAGACTTATGTGTTGTAATAAACCTTGCATGACATGGGTGTGATTTCAAGGTGTATTTATAAAACACATGCTTGTTAGTAAGTCAGTGTTATTGCTATTGTTGTGCCAAAACATGCATAATCACTAATGCTCCACACACAGCTGTTTCCAGAAGTCCCTTTAAACACAGCTGCTGCAGTTCTGGGTGTTTCAGATACTCCGCCCATGTTGTTGCTCCCTTCTTAGTCCCTAAAGCTGTCACCTCAACAGCTGGCAGTTAAAGAAAGTTTTTTGCTCTCCAGGTCCTCGGAGTAAAGCACAAAAAGCACAAAGCCAAATGCGTGATGGCTGTTTGTAGTTTGTAGTATAAGAGTCTGAAAAGGGAATTTGAAAATGTGTTAATAATGGTGGCAAAGTGGCTGGGTCCAGTGTTGAACAGTGAGACTATTGTCTTGGCTCTTTTGGAGCCTGCTGGAGAGATTAAGAACCCAGCGAAGAGATGAGGTACAGAAGAGAGGAGGGAGGGAGTGGGTCGCTGGGTTGATTTGATGGTGGTTTGGAGTGTGTTGCAGGGGAGGGGGCTCTCTTCCTCTCTTTTTAAATAAGAAGTCGGCAAGGGCAGCTGGAGGCACGCAGTGTGTTGTAGTGCTCTAGGGCCATGTGGTTTGCATTAGTGAGGACAGGGTGTCTGGCACCAGGATAAAGAGTGGGTGGTGTAGAGGGAGTTTAGGTTGTGTGAGGTTGAGAGGTTACAGGACATTTGCATCATTTGTATTTCAGATATATGGAGGATATGAGATTCCACAATGAGAAAGAGCAAAATATTTGTAGTTTCTTTGTTTTTAGATGCATTTTGACACATACACTGAACTCACATAGTCTCAGTGCATAAATGCCAATACACAAACATAATGTAAGTGGACATTCCACAGACTAACATTACTACTGTGGTCCCTCTCCCCATGTTTAAGTATAGCCACTGTTTGTCCAACCCTAAAGTCAAGTTAGTGCTATGGATCTCTAGATTTGTCTAGTCATCAAACAGTTATAGGATTTCTGCTCTTGTGATCAAATATTTAATTTCATCAGTATTGATCAGTAATGATAGTTATTACCACTCATGACGTCTGTATTGTAAGATGTTCTTCTTGACATGAATATGCATACAGTACCTCGGAAATGTACCAAAAACTCTTCTTAATGCAAAATTTTCCTTTAGTATGACTTTGAAGTTACTGTTAGGTCTATCACCAAAATCACTCAATAATGAACAGAATTTGATGAACACTGCACAGAATTAGTAAAAAAGAAAATAATATGCTTTGTAAACTGAGGTTTTATCGCAAGGCTGTTACATTAGATCACACTAGACTGTACAAATCACCTAGTAAACTGGAGTTCATGTATACAGTAGTACTACTTGCTATATACTGTCACATTGTCCAACTTACTAAAGTTCATTTGTTACCACCCCATCCAGCTCGAACAGATGCTGCTGCTGCAGTCAGCAGTTGACTCAGACCAGGATAGTGTATCACAAGGATCCCTGCAATTGCAGAACAAGGAGAGAACTTACAGACAAAAACTGCAGGCATACCAAGAGGCCCAGCAGAAACAAGCCCAACTTGTTCAGAAGCTGCAGACCAAGGTGACAGGAATCTAAACTCAGTTGCCATGACTCAACTTCCAGATAACATGGATGATGGATAACTGAGAATCTTCACAGACATAAACTCACAATTGTTACATGAAAAAGTTCCCTTTGCTATACTGTGCACCTTATGTTTTATCACAGCTTCTTCAGTACAAGAAAAGGTGTGGGGAGCTAGAAGATCAAGTGTTGGAGAAGACCTCAGAGTCTGAGAAGATGAGATTGTTGGTAGGTTTAAACTGTAGCAGCACCTTGGAGAGTCTGTATTACTTAGAGAAAAAGTAGTCCAAAAGAGAATTTATTTCTCCTAAAAATAAGGTTTTACTGCATATGGCTGGTTGGTGCAGATAAAATTAATTTTCATTTTCACAGCATTATTACAGCGTAATTTGGTGCAGTGTTTAGTAAAATATTCAAAAAAAATATTAAAATACTACAACAAATGTTGTCCTATTAAAGCAAAAAAACATTTGTTATACTTAATGTATAAAATGCACACATGAGAACTGTCAACCATCTCCACATGAGAACTTCCATCATTACTGCTCATAAGCTTGAATTCAATCATTAATTTTAACACTAACAACAATTTTAACAACCAGTAATGGAATCATGTATAACTGCAAAACATTGACTTTTCATGTTGTGAATAAGATGTGCACTTAATCCAAATATTATTTTTGACCGAGTGCCCCCACAGACAGTTTGGATTAGCAGATTTTCACTGCGATGATGTTGCTTTATAAACACTTGGCAACTCTGCTGCTACTGCTACCATATACTGAATTGTTATCAGGATACCAGTAGTGGTGATGTGCATGTGTTCAGCTGCAGGCCCACCTGGATTCAGCCCAGCGTCAGCAGCGGACAGAGCAGGATCTTAATATGGCTATCCAGAAGACGTCTGCCCAACTGGAGGAGGAGCAGAAAAGGTGAGCGATGGGAACCATGCAGAGGATCAGCATGTTTGAAAAAGTCCATAAAATGTGCCGCAGCAAGGATTTGATATTTTGATGCAGATTTACAGTCGTAAATTCATAAGCCTTTTGCTACTGTTTTTTCTGTTTCTGGTTGAGGAACAATGTGTGGATATTTCCAGCAGTTCTATGAGCTCTTGTGCTGTTTTTCCTCGCCCTGGAGAAAATATGTGGGGCTATGGTGACACTCTCACTAAAGCATTATAATGATGTCTCACATTAAGTGTGGGCCATATTCTGTAGTTGAAGATAGAATTTAATGCCCTATGGTTAAATGCCATGGCAGAACCTTTGCCAGCACCTAATCATTTTTACTGCCTAAAAAATACTAACTGTAGATTTGCTAGCCTCTATCCAGTAGTCTACAGCTATACTATATGTTTTTGAATATTATAGAATTGTTTTTATTCCCTCTGTTCAGGTCCCTTTCAACACAGTATCATCCCATAAATGCAAACATAGGTCTGGCTCAGTTTCACAGAGATAACCAAACATAGCAATACGATGTGCTTAACTGAAGCAGGGTGTGTGTTGAGTGTGAGAATGATGTAAAAAAATTTGTAAATGACTCTACAAGCAGATCTGGTTTAGGTTAAATCTAAGTTGACACAGACATTTTAAAACTGTCACACATGTTTGCCCTGTAAGTTTGGCTGGCTAGGATGGATATAAGGGCTACAGAGAGAGAGTTTCTTGCTAAATAAAAAGCTAGTTAGGATGCTGTAGTAGGGCTTTGGGAGGCTGTCATGAGAGTTATATTTCAAATATCTGTGTAGTTTTTCATTCGTCCAGGTCACGGTAATCCCAAAACTTCTGTTGACTGGCAACTGGACTTGTTTTTAAGTTCTTAAAAAACATGTTGCCTTCCATCCAAAAGGCTTCATCAGCTCAGAATTTCTGGGATAAAAGCCAAATGGTTTTTAGTGTCATAAGGCTTGTAATTTCCAGGTGTGCCAGCCTCAGCCAAGTGAACTGTGTGCTACGGGATCAACTGGAACAGGCAGGCACTGTCAATCAGGGCCTAACAGAGAGCTTGTGGAAGGCCTGCGAAGACATTGAGTTGTGTGATACTCGTCTGCGCAGGGAGCAAGAGGTGAGAAAAAAAGACAAAAATGAATTAATTGAGTCAGAAAGGCAACAAGGGAAGCTCAAGTTTATTCCTCTCTGAAGAGAGATTGTGCAATTAAACTCCTGTTGAGTTCAAATGGGGCAGGAATTCCATTCATAGCCAATTTCATCAATTCATTCCCATTCCCTGTTCATTTCAGTGCTATGATTTTTTAGTTGTTGTTTCCTGTGAAAACATTCCAACTGCTGAGGGAGAGGAAAATTTTGTGCAAACAATCTGGTGTTCATGCTGTAAATGGGCTACATCTGTTGATTCAAGGAAATCCAATTATTTGTATGTGTGCCAGTGTGAGTGCAAGCGTTCCAGTATTGCATCTGTTTGGTATCACAATAAAATGTGAGGTGCCATCATTTGCTGGAAGCCACCCTTACCACCCACCCTCCAGTCTCTTGTCTGCTTCTCTCTGCAGACATGTGCCTCCCGGTTAAGTCGTGAACAGGTTCGTGTCAGAGCACTGTGGCGCCAGGCCGCCTCCCTGCGGAGCACTTTCACCCAGCTAAGGACTTTCACTGACAGGTGAGTATGGCATGCTGCCAGAATTCCTTCGGCAGCACAGGATTCTGCAAGAGCCCCCACCTCTCTTGTTTCTCACTCTCAAAACTGAAACCACAATCCACTTCTCTCAGCCAAGGATCAAAGTAAAACAGGTCAATAGGGTCACCAGTCCCCCTGCTTTTTGTTTCCTCACCGGGGGTACAGATGACCTAAGGTGTCTGTGCTCACTGTTGAAGTGATCTATCAGGACAAAGCTAGTGGCATAAAAGAAATGACTTCTATCATGTTTAACCACTGTGAGCACTACTGAAGAGTAATTTCCTCTAATAATGATTACTTGACTCAGAGGCAGCTGTGATCATGTCAAAAGCCTCCTGTAACTTAAACTGAAGACTCTTGATCCCAGATCTTAGTCACTACAGACATTCATTCTTTTCAAATGAAAACATACAGTTTTTCAGTTAAGTCAGTTAAGTTAAATACAGTTTATTTCTATAGCACCAATTCACTATAAAAGTCATGTTAAGGCACTTACCATACTGTATAATTATATGCAAAACATGAAAAACTATAGAGATTTATATACATAAAACACCAAACAAATCTCCCCTGACAAAGACAAAGTTAATGACATGCAATGGTGGCATGTAAATGGATAGAGAGAGTGGAGTAGAGGAGAGTAGAGGAGAGGAGCTCCATGTATCAAGGGAGGGCTCCCAGCAGTCTAACTCTAAAGCAGCACTACCAAGATATACTAATATAAACTTTATCAAAAAGGAAAGTTTTAAAAGTTTAAAAGTACATATAAGGAAGTAGTTCCCAACCCTGGTCCTCAAGACAGAGTGTCCTGCTTTTTTTCCAACTATGCCAGAACCTACAGTCTTTGATTGGCTGAACACACCTGGCCCAGCTAATCACCAGTGGGTAGAACATGGATAGTTGGAAAATCAGGAAGGACAGTGTGTCTTGAGGAACAGAATTTAGAACCACTGTTGCAAGTAAAGGAAATATCCTGGTCAAAGTTCCTCACAGTAGTAGGCCAACACTTTATCATCTAGAGTTACTACATGTCTAGGTAGCATATCTCTGAGGTTTTTAGGCCCAAATACAATAACCTCTGTCTTGTCTAAATTTAGAAGTAAAAAATTACAGGACCAGGCCTTTAGGTCTTTAAAGCAGGCTTGAAGTTTGATCAATTAATTTTTTGTTTGTTGTTGTTTGTTCGTTTTGTCTGGTAATCAACAGTGAGAAGGGTAGAAATGCTTAATGATTAAATTGAGTATAGCTGTTTACATAGCAAAAGTACAATATTGTCTAAATATTGTAAAAAGTAAAAGGTATTAATCCAAGCACAGAACCCTGTGGAATTCCAAAACTAACTATTGTGTGCATGTGCATGTTCCAGACTCTGTAATAAAATGTTGTGATCTATAGTGTTAAATGCAGCACTAAGATCTAACAGGGCAAGCATGAAGATGAGGCATTTATCTGAAGCTAAGACATTGTTTCAGCACTGCACATTTTGTCCTATGATGTACACTAAATCCTGACTAGAAATTTTCACACAGGATATTCCTCTGCAGGGGATCACATAATTGCTTCGCAAATACCTTTTCAAGAATTATAGAAATAAAGGGAAAATTGCATATCAGTCTAGAATTAGCTAAATTGCTAGAATCAGGAGTAAGTTTTTTGACTGATCTGATCTAATATGAATGTGCTGATGTTGGGAAATGATCTCAGAGCAATGTTTATGACTAACCCTAACCCTAGTCCTAGATAGCCACAGTCCTGTTTGTATTCTAAGCATTTCTACCCTTCTCACTGTTGATTACCTGGATCAGATGTGTTCAGCCAATAGGTAGGTGTAGGTGCAGGTATGGCTGGAAAACAAGGACCAGGGTTGCCTACCCCTGGCTTAGATGAATGAAAATAGCCCAGCAAGATCTATAGTCTTTGTATGCAGTCTTATTTAAAATAATAGAGCCTAGAGCTACTGTACATAAAAATCCATCAGTGCCAGTGCCAGTGCCAGGATTTGATGATTTGTTCTCTAATAGTTCAGATTTCATTTATTAAAGGAGTTCATGAATACTAAGGGAATACTAGCCTCAACAGAGCTATAAGAACTATGACTCTTTGTCAGCCTGATTAAAAGGCTGAAAGAAGCTTGGGATTATATATACTATTTTATCATATTTATTATTATTATTCTTCTTATAATGACTCACAATTAAATGAGTAAAATCCGCATATCATGTTTCTTTACCCTTTCAGACATTTAATTTGTTATTATGTGCTTTAATATTAATGCACATAAATCTTTTTTAAAGGACTCTGTCTGATATGAACTCGGAGTGTGTTGCTGCCATTCGGCAGCTTCATCTTGCCTGCATGAACTTAGAGGCCAGAGTAACGCAGGAGAGCACTAGTGATGTGGAGATGTCAGTTCTGGAGATGCAGCTGAAGGACAAGCTGAAAGAGGCCATGCAGCTTCAGGGTCGTTGGAATGCAGAGAAAGTCGAACTTAACTCTAGGTAAAGTCATCTCCAAATTTGTATCTGTATCTGGGCCTGACTTTCACAAGGTTTGCATTTTTCCTCCTGAAAACATAAAATATTATTGTTGCCTTAAATCATATTAATTTTCAGGACCACTAAATGTTATATTTTGACAGCCCTACACCTCTACCTAGAAAATTAGTTTAAGCAGCTGGAATGTCTATTTTCGATTAACCCACTGAGTACCTGACAAATCACACTGATAAATAATATCTAGGAAATCTAAGAACCCCTGTAATGTGGTAAGAATTAATGTGGTGTTGAGGTCCTATATCCATATTTTTTGACTGTCTCTGGACAGAAAAAAAGAAAAGAAATAAATCAAATCCGAAAAAGGTTCGCAATTGTATTGATCAATTTCAAATTTTCTCCTATTACTGAATCAAAAACCAAATGTAATCCCCTAAATATAACCCCAGTCTTACCATAGGCTTTTATTATTAAAGTCTCTTGTACATTAACCTGTATTCAATGAGTACCCTCTTGTGCTAATGACAATGATTCTAGTCTCTTGTACCTCTGCACAATTCATTCCAAAGATTGCAGGAGTGTCAGTGACATTATATTCTGGATCAAAGCTGCCTTTTGATCTCTTCAAAAATCATTGTTAGTCCCGTGATTGTATGTGGAGAACATGATAGTCCTGATGATCTTGGAGAGGAGGAATACGTGCCAGTGTTGTGTGTTCAGTGTTTCAAGGAACTCAGTGTATGATATTCTACTCTTTGTCCATTTTCTGCATGTTGGTGTATCTAGAATTGCAGAGCTGACCAACACAGTGAAACACCTCCAGAGCCAGAACAATGAGAAGGATGCCAGCCTCAACACCATGCAGATCAGTCTGGACAGGATGGTGGGACCATGGGAGAAGTGGGGGGTGTTACATAAATGGGTGGTTAAGGGTATTGAATTGGGTCTAGTCTGAACCTTAGTTTTGATAAACTCCACCACTTTGCAGTCTGGGGAATGTCAGGTTTGCTCCATGTGTGCACCTTATCTGACCTTGCATGGTTTCCTGCTCAGGAGACAAGGAGAACAGAGGATAAAGCAGAGATGGAGGTCCTCCACACAGAGATCCAATCCTTTCAAACAATTTTATATGAAGTTCACCAGGTCAGAACACGACGTAGAACTAAAATGGATTGTGCAATTTGTTATATAAGACCAAAAAGATAATTTTCTTTTCCTACTCTAATGTCCAGTTGGTTGGGGAAGAAAGTGATAGTAGTGGCTCTGAAAATGTGTTGTCTTCGCCTCCTGGCCGGTCTCCTCTGAGAAACACTACTCTAATGGCTGTGCAAAGTGCTCTCTCCAAGCATCAGAAACAAATACAGGTCGGACAAAAGTGACTAGTCCTCTTTGTTGTACAGCATTTACAAAATAAACTGTATTCTTTAAAACGTTCTAATAACATTCACCTGAGCCTCTTAATATTTGTAACCATGCTGTCACATACAAACTGTAGGACCTGAATGGGTGTCTGGGTGCTGCCCTGGAGCAAGTGGACACGTTGCGCAATCACCTGCAGGAAAGGGGCACTGAGAGGAGAGAGATGGAGAAGAAAATCCAGGAATTAAAGATGGAAAGTCAAGAGGCTAAATTGGCCTTAGAGGAAAGCCTCAGAAACAGCAACAGATGTCGCTGCTCACTGGAGCTTATCATTAGGTACATACATGCAGTTAATGTACTTTTCAAAGACTTATAGGAATATTAATAAAAAGTCACCCAGTGACAGCTGGGATTGGTCAGCACCCCCACAACAGGAAAAGTTGTTAGACTAATGGATGGATAGTTGTGTGTTTTCTGTTTCTTGGTTTTGTTAGTTGTCAAATTGCTGTTAGGCCTAGATGTTGTTTTTGGAAAAATGCATGGGTTATAATGATGATGGCAAATATTATAGTTTGTTTTTTATGTTTAATTAAGTTGATAATTTGAATCATCATCATCATCATCATCAGAATATATATATAAATATATTAAAGCCTCTCCAAACACAATATTCGTACAAATTTATACGAGACATGTTTATGTTGTGAAGTGTTTTGTTGATATAATTTTTTAGAAAAATCAAGTGTTTTGATTATTGTCATCATTGTGCAACAGTTGTCGTCCACATATTCTCTGTCTCTCTCTCTCTCTCTCTCTCTTTTTCACTGCCTCTCTCTACTTCCTTGCCTCACAGTGAAAAGAGGAGCCTGGAGAAGCTGCTTTCAGGGCTGCAGCAGGAGGTGGACTCCCAGCATGCTGAGCTGGAGGTATTGCGGGGCTCGTCACTGGAGCTTCAGAGACAGCGGGACCTCCTGAGGCAGCAAAGGGAGGATCTAGAGATGCAGCTGGCACGCCAGCGCACGGAGGTCCAAAGAGGGTATAGCATAAGCACAGAAGAATGACCGTTACACAATGCACATCTTATCACCCATGATTGTTTTCAAGCTCTGTTTGTTTAGAGTTCAGATGAATAACATATGTCATTCTCCAGCCAGCAATGGACCCAGATGACATTTGGATGAAAATGTAAATGATTTACGTTGCAATACTGCACTCATGCAAGATGGAAACTTTTTTTTCCTCTTTTTGAGGGTTTCTTTTGCTTGAAGAAAATTTGATTAGCAGAAAATTGGAGAAGGACATGCAATACAGCTAAAAGTAACTCCCTGTTCTGGCCTTTGGCACCAACATTTCTCCATAATCCAAAGAGAAGATGGATTACTGTTAAAGTTATTGTTTATACAAATAATCCGCACGTGTGTGAGACAAAGAAACAGTGTTAGAGAGTCATGTATTATGTGGAACACTCATTTTCAGTGAAAGGAGTCTGGAGGAGCTTGAAGGGAAGCACTCTGATTTGCGTAGGGAACTTGTGACAGTAAAGGAGGCGCTGAGTCATATCACCCTGCAAAAGGAGGTGTTGGAAGACGATAAGGCCAGCCTTGCTCTGGCTCTTAGCAAGGTAGACTCCTGGGTTGTGCGGTAGCCTGATCTGTATTATTCTCCCTTAGAGTCCTGATGGTCAAAGTTTTTCTAATATGCATGTTTTACTCCTCAGCTGGAGTCTCAGAATGCTGCACAAGAGTTATCCTTCACCAAACTGCAGAATCAAGAGGCCGCATTAAAAGATTCTCTGGCCAAAATGGCTGCCCTGACTGAAGGCTTAGCCAAAGACAAGGTGGAACTCAATCGTATTCTGCTACAGGTATTCTGCAAGTAGTTTCCCTGTCATACTGATGTAAGACAGAGTTTGACAGAATCGGAGTTAAATATTTTCGTTTCCCTTCCAGACAGAATGTGAGAAAGCAGAACTTGGTGAACGTAGACGGGATGCTGAAGTGGAGCGGGCGACAGCCAGGGAGGAGACAGCACGAGTGCAGCAGGAGATGATGGATCTGCTTGCTGAGAAACAAGCCCTAGAGATCTCCCACAGCCACTTTCAGGATCTCTGCCAGAAGGCAGAAGGAGAGCTGAGCCTGCTGCAGAAGGAGCATGCTCAGGTCCTGGAGCAGCACTCTCAGGTTAGGGACTCAAGGCCATTCACACACATTAGCCTCCATCCTTCCAGTTCCCACCACTGTTGCTTTTATTAATAGCTTTCATCAAGTTCATGAAGCCTGTTGTCACATTAAAATGTATTGGAGATACTGGACACATCTGCTATATTTCTTACTTTCAAATGGGATATGGAGGCCCCACTCTGAATTTTATGAGTAACTTGGGATATAACAAACAAGGAATCTTCACGAACAAATGTGAACTGGAAAAGATAAATAGATGGACATATAATATCCAGTAGGGGTTTAGTGAAAGGGCCAATAAATTAACACCTAAAGTATTCCTATTCTTCTCTCCCTTCTCTCCCTGTTTTGTCCCCTAAAGAATGAAAAGAATCCTTTTCTGTTTGATTATCTGTTCTGAACATGAAACTGAGATATCCATGTTGATCTCAGCCAGAATATAACAAATTCCATCTAAACAATTTTAAATAGTCTATCTGTAAAAATAAATTTTCTGTGTATAAAACATGCCCTGAAGTAGCCTCCAGCATACTAAGCTCAAGTTTCATCCCTTTTCTGGGCTCTACTCACATTCATAATATTGCTTTAATGCCCTCTCTTTAATATTTACCCAAGGAAAGACTGAAAGACATGATGTGTTAAGATTTAGTTATTGTGAGATAAATTTAGTTTGGTTTAAAATCACATTAATGTGGGCTTTTCAAACATTCTGCTGCAGTGTTATATTAAAAGTTACTTGGGTTCATTATACTGTAGACTGTATGATGTGTCTGTCACTGCACTTAAAGGCACAGTATATCAGGGAAAAACCAGGCCAAGATCAACTACCTACCAGGAACCCTAAAACTAAAAATAATTAGCATTGCATTTCATTTGTTTAATCATTACATAATGTAAAAATAGAAAGTTGTGGTTATGCAGGGATTGATGTGCTGGAGCTGTTTCTTGGCTGGGGCAGTGGAGTCTTGTTGTCACACGAGTATGTCGCCAGGCCTACATGAAACCCTGTAAAAAACACAACTTGTCAGTATTACACAGTTTTTGTACACAGTAAATGAAAAAAAATATATATGTGTTTTTGTGAGTTTAAAGATGCTGATAAGCTGCCTTACTTTTGGACAGAGTTAGGTTTGCTGGTCCCAGTCTTTGTGAAATTATTCTTCAAACCTGTTTTACTCTGACCTGTAACCATGTTGAAGAGTGAGCAGAGGTTAGTATTTTGTATCATAATCTGCTGAATTCAGTAATTTTAGTACCTTCAGACATCAATCTGTCTTTGAAGTTAAATATGTACTAAATGCAATTCAGCAATTTCCAAATGAACTGCACATTTGCCCAGTTCATTATTTGCTAGATATAGATCCTGTCGTCATAATGATTTAGGCAATAATTTGGAAAAATTACTAACCCACTAATCATTTTTGTTTTGCCTCAGGCAGCACCTTTGCTATGTCCCTGCAGTTCCTATACATTGTCATGAATTGATTAAAGTTTGTGTAATTTATGCTTCATAAAAGGAAAAAGAGGGGTTTGTAGAGTTCAATATTAGTGCGCCAAATACATAAAATGTAGAGGTGGGATGGTTTATTCTCAATCCAACACATACATATTTCCAAACTTAATGTAGCTGTTTGGGTTCATTCAACTGTCACACTCCTGCTAAAGATTAGTTTCTCATAATTATTTTACAAGTGTGTATTGTATATTTTAATACATAATGACATACTGCATAATGCTTATTATGACTGATATAATTATGATGGTGATATTTATTTGTGTGTGTGCATGTTGGTCTCTAGGTCACCAGGCAGATGCAGAAAATGTCAGAGGAGCTCTGTGTGTGCAGGAAGGAGCTTGACACACAGACCACAGCCCTAAAGAGAGCAACTCATGCCAGGGAGGAGCTGGCCAAAGACAAGGCAGCTCTGGACGTCAAGCTAAACTCTGCTGACCGAAAGGCCTGTGGTCTCAGGCAGGAGCTGGTTGCTCATAGGTCTGAGTGTGTTTGTGTGCTCTGACCTATTAAATGTGTGAGAGCAGTTGGTTAAAGTTATTTGGGTATGGTTATGGTTAGGTTATGAGTGTAAGAAATCACTGTAAGTCTTTCTAATGTCCTCAAAGCATACCAAACACCCCAGACCAATGGCCTAAGTGTATTTAAAGTCATTTTGACTTTGACTAAGCAATTATTACTTTCTAAAACACAACAAGTCTCATGTAACAGGAGTCTTTAAGTAACATGGTTTTATTTGGAAACTATGCTCATGATGGATCATTGGATTTTATTACCTTGTACACCTTGTGGTTCATAGGTCTTTTTTTTCAGTACTTAAACTGCTGTGTTCCAGAGCAGAAAAGGAGTCCCTAGAGACAGCTCTGTTTGAGAGCCAGGAGCTTGCCTCGTCTCTGGAGGCTGAGTGCACCAGGTTGGAGGGGGAGAGACGCAGTTTGCTCCTGGCTAACGAGGCCTTGACGCGTGAGTAGCCCCCTCCCTCAGAGATATGCTCTTCTCCATGCCAAACCCCCTAGCCATGAAGCCTTTCCAACAGCCCACTAGAGATCCATATTTCAGCTGTGAACTCTGCAACAGCTGGGCTGCAGGATCACTGAAGCTGCTTTCTCAGCTGACCAGGGTCCCACCAGTCCACACAATGACATGTGGATCAGATAAGTAGAGTTAAGCTAGCATGTTCCATGTAAAGACATGGATGAGTATCCCCTATAAATAAAACTTCTTGCTGATCCTGGGTCATGCTCCATGTGTGATAAGTGTCCCCGCTGATTTACAGGGTGAGAGTTTGGCTTTAGTGTGGGTATGCTTGTCTGTCCAGGTGATGCTGCTCAGATGCGTGTGGATGCTGAAAACCAGTTTGCACAAGCTGCACAAGATCAGAATAGGTTGGAGGAAAAATTGTCTCAGGTGGAGAGGAATGCCTTCCTGACCCTGAACAACAAAGAAAAAATTCACAGAGAGCAGCTAGAAGCTGAACGCAGGAAAAGGGTACAGTACAAATTACATGGTTGTGGTTATGCTTGCTCTAACTAAATTAAACAGATGTGTGTGTTTGGTTCTTGACAGGAGCAGCAGTGTGCAGAGCTGAGGGTTGTGCAGGAGCAGACTGAGGAGCAGCTGCGTAGACAATATGAAGAGTTGCGTGTGAGCAGCCAGAAGGAGCTGCAGCAGGTGCAGGAGAAACTGGCCAGGCTGCAGCAGGACTGCAACAAAAGCCTCCTGCAGGCTGAGAACGAAAAGCAGCAGGTGTGTGGTGTTTGTTGGTTGGTTGTGTATTCTTACATTGTTTAGTGTTCAGATTAACAAATTACAATTCCAGAAAGGTTGGTACTATCTCCACAACAAATTATGCCAACCACACACTTAAAAAGTTACCCTGTACAAACTGTAACTGCTCGACAGTTAAGGTCTTGGAAACAAATGCTGTTGTCTGATCCGCCTCTTCATGATGCACCATGCATTTTTAACTGGACTGCAGGCAGGTCAATTAAGTACATGCACTCTGGAAATGGGGTTTGTAGATTTGTAGGATGCTTATGAACCCTAAATGGTGGAGTATGGGGTAAACAAACTGATGCATAACCACACAGGCCATTACCAGTGTATATCAAGCTTCTTTTTGTGAGCTCTTTCTGAATGAGCCTAACTTTCTAGTCTGCTGGGCTCAGGCTATGTCACAGAAGGAGTCAGAGAAGGCTGCAGTAACAGAAAAGCTAGTTGCCCTGCAGCAGGACCTGGCCACTGCAGACATGAGGCTTGAGCACATGCAGAGGGAGACCCTTAGCAAACAGGAGCAGAATAAGGTAACATATAACAGAGTCATTTTAGATCTGGTCAGGTTTCTTGTTCTGTAACTATAACTGAGGCTGTATAACTCTGTGGTCTAGAATGCAATGACTGTTCTTCAGTCTGAGTTGCAAGACTTGCGGGCTCAATTTGAAGAGTCTTTGAACTCCCATGAGGATGACAAGAAGAGTCTATCTGAGCAGCTCAGGGATTTGAACCAACAAAAAGAACAGACACAACTGGAGGTGAGAACCTTTTAAACCTATTTACCAGAGCATAATATTGCATGTTGCTATGTATCACATATAAGAATAATAGCAGTGTTTTGTTAATGCCAGGACCTTAATTTACACAGAGAGATATAAAGCAAATTATAAAATCTTTATGGTAGATATACATATCGTATGATCAGTGGATGGTAAATTAGGGCCTTATTTAGTTCCAGTTAGTACCAGTGTGAGGGGGAGCCTTTTACCATAAGCTACTGTTGTTGTTGGTCGATGCCACAGAGCTTTACAAGCTTTTTGAGGGTGTCATTAACTGTAGGGCCTATAGGGCCAAATCCTACAAGGAGAGGTTGTGTCCAGTCTTCTTTCTGCCTTTTTTCTGTGAAGTCCAATGAAGGAAAATAAAATTCCACTGACCTTAATATAAACACAAAAGTGCAATTAGACTATAATTCTGGCCCAGTGTCAGAACTCTCTGCGCCAAATGAGAGCCATAAATCTCAACTCTTGGGTTGCTTGAGGTCAGGATTCCAGGCACAGGGTCGCTGAATGTTTTAGCAAAATAACAACCTCACAGTCACCTCATTAAGATGTAACTTACAGAGTTGTAAGCTCCTCACCATGTCTTGATTTAAAAGCCTGGTTTCCTTGGTGAAGTGGATTGTTTATCTGTGTGGGGCTTGTTGGTTTCAATAAAATAGCAAAAATGAGGATCATCCTGTCTTCGCTTTTTCTCCTTAGTGTTATCAAACTGTAGTGAAGGAGGTTGTGTGGAGCCAGAGCCAAAGGGTTTTGAGGTTTGGACAACCCTGCCTAAAGCCATATATCAAGTCAGGCTTCAACGACACTGTCATATTTGGCTACGACCCCAGCACATTTCCTTGTTTGATTATTTTCACTAATCCCATCTCAGGATACTCATGTCAGACAATTAAAAAGCAGGAGTGAGAATGTGTGACAGAGTTAGAGAGCAGAAAAGGGGAGAAATCAAGGGAAGAACCAGCAGGGGGAAGATACGGTCCCTGGTACCATAATATGAAATCAAAGTTTGAGTTAGCCCCTTGTGCAAATAAGCCAGTGGGGGAGTGTTTATTTTCTCCCTTGCAGCAGCGAGAGACTGGCTCCACTGGGACTCCAGGTCGCCCTCTCCCATCCATATAACACAACACTGCTGCCCTCATATTCTCTGCCCTCCTCCTCCACTCCCCACCCAAAAAATCAGATAAAATAAAGTATAATTGGCCAGATCAGCACTGGCTTGTTTTTTCTCACATTAGGGTTTATGAGAAAGAGCCATCTTGTGTGGCCTCTGAACATAACAGTCCTCCTCCTCATCCTCCCTTATCCACCCTTCTCCCCTCCATCCCTGCCACCTCAGGGGGGTCTGCTGTTTATCATGTTGATCTCTGTGGATTCTTTACACTGTGAGCCACAGTGAAGAGACGGGAAGAGACAGCACCTGGCTACGGGCCCAACTGGCTCTTATCCATGCCCAGATAAGCCCTGTCCTCCCTATTTCTCTTGCTCCACATAGAAATGTTGCCATAAAACAGAATATAGGTCATGCAGTGTCTAGAGATCTTGCACATACCCCTTAAAATAAGAGTTGTAGAAGTTAAGCATTTAAACAGTGAAGTTTGAATCCACTATCTGAACCCAGATCTGTTTAATAAGTGTATTAAGTCCTTGTAAACTATGTTATGCTTCTCAAATTAGATAAGGTAAGGTTAAATGAGGTAAAGGTAAAATTTGTGTTGACATGTTTACTGTTCATCATAAGAACTTTAGCTTTACCCTCACTGATGTGATATCTTAATTTTCAATCTCCCTAATCTGAACATGAAGTTAGAAGGCCTTCGTCGGCAGCTGCAGGAAACAGAAGATGGACTTATGAAAGGGCGAAAGGAGATAATCGAGGCTCATAGAGAGCTTCAGGAGTGTGCACAGGAACGAGACAAGCAACGAAAAGAAACCTTGGACCTGAGAAGAATCTTGGGTAATGAGACCAGAGAGAAAGAGGCCATCCAAGTCTCCAACGAGGAGCTCCGAAGTTTAATCAAGAGAGCAGAGAGTGATAACAGCAGGTACAGCTTTTAAATGGCATTCTATAAACCCTTGTTGTTACAGTGTTATTCTGAATTGTGATGTTTTGTCTTGAGTAGCTTGAGACGAGCTGTGGAGGAGAGGGAGCAGAAAGTGGCTGTCCTAGAGGAATGTAGAAGCTCAGTGCATCAAGAGGCAACCACTCTACGGAGCAGTATGAGAGAGCTGGAGAAGTCTCGCCTGCAGGCGCGCAGAGAGCTACAGGAGCTTCGCAGACAGGTGAAACATTATTCAGGTTGCCGCTTTTAATGTAATTTGTCGTAAATAAAGCATTACCTTGGAATAGTGTGTGCTACATTATTATGAGCAGGTAAAGATCCTTGAAGGCGAGAACAACCGGCAAAAAAATGAGCTACGAGAGCTGCAGGCTCGGGTATGTCAGGAGGAGCAGAAAGAGGAGGAGGCACGTCGGGAGGCTTTCACTCTGAAGCAGAGGGTGTTGGAGTGTGAGGCTGGCAGAGAAGCAGCACTGAATGAGGTATAGAGCATATAGAAATTAGTCTGTTAACAACATGCTAGTGCAAACATTCCACTGTCCCTTGCATAAATGTTAAAGAATACCTGTCATACTCATGCAAAAACAGGACAAACCAGGACCATAGCACAATAACGCTCTACAATAACCTTGATAGGATGTCTATAGTTATATAATTCTGCTATATAATGCTCTGTGAATATTATAGAACACCAGTAAATTTAAGAAAGTCTTTAAATTTTTTACTTCTAAGTTGAATTTTTATGTATTATAATAGTGCAGCAAAACTTGTGGAAAAATATATAATCATATATTAACTTCTTCTGTTTCCTGACCCCATTTTAGAGTCCCCAAATTCTCATGACCCCAACACTGTCATTGAATTATTAAGTGAATATATAGCACATATTTGGATTCAGGTTCCAAGAGCTTGGAGAGCAGTTCCAAATGGATTGCACATTATTGTGATATATTTGAAGTCTGGTTAATGTATCCTTTTGTAAAACTAAACAGTCTGTGAAATATGTTCTGAATTTGTCCACATATCAAGCATCCAGGCTTGAGGTTGAATAACTCTCCTAAAAAATATATAAAGAATGGTTCCAAAGTGTAGTGTTGGTGAACTCTATATATTCTATATATGGTTACATTTTGAAAATCAGTGAGTAAGCTTTTCATTTCAAATTACATTAACTTTTTGCAGGTACTCAGTTACTAGATAATGCTCAAGGTATTTTTCTTATAGGAATTACATTTGGGTTCTCTTCCCCATATTTATATACTTCCCCATAAGATAAGATAATCCTAATAAAAGATTATCTTATCTTATGCAAAGGTGACACATAATCATCATAATCATGTAGAACAAGGAGAGCATGTTGTTTACCATGAGTCTGACGTTTTTATTCTGGTTACAACTAAATTCAAGGTATGACAGGTGTGTATGTGTGTATCCTCCTAAGATCTGTCATGATATATTGCACAGTATGTAAGAAATACATGGATGATCACTAGAGTAAAATAGATTTGTCGTATGACTTAGTTCTGTGTGCTTGTGCAGGTTGCAGGTCTGCAGCGTCGTTTGGTGGAACTGGAAACATCAGAGCAGGAGACCCGAGAGCTGCTGCAAGAAAGTGAAACTCACAAGCAGCAGAGTGAGCAGGGGCTCAGAGAAACCTCTGCCCAGCTTGAGGAAGCACTAGAGGATGCCAGGGTCCAGGTCAGGGAACTCTCTGCACAGGTTGGTCTTGCTGAAAACAAGGCTCAAAGCCTGGAAGAGCAGCAGCGACTGGGTGATGCCAAACACAAGGAGTTGGAGCTCAAGCTGGCAGGGTTGTATTCAGCTGTGCGCCGTACTGTTGGCATCAACCCCATGTGTCTTTCAGGCATACGTGGGTCACGTAGACGGTCTCCCTCTCCTTGGAGAAATCATATCCAAGTAAAAGGTATGATGGTCACAGATTTTATAACGTTTTGCCAATTTCTTGTAAAAGCAAATGCATTAATAAATGTGGTCTCTGGTTAGGGGGGCAGAGTGTGACAGACAGATCAGCGATGCCCTTGTCTCGTGGTGAAGGTGAAGAGCTGGATGTTGAGTTAGTGCAGACAGCCCTTCAGGAATTCCTGCAGGAACTCAAGGAAGCACAGAGAGACAGGGTATACTTGAATTTCTTCCAGAAAGTTGGTTTTGTTTTTTATGTGTGTTTTTTTAAGTGTTTAAATTTTAGCAGAATATTTGCCACTAATAAACATTTCTGTTTCAGGACGAAGCCAAGGCTCAGGTTGTTAGTCTAAGTCAACAGATGACAGAGCTCCAAAGCAGCCAGGATAAATCGGCCACCCAGCTCCTACAACTGCAGAAGTCCTTGAAGCAATCACAACAAGGCAAGAGAATCAGTGTTCCCTATAAATATCTAATATTAATATTGTATAGACATCCAGAATTTTCTCATGATTTTTCAGGAAAAAAAGAGATGTCAGAAAAATTGTGTGAGGCGCAAAGATCCCTCTCCCTCCAGGAAGAAGTATTCCATCACGCAGAGACGGAAAAGAGAAGCCTTGGGAAGGATGTAGGTCGACTCAGGACTAGTTTGCAAACTGCTCAAGCGGAATCCAAGGCATTGCAGGTAAAAGTCAAAGAGATAAAACAGTGCACACCATTTTCAGTGGCAGCTGATAAGATTTTGTGCCAATCTCTCCACAGGATAAGTTGGAGCTCCTGCAGGGCTCAGAATCTCGTGTGAATGCCGACAAACAGAAGCTGAAAGAGTCTTTAGAAGCAGCAGAGAATAGAGTGAGTTGTCTGGAGCTCTCCCACCGTACCCTCGAGGGTGAGCTACAGCGGGCCCAGCTTAGGATAGCAGAGCTGGATGCAGAGGCAGGGGCACTGCAGGAGAGACTCTTAGAGATGAGGAGGAAAATGGGTGAGAGCGAGGACCGGTGTGTAGCACTGAGGGTCAGTGAGGAGAGGCTGACCACGTCACTGGCTCGAGCTGAGCAGCATGAAAACCAGCTGAGAGAGCAGGTCCACAAACTGACAAACACTCTAAGTGACAACAGGGCCAATACAGGAGCCCTACAGCAGCAGATAACACAGCTGCAGAGGGCTCTGACTGCGAGCGAGGAGGACCGGAGGCTGCTGCAGGTACAGTTTGTCACCTGTTTACTCTCACTACTCAACAAAGTTAATGCTGTAGATGGAAAGTGCAAACAAAACAAAGCCGTTCTTTCAGATATTACATTTGTGTTAAATTGCATGCACTGGATTTTTAAAATGTAACTCTTTCATTTGTTTGATTGAAGCTTTGACACGAGATGAATAGCCATGCTCCCTTTGCCTGAGCATTTTTTATTTACATTTGCTACTGTAGTTTTCCTTAGGGTCCTCAAAGACTGAGCAATAAAAAGCTCAGGCAACCTCATTAATTCTCCAAGAGCTTCTCAGGAGAGCTTTCTGGCCTTAGTTTGGGACTGCATTTTAAGCAAACAAAAACATGACATACTTGGTATAAATCTCTTGTGTTGGCTCACTGCAGTAAAAGAGAGAGAAAAATCACAACTCTTGTCTGCAGCTATCTACGGTATTTTAAGGACTGTAAAAGTTGTAAAACTGTAAAAGAATATAAATGAAGGTGAGAAATATAAGGTTGAAAAATGATGGTTTGAAGAGAGTGTGTAACTCATTGTCTAGTGCATGTCTGTGTCCCTAGGAACGCCTGGATAAGGCACGAGATGCCCTTTCAGACAGTAAGAGGCTCAACCACACACTTACAGAACGGAACCAAAACCTTCAACGAGCCCAAGAGGACCTAGAGCTTAAAAGTTCTGAGCTAGAGAAACATAACAGCTCGCTGAAAGAGGTGAGCCACACTTAGGTCAAAGTGTAAATGAAGGTAAGGAGACTATTTTGATGTATGGATGATCGATTGTGTCCCAGAGTCTGAAGCAGCGTCAGGAAGCTGAACTACAGGCCCAGGAGAGCTCCCAGCAACTGCAGAGAGAGAAGGACGAACTCTGTGAGAAGGTCACCAGTCTTCAGAGCTCTTTGCAAAAGCTCCAAAGCGAGAGAGCAGAGATGGAGAGGGTGCTGACACGCCTTTGTAAAGACAAGTCAGCACTCAGGAAGACATTGGAAAAGGTGGGCTATCACAACTGCTGCATTATACTGCAATATCTCAAAGGTGTCTCTTTGCATACTTTAAACGGCTTTAAACTCAGTCATTTTCCCAAATGAGATGCCACATATAGGCTGTGTATACATATATATATATATATATATATATATATGTATACAGTAATGTGCAAAAGTCTTAGGCCACTATTGGATTAGTTTTTCAGCAATGCTTTGACGTCCATACATATTTATGTCTCAGTTTTTACATCAGAACAACTAGAAACACAAAAACTGGTTTCTTGGCTGCTCTCCTTTCACAAAGAACATTCCTGATCAGGATTTTTTCAGGCTATGGAAGCATCAACTTGGCATCCGGATGAAGCTGCCAAATGCGGAGTCAGGTCCTTACTGGACTCCTTCTGGTGTCTCAAAGAGGAAACTCTGAGAAACTTCCATTATATTTTGACAGGTTTTCCTCTACTATTTTTGTCCTCGACCTCTCCAGATTCTTCTACAGAGATCATAGTACTACTACTACATACATACTACTACTACAAATTACTACACTACACCCTAAATAAGCTGTTAATATTTATGTTTTTTACACTGTGTAAATATGTTCTATATCTTCTAGTTGTATTTAATTAAAGAGACAAAAAAAATATATATATATATTAGGTTACAGAATGTACCCATACATACATACAGTACACCTCCATACCTACAAAAATATACAAACTCTACAAACAAGGGTTTCAAGTGTAGCATGGACTCAAGTAACCCGATGATGTTTCATAATATTACATCTAAAACCCTAACACACACACATAAACCCCAACACCCTTTCTTAATCAGGATCAGAGAAAACTGCTTTTGGTCAGTCAGTCAGTATTTGTGCTGAATATGAGGTAGAAGATCTGAAATACATCAGCCAAACCACAAACGGCTTTAAACGCAATTAAAAGAATCTTAAAGTCAATTCTACAACTGCTGGAAGCCCTTGCTTGTAAAGAAGCCAGGACTAAAGTAATATGTGTTTAGTGTTGGTCAGAAGCCTTGCTGCTAAATTCTGAAGACATGTAGTTCCCAAAGCATTAATACACAAAATGGGCGCTTACATTCAAAAAGACAAGAGACCATTTGACTTTTACTATAATGTAGTTTGTCATTCGTTTCATACTGTTTGTTCCATTTCCCAGGTATTCATCTTTGTCACATGTTGTACAAAATGATCCTAAAGTGATGGAAACTTTTAGACTGTGAGAACCGGCTCTGTGCTTGACTTCTGTTAGATGCATTACAGGAAGCTTCATGAGTGCAGAACAATCATGGTAAAGTCGTTCACATTATGTCACCTTCATGCCGTTGTCAGGTGGAGATGGAGAAGCTCAGGATGGAGGAGGGGGCAGTGGTGGCAGCCAGACAAATCGAGCAGTTAGGGCAAATAATCCACAACCTGGAGCAGGAGGTGGCTGAAAGGCAGAATGAGGTGCAGACTGTGCAGGTGAGGGGGTATCAGGGGCGGGGAAAGGGTAACACTGTGTGGATAGGACACATGATTTAGAATGAGCCACTATTGGTATAACACACTGTACGAATAATGTGTTTATTTTCACTATGGAAATATATTAAAAAATATTTGAAGAATAACAATTATTCACAGGCAGTAAATGCCTGTAACTATAAAAAACCCTAAAATAAAGAAACAAATAAAAACCTGACTTTGATCCTTTCTGTATGCACATATGAACTTCTTCAGGCTCAAATCTCCCAGCTCGAGCACTCGCATGCACAGCACCTCCTGGAGGTGACAGCCTGTCATCACCAAGAGCTGGATTTGGAGACAGATCGTCTAAGAGGCAGTCAGCTCCAAGCAGAGCAGGCTTTGGAGACCAGGGAAAAGGCCCATCGCCAGAGGGTCAAATGCCTGGAGGAACAGGTATTTTCAGTCTACTGTTTACTGTGGATAATCTGTTGTCGAAGTTTTCTTCTTTATGTCCATGTTTTTGTCATCCTCGTCTTATCACCGTCTCTTTGTTTTCAATAGTTGCTGACTCTCAAAGAGCAGCTGGATCAGGAGACAAGAAGACGGCACGCCTTTTTCAGTCAGATGCCACAACCTGGTGTGTAGGCAGAGATCCCGCAGTGAAGTATGTAGCACCTCTGGCATCCTCATTCACTGTTCCTCTGGCAGCTTTCCAGCAACATTACGTTACGAGCTGCATCCACATTTGGAAGCACACACGCACACACAAACACACTCCAGAGGCATTTTCTCCCACTCATGCATGTGCACTCTGGATTACATTAATCTCTAGGAAAACTCAACAACAAACAATGAGTGTTTTGTTTATAAGTGGACTGGATGTGCCAAATTGTTTTAAGGATTTCCTCTGGCTTGCTACAATTGGCGTTTCTAAGTCTATGCTGTTTTTGCTGTGTCATTTTTTTAGGAAGCAATATAATTTCCTTGCTTGCTGCCTTATTCTTGTGTTACAATTATTCATATACTAATCTGTCATATTGATCATGTACCAGCTTTGTATCTCCTAATCATTGTTTGTGTATTCTAATGAGAATAGATTTCTAAATATTTATCATAATTGTTGGCAGATTTTCATTGTGCTGTGATTTATAAGTACATCAGCCTTTCCTAAAGATTCCATACTCATTTATTTTATTATGTCCTGTATTTGACTCAATCAATATTAGTGTGTGGAAACACTGTGGTTGTTTTTAATAAAACTGGGTGTATCAGAGCACAGTTACACAAGTTTGTTGATGAAGATGTTGAGATGTGATCAATGATGTTTATTCTGCTGGCCACAAGACCTTGTTATGGAAAAAGTTTTTTTGTGAACTTTGTGAAGGACAGCACTGCCTTGTCATGGCATGCGAGTTCTAGCATTTTGTTCGCACCATTAAAAGCCTTTGTGGACTTAGTGTTGTGGGTGAGAGACTGACCTTCGCTCTCTGTTGCCAGTGCTGTCTTCTTTGTTTTCTTTCAAAGATTGTTGCAGACTCCATGTCTGGAGGGATCATCATTCCATGAAAGTTTCACTGGCAATCCATCAGTAATCCTTAGAACCCTAAGATCTTGAGCTAATATGTGGTCTTCCCTTCCCTGATTATAACCACAAATATGTATTGTTTTCGTGTTATGTGTTCTCATTCACATGTGCATGCACTGTGTCTAAGTATCTTAAAAGCCGGTGACTATTTTCCTCTTCCTCCTGTTTTCTCTCTCTCTCATTCTAGCTCTTAACTCTCAGCATACTTTCTGTATAGTGTAGCATTTTCACAACAGTGTGCAGACAGGTCTTCTCACTGTAACCTTGCATGCCTTGTTAACTGTACATAGTAGGAGTTTCACTGAAAGGGGAAAATCTCGTCAAAGTTTCTTTAAAGCAGCCCTTTGATTATCATAGATCCGCCCAGTGGTTATCCAGTTACCAGCCTCTTATTTAGCTATTGGCTGGAACCAGCTAATTATGCAAGGTAGTGATTCCCTGTGGGGGGGTGGGGCCAAAACTGAAAGAACTCCTTTGGCAGGCAGAATAGAGCTTTTATTGAGGATATTTCTAAGCTGACCATCAGGGACCAAATCGCTGGATTGTTAAAAAAAAAAAAAACATCTCAGCTGAATCACGCTGCTCCCCCTCTTTCATTCCTTCCTTCATTTCATTTCAGTGAGACGGAGTGTAGCTCATGCACCCAGCAGCAAGCAGAATGCAAGGAATCTACAGTATTCCCCTGTCTCACACAAGAAGCCCAGTTCACTACTGAAGGACAAGTGAGGAGAGAAAGAGGCAGAGCCAGAGAGCAGTCAGGGGAGGATTTAGACTGCTGTGGTTGAGAGGAGGAACGTACAGTCTTGTCCTGTTCTGCTCTGCTCTTGTTGCCTCAGGTGTGTGTGCTCCTCCCTCCCCTCCGCAGTGCCTGCTGTCAGCTCCATCCCTGGGTGGCTGAGGCCATGGTGTTGGTGCTGCGAGCCCTGCTGCCCTGCTTCTGCACCCTGCTCTCCCTGGACCTGCTGCCTGGGGTGGTACCTGCTGTACCCCTGGAGGACTTCTATCCCTTTGGCCAGGACAAGGGGGACTCCCAGACCATTGCTCAGGACGACGGAGGCTCCAGGCTTGTGGAGATCTCTGTTGCTTTTCCCTTCTTTGGAGACAGGCACACAGGACTCTATGTAAGTACAGAACTGTGTTTTTAGTGTGTTTGTCTTTACGTGTAAGTGTGTATGTGTGCGCATGAACTTGGCAGTGGGCAATTGAAACTGACATGATGTGGATTGTATATAAGAACCTCTGGGAGATGAGATCTGGCATGCAGCCAGATTCTACCGTGCAGTGCCTTTAAGAGTTTGTATATGTTTTTGTGTGCTCACATGCTCTGGTGTCTAACCTTATTTGTAGAATATCGCATTTTCTCCCCAAGGGTAGAGTCACAATCCTCCATGACGTTCTCTTCACTTTACATATGCCCTCCACTCTAGTGCACCAAGGGAGAGTGAGAGAGAAACTATAAGCACAACAGTGGTAAGCCCTGTTCTAATAAGCCTAAAAGTTGTGTTAAAGGAAGTGACAGTTTGTGTTCTTACTGTTGCTGCGGAGCATCTGTGAGCAGTTCTTTTTCAAAGAGAGCATGGGGGAAAATATGCACGCCGGAGAGAGAGAGAGAAATAGTGCTCATGGGAGGAAGCAGAATGGTTTGACAAGGATTTTCGCACACCACAGTGAAACACACTTTGATCTGCCTTTGTCATGTATTGGGTTCAGTTCCAGCGGATGGAAAGGCAGAACTCCCTTAAATCAACACCACCTGTTGTGGTTATGCATCCGCGTTCTCTCTCTGAATCCACCCCTCCTCTCTTTAAGCCCCGCCTGCCTCTTCCCTATTCGAACCATGGGCACTGGAGGCTGAGGAACCATGGCAACAATGGGCAAGGTCAAAGGTAATTTATCTAATCTAAGCATCTGGGCGAGTCACACAAAGAGGACATTTTTAAAACACTTTAACATCTTCACACAGTGCACTTTCAGTAACACAGTGTTTATAAGTGCATTCTTTGAGTATTGTTTCTTTCTTTCAGGGTATTCTGTGTATCACAAATGTAGGCATGTTGAGTTTGTTTTGATTTTTGCAATAAATTATCATGCATCTCTCCTCCTGTAATAATCTTGATGCACAATAGAGAACTTAAGACAAGACAAGACATGCTACCAGTCGCTTGGCTTGTTGATCTGAGGTTAAATTATCATCTGACAGAAGTAAAAATCAGAGTCCTCTACCTTCTTAAAAGTACTGTGTTAGTTGTGATGTGATATCCTGTAGCTCACTTTGCATCTCATTGAACTGCAATTCCGTAGTCACGCAAGGCATAACAGATTGTGGCATGCACTTGAAATTATAGTCACGCTCATTTTAAATGCCTCACCTGAATCCATTAAACTTCTGCTGTAAAGCACATGGTGATCTCTGCCACCACAGAGCTGCTTTGTACAGGTAATATTTCAGTGAGTGCTAAAGGCTGAATTTCTATAATTCGTTTCTCCCAGGAATTTGTTCCAAGCTTCTGGGCTGCTGCCACTTTGAAGCTGTAGAACCAAAGTGATTTATACAGTTTATTCCTGCTGTCTTACTTCATTATCAAAACTGACTTTGTTTAGCGGTATACACCCCCTCACAGCAGATCGTAAAAACTTTTGTCCCTTCCTCAAGCAAACAAGATATGTTATTTATAGCAGTTGTGATAAACAAAGCAGTAACAGTGGATTTAGGGACTGCTAAGGCCATGTGACACTTGACACTTATGGTGATATCTAATGTCCTATGAAAATCTCTCAACAAACATGGGTCCCCCATTACTTGGTCCTGCTCCAGGGCCACTTCTGGCTCCTGGTAACCAGGCTGTCCGTCTGTTATGATTTGTGTCTGGAAGTTTTCACATGTTGCTGGGATCTCTCCTCCTCCAGGTCCACCCCTCCCTTTCTCCCATGCCTCAGATAACATGGCAGGGGTCTTCCCTCTGAAACTGTCTCAGCTGCTGTATCTAAGAAATGACCAATCAGTTTAACAGAACACAGATGTATCTGCTAAGTGTTTAAGAGGCCTCCAAACAATGCAGTCCGTCACTACTCTAACGGACGGCCAGTGTAAAGAACAGGAAGGAGGACATCCAAGGTCAGAGAGGAAAGAGCACAATTTTTAGTTTAAAAGCAGATGTAAGAGCAGATGGTTATTTGTGTTTATTGTAGGTTGTTATTTACTGCTATTTATGTTTACATGATGTATAGTATTTAAATGAAAATGTGGCATTTGTCTGTAAAATACAAGTAAACACAATTCAAATACATTTTGCTAGGATCCTGCCAAAACATGCTAGAGTGTAACTACACTCTGAACACACTGCACATCTGCTAGTGCTCATCTGCACTTCTGAAAAGCTTGGAGTTTGTACACTTCCATTCACTCAGTTTCACTCATCATGACCGTATGTATGTATGGCTCAAAGATGCGTGTGGTGGATATCTTGCACTCTGCCTGGGTGCTTCTTAATGCATGTGTGTGATGAGAGACGTGACTGACTGATGTTAGAAACAGTTGAACCACCATGGACTAGACATACAGTTTATGACCGTACTGCACAAAGATCTTAAAATGCCTTACCTTCTTAAATGACAAGCTTGAAACACCTATCATATGAAGCCACAGCCAAGAGGTGGTCAGTGTAACACTAGAAGCGTGTTTGTTCAAACACACCAAAAAACCTGTAGTTTGTTTAGAGTGTTTTTTTCATATTTGTACGGATTAAACAGACATGTTTTAACACATCCCAGAGGTGCCACTCAGTGGCAACTATTTTTGTTTGATGTTCTTGAAGATGTTTCGCCTCTTAAGCAACTCCAGTTGCCTCTGGGTAGCACTTTTGGGATAACTTTGATCTGAATGATTGAGAGTGTCCACAGACAAGATGCTTTAGAGGTACCGTTATATGGATTTTGCCTTTAAGCAGAGCAGTATGCTCTCTTTATGCTAAGCTAACTATCTCCTGACTACTCATTAGATGTATGCTTTTATGCCTCTGTGCTGCGAATAAGGGTTCTGGCTTGTGAACGCAATAGCTAAGGACTGCTTGGATATCAACCTGTACTCTGGTACACTGATTAGATTTTGGTGGCCAAAGGTTAAAGGTCAAGGTCACAGTCTTGCCTTTCATTCAGTTCTTGCAGCCCATTCTTGTGAACGTGATATGTGAAGAACACGTTTAAGGAATTTCTTCAACTTTGGCACGAATGTTTAATTGGAATCTGTGATGAACTGATTAGATAGATAAAGGTCAAGGTCACAGTCACCTTATCTTTTGTCACACTTAAATGATTCAGATCATCAAACTAATTTTAATATTACACAAAGATAAACTGAGTAAATACAAAATGCAGTTTTTAAATAATGATTTCATTTATGAAGTGAAATAAGCTCCAAACCAGCCTGGGCCTATGTGAAAAAAGTAATTGACCACTCAACCTAATAACCACAGCCACCCTTGGCGGCAATAACTGCAGTCAAGCGTTTGTGATAATTGGCAATAAGTCTTTGCCTTGGGTGGAATTTTGGCCCCCTCTTATTGGCACTATTGTTTTATTTCAGCCACATTAGAAGGTTTTCATGCATGAACAGTCTGTTTAATTTCATGCCACAGCATCTCAGTCAGATATAAGCCTAGACTTTGACTAGGGCACTCCAAAACCTTTAGTTATTTTTTTGAGCCATTTAGAGGTGGACTTGCTGGTGTGTTTTGAATCATTGTCCAGGTCTCGAAGCTGCAAATCAGCTGCAGACCATCACACTACCACCACCATGTTTGATTGATGTTCTTTTTATGAAATGCTCTGTTAGTTTTACGGCAGATGTAACGGGATGTAACATATTTTCCAAAAAGTTCAACTTTTTATGTTTTATATTTGTGTAATATTAGCATTTGCTGCCTATATGTATGTAGTAATAGGTCTTGGTCTCTGTAATCTGCTTTGCACACTGGCTGTGAATGTTTTCAACCAGCCAGAAGAAATGAGAAAAATTGCACAGTTCTCATTCTATACATAATACACCCTAATGTTCAGCTGAGACTTCATCCACCTTACTAACCTAAGTTAGTGAAGTTAGTACCTTTCAAAAGTACAGTCTAAGTATCATCATTTTGTTTCTGTGGAAAAAGGTCTCTTGCCAAGATGCAGGTGGAAGGATACCCTGTTGGTCCAGCTACTGAAGTTTCACGTGATTCTCAACTGAACTTTGGAGCATATTTTGCACAGAACGAGTCAAAAACATGTTGTCCCCCATTGCTTACAGTGTAGTCATGTTCAAGGTGACACATTAATGGACAATGGTAAAAGCAGAAACAAATATGATGACCAAGACCTGTAGTTATGTATGTATCAAATACTAAAAGCAGCCTCACAAATCCCAAACCATTATTTTAATTTCCCTAAGAACATTTGAAATTTCTCAGTTTGATTTTCCTTTTCCAATTCTAAATTTCAGTTTAATACATTTCCTACAACTATACAGACTGGTTAAACAGTGCAAGATATTTTTACCAATTGTCCACATTGCTTGTGGACAATTGAAGGATTTAGTGCTTCAGTTTAAACCTTTATGTAGATAAAGGTGAGCCAGGGCTTGCGATTTACAGGCCAACTACACAGACCGTCAAAACTATAGTCCTTCCTTTGGTCTCGTCAAAAAATTGGACAAGCTTGTAACTGTGAAACCTCAGTTTCTGACAAGGAAAACTAATGTTTTCCTGTGTTGGTTCATGGGCACCTTTTTCATTTAGGAATTTGCTTTGGCTTGACTTAAGCCAGATGAAAGTTTATTTTAGTCCATAAATTGCTTGGCTCTAAAGAAAACCACCCAAGCAAAATCCTGGATGTATCCGGCAAAGAATTCCCAAAAAACAACATGGGAGTTGTAGAGTGAAGTGGCACCATTGAGAGTGAGAGAAAGAAATATGGAGCGAGAGATGCTTCTTACAAGGTTGACTGATCGCACCCCTCTCCCCTGTGATTCTGACCCTGGTCATGTTTCAGCATTACACAAAGCTGCTCTGCACCCATTCATTCTGTCACTTAAGTGTGATGCAGAACCACCCTTCCCTGGATGTTTGTACTAGTTGTAGCCTGGTTGGCATTCATGAGAAGAAGAAAAGTATGTGATATGATGCAAAGAAAAAAGTGCTGTTTAAATTCCTCAAAGGTCATTTCCATGTCAAAGTACTCCCCTAAAAATCTTAACAAGGAAGAAATACAATTGTTTAAAGCGTTCCAGATGCTACAGAAGATTGGATTAGGTGATTAAACATATTTCTGTTTTTCTGTATTGGGACTGTTGGGTTTTCTACATTTATTTGTATATATTATATAATTTGTAAGGTCTTAAACCTTACACTGTAAAGTGCCCTGAGATGACCTGTGTTGTGAATTGGCGCTATATAAATAAAGTTGAATTGAATTGAATTTCAGTATTGAAGCATAAACTTTTACATTGAACATTTAGTGTTCAGCATGATTTCATACACTAATTTTGCTGTAAGATGGGTGACTTCCAGACCGCTGCCACCACAGGTCTCTCATTAGTGGGTATGTGGGTGTGCGAGGTTTGTAATTTATGTACATCCCTTCATTCATCCAGGCCTGTGCCCTCTCTGTTGTTTTCCTCCTGGTATCAGATGGCGCTCTGGCTGACCCCTGGGCCCTGCTCCTGCAGTTGGTCCTCTTTTTCCCCACATCGGCCACGTTCTCACCACATCACGCTGATGTGGAGGGGAAGACTGTGGTCGGGCAATTAACTGAGCCCTTGTGCTGTGCCAAACAAAACTTCCTTTGCTGTTTTTACAGCAAAGTCCTTCAAATTATGGTTTTCATACATACAGGGAGTAAAGTTGAGTCACCTGATGCTGCTTTGTCAGTGTCATATGCTGCCTGGCTTGAATGCAGAGAGGAAGTGAGTGCCGTGGTGGCTCTGAATCTCTATTATGGATAATATACAGCAATCATAAATGAAGGACTTATACAGGAATTCAGTCCTTTAATGTGCAGGGTTTTTGTTGTCACCCAGCTTTAGCAGCTTGTGTCTTGATGTTGATGCTATGACTGACACCAGCAAATTTCCAGTAATAATAAATTCACATGTAATTATCACCCAACTCTGCATTTCCCTCAACAGTTTGGACTTTCCGTGTCTTTAAGCTGAGTCAAGAGTTACTTATTTCCCCTTGGAGTAGCTAGAGACTAAACCTGAGATAAAAGGAGAGGCAATATTGGACTTGCAAATGTTAATCTGAGCTCTCTGCTGGATTTGTGAATAAGCATGTTAGCCCTGTTGCTCCCAAGTCGCAGAAAATCAACTAACAGAGCTAACTAAATTTTAACAGTATGTGGAATAATATATAAACCAATATATGAATGCCACTAGCATTTGTTATTTGTCATTATAAATATGTCACTTACTTTCAGTGATAAAAGCATTGCTTCAGTAAATGTTAGAAATGGTGAAAAATATCTATAACCACTGTGTTCAATGTGCTGATTCTTCCTAGCCTCCAAAATTCAGAAATCTTCATTTTGCTATGATGTAAAACCAACAAAAACAGTAAATGTTCAATTTGAGAGTGAATGAAATATTTTCTGTCATTTGACTTATAAATAAGTTGTGTAACTGTCTAATAGCTATAATGCTGACTGTGTATGTTTTTACAGAGAAAATATGTGGAGAGGAGAAGGTTCTTTGGTTACTTTTGTGGATTTAAAGGTTATGAATGTCCTTCCTGATGACATTGCAGGTACGTGAGCAGCAGAAACCAGGTTTTCTCAGCTGCTGTCGTTTCACGGAATAAAAGTAGCACCTGTTTGCTACATTGGCAGCGCAAACGTGTAATGGGAGCGCTCACTGCTCCATGCTGCTGTTTGCTCCATGAGGTCAGAATACCTCTTTTTGTCCACCTTCGTCTCTCCTCCTCATCACTCCCACTCTAACTCCACCTAATCATATAAACAGGGCACAGTGCTTAACTAAATATATTATGATTTGCCTTATTCATACACCACAACTTAAACTGTATCTGTTTCTCAGGTGAACAACAATGGCCTTGTATCATTCCTGAGAGAGGTGTCCCAGTTCACACCAGTAGCTTTTCCAATTGCTGGGGACAGGAGGGTTGTGGCACCATTTTGGGCTGATGTGGACAACCGACGGGCAGGTAGCGTCTTCTACCGAGAGAGTCAGGAGACTTCGATTCTGAGTAGGGCCTCGGGTGACGTCAGGATACACTTCTCAGAATTTCCTAACTTCAACGCCACATGGGTCCTCGTCGCGACATGGCACCAAGTTACTTTCTTTGGAGGCAATTCCCTCACACCGGTATAAACTCACACACACTTATCTCCCATTGTCATGTAGCTACTGCTACAGCTTAGATCAGCAATTCCAAATCAGTGGTCCCGATAACCACTTAACTACTAGCCACAACAGACAGAGAACACAGTACACAAGTCTCTTTAAACACATATGTTGCCACTCAGTGTCCATGAAAACTAGCCGAGAGCTCAAAACCGTTACCTAAAAGTGTTGGATAAATGGTTTAAATAGTTAACTATGAGAGGATAACTATTGAATAACCAAGATAATACTGAAGTCCCAAAAAAGGGATATTAGAACATAGCACGTGCTTGGATAGAAAGCACAGCATCTGGTATTCTTTTTAATGATATCTGTGAATTTCTTGCTATCTGTCCCAACAGACAGACCCAGAAAACTCTTGTCTGTAGCCTGACTGAGATTTAGGAATCTGTGTAATTAATATAAAGACTGTGCAAGATGGATGCATTATTACAAAATTTCCTTCAAATCAGGAAATAGTTTAACTAAGCTTGTTCCTCTCTGTGCAGGTAAATACTTTCCAAGTAGTGCTCATTACAGATGGAGAGCTTTCCTTCACTATATTCCAGTACAATAACATCACTTGGACCACAGGCATGCATGCCAGCAGCGGAGGAAACCTGGCTGGGCTGGAAGGAATTGCAGCACAGGTAAGATCACATGGTTATTTGCTTATGGAATGTGCTGTATGATCTGCTTTTCAGTTCCACGTGTGTGAACTGTAATTCAGCTATCGTTTATGATGTCTGCCTCTTTTACTCTCTTCCCAGGCAGGTTTCAATGCTGGTGACGGCAAGCGCTATTTCAACATCCCTGGCTCTCGCACAGCTGATGTAGTGAACGTTGAGGAAACCACCAACGTGGGCTACCCAGGCAGATGGGTCTTCCGCATAGACGACGCAAATGTTGAACTTGGTGGCTGCAATAACTCCGGTGAGAGCTGATTCTGTGAGATTCTTTGTTCGATTCCTTACTGTGTCAATACTTTTGCTTCCAGGAATTATGTTACATTGAGCTCTCTCTCTCTCTCTCTCTCTCTCTCTACAACACCAGTGTGCCCCCACCTGCGACCATGCCTGAATGGAGGTCAGTGCATTGACGACTGTATTACCGGCAACCCCTCGTTCACTTGCTCCTGCTTGGCTGGCTTCACCGGTCGACGATGTCAGATTGGTGAGTTATGGCTGACACTGCTTCCTGCTCTGTTGTGCTAGACGTACACTGCACACTATGAATGAAAGAAGAAACCTATCTGCCTAAGAACAGCCAGCAAAAATAATCAACTTGTAAAAAAATACTAGAATTCACCCGACTTGCCAAAAGGACACCCGGAGATTTCTTTAATACCCAGATCAATTTCATGTCTCATTATCCATTACCTGTTTAACCAACCTTTTACCTTGGCCAGATGTTTCTTTTTTCTAATTAAAAAAGTTATACTACCTTCTTTGTATTTCTCCTTGTCCCTGTAGATGTCAATGAATGTGTCTCACATCCTTGCCAGAACAGAGGGACTTGTATAGACCAGATTAATAGTTTCATCTGTCAGTGTCCTCCTGGATACACTGGGATTCTGTGTGAAACAGGTACAATTAAGAATTGTCATTTTTTTTTATTATATGTAATTATATGTACAGTAATACACAGTTTTTTCACTATATTAAAAATCCACATTTCTCCTCCTACACTCTGAAGAGTTAGAATGACTCTCATTAATTAAAGAACTGTGTGCCACATTAAACAGTTTCCACAAACAAAAATTATTTTAGAATATCTTGGTCCAGGCTCTCTGGAGCTTCTGTGGCTATTCCCACAGTCCAGACCGTGGAGATGCATCAAACCTCTTCTAATACCTTTCACAGCCAGCAGCACATAGTTGCAGAGTGAGTGGAGCAGTGTGGCGGATATATTAATCAGCTGAGTAAATATTCCACGATCGTGTCTGTGTGTGTTTGTGTGCAGACGTTGACGAGTGCAAAGACAGACCATGCCTCAACAACGCGCTGTGTGTACAAGGCGCTGGCAGTTTCACCTGCGTGTGTGAACCAGGCTACACTGGTGTCCTGTGTGAGACAGGTGAGCAGGAGTTTTCACAGTCCCAGGGAAAGTAGGTATCTCCCCTCAGAGGAAATATTTTCTTCTGCTTTCTACATCAACCTCAGTCATTTGGCAGCTGTTTTTATCCAGTTTCCCAGTCTACCTAGACAAGTGGGTCCAAGTTGAGGTTATGGTTGAATTGATTTGCAAACAACCCCTGTTTTTTTCTTGGGTCAAACACTGTAGCAATGAACCAGAGTAAGAAAGTTCACTGAAGCCAGGTTGGTTTCCATAAAGACTTTTGCTAATCTCACGCTTGTGATTGATTGTTGATGAAATATGAACCCCATAGGGAATTAGATTATCAGGCCTATGACAGTTCAGGAATCCTTGTTTCTACATGACACTGGATTAGTCTTAATACCAGACACCTGGTCAGTGAAACTCTATGCTTTCAGAAGGGAAGTTCAGTGCTCTTAACCCAGCTGAGCGTATTAGACAAAATCTTGCATTTCCGTGTGAAGACTAAAAAATCTTAACCTGAAGCTGAATCAACAGCACGTAAACTTCTCTGATTAACTGACTTTTGTGTATCCTCCAGACATAAACGAATGTGAGTCACAGCCCTGTCAGAATGGAGGAGAGTGCATCGATCAGGTGGCCAGCTTTAGCTGTGTGTGTCCCTCTGCCTTCACTGGAACTCTTTGTGAAACAGGTGATTTAAATTCAACTTGAGAGCAGCGTGTTTGTAGCAGCGTGCTATATGAGATCGGTTTTATTGTTATTTGGATGAACCAACCTTTTAAAACCACCTTCAAATGCTCCCCTCTTCAGAATTGGTGGCGCTTCAGGACAATTCAACCGAGACAGAAAACCAAACAGGTAAATGCACGTACAACTGAAGTTAAAACTTTGCCAAACTTGTTCACGTACAGTTTGATTTAGACATCACAGCCTATCACGCTTTTTTATCAACAGCCTTGTGTGAAGAAGAAGATTGCAAGACGCACCAGATTTGTGAATACACCAGCTCGGGAATCAACAGCTGTACCTGCGCTCCAGGCTTCTATGGTGACAAGTGTGAAGGTATTGTACTGTACACTCGGCCTGGCTGATACTTACAGCAGCAGGCAGCTGGGCAGGTAGAGAGCAGACTGGCGTATTTGAAGAGGATCTGTGCTATCCCGCAGGAATTTGGATCTCTGCCCTGGAAGAGGCTGCTATGTTGATGGATTATTGTAATTATCAAAACTGACATGGCCTCGCCCAGTTTACTACAGGAACCGGTCGCTTGATGCTGTGAATAATAGTTTTATAGCACATTTTATTAGCTTACCAACAAGAGGAAGTGCTTTGTCTAGACTTAAAAAGACCTGTTTATGAGTCGAAGCTGGTCTTTGGTATTCAGGTCATTTCTTCAGACCGAGCTGTTAAAATATGCATGCTTCCACACCGCTACTTGCTTCTCTGGAAGCTGGCCACTGCACCACGCTATAGTTTCAGGCACAGCTGCTCCTTGCATAACCATAGGGCAGTTTGAACACAAAATATGTAAAATGCTATCCTCCTCTCCTAATACCTCATATCTCTCTTTCATAAAAACATATTAAGTCATTTTATGTAATGTTTACTGCCGGTAACATTCGATATTTGTTTTAGGAAATAGCAAGTGAACCTTTGAAGCTACAGTAAATCAGGCTTCCGTGAGAGGTTACTGTCAGCCTCTGATAAAAACAAAAATAAATATTTCCCACCTAAAGCTCTTTAATAGAATTTGAGCTATAGGAAATGCATGCTATTTCTCACCCTTGAGCTGAAATAACTATCAGTGCTTATATAGGCTCTCTTAAATCTCAAAATACTTTCCTGCCTGGCTCACTTGGAAGGCACAGTGGAAAAAAAAGAGCATGATCCTCCAAGGAAGAGAAAGTAGTGGGACTCAGAAGTGCCTAATCAGGCTCACAGATCAAAGGGCCTGGGCCGCACAGGTGGCCAATGAAAGTGGCTCTTGCAAATTAACAATCCATTAATTGCCCTTGGGGCCATACATTTTGGTCACAAAATATGCTCCATATCATCAGAAAAATAATACCCTCCACCGTGCTCCTGGGACTTCAAAGGAGAACCACTTAGCTGTGATATGGCCACTTCCTTTGATCCACTGCTGCAATTAGGAAGGAGAGGAAAATAAAAACATTCTTATAATTTGTACTGAGCGGATGTGCATGCTGCAGGCATGCTGCTGACTGGTAATCTCCTGGTCCTGTGAACTTTGTTGGAAAAGATTAGGGAAAGAGAAATGACAGTGAATCCATACATAGTTTACAGTACAGCAGATGAAAGACACTCGGCATATGGTACACATGTTGCCCATTTGTACTTTCTCTCTATGTTTACACTCAGGCCAATACTGAAAACTTAACATAATTTAAGCACTTGCTTTCAAGTAGCTTGAGCAAATGAGCCAGCTATGAGCCTTTCTCCGTCATTCTCACACACACACTCTCTTACTGTGTCTGCAGAGGAATGTCTTTGCCAGAACGGGGGTGTCTGTGTGGACATCAATGGGACTTGTGAATGCCCTTCAGGCTACATGGGACTCTACTGTCAGTTTGGTGGGTATGATACACATAATGCTATCAGGTTTCTAAGAAGAGCTTTGATGAATGTCAAGAAAAATGGTCACTGTAAGAACACAAATATCTAATAGACCAGAAATTTGCAAACCTGATTCAATCCCTTCCTCTCAGAAGTAACCCAGACGCCCTGCAGTAACAGCAGGCCGTGTCCTGATGGAGGTCCTTGTTTGGAGTATGGGGGAACCTATCTGTGTACGTGTCAGACTAGTGCAGCAGAGCTTGATCATAAGGACTTCTATCCCTTTGGTAAGAGCCTCAGGCACCTCCCCAACAGCAGGGCATGTTGCAGCTATGTTACTGCATGAGCAGCTAGTTACTGTAGTGACAAACATTGGTTTTGACATTTGTCATTTTCTACCTAACTATGAATGGTGACATTTGGTTTTTATATTCAGGATGTGGGGAGATGGTTCAAAATTATCTATGTTTTTGTTGAATGCTCTTGCAACATCTGTATTTAATCAAATCATAAAATGACATATGACATATAATCTGTGTTTTTTAAATATCAGAAAATGCCCATGTGCTTGAATAAAATTTAGGAGGTTTACCTGTGCAATGGAACACAGTCAAGTCTCGGTGTGTGTTTTTCAGTACAGCCGCGATCGGTCTGTGACTCCTCTCCGTGTCTGAATGGGGGCTACTGCTACGAGCGGGATGGAGGCTACAGCTGCGAATGCAAATACGGATACTGGGGGAAGCATTGTGAGAAAGGTACCATGACTGATCAGAAGACTAGAAGAACATATTCACATGAATTTGCAAAGCACCATTATCAAGACACTGTTCAGATCTATGGATTATCAGTCAAGCTGAAACCCAGCATTAGTGCATCAGGAAACATGCCGTTACTCGTAATGCTGTTTGAAATAATGCAGTGCTGAAAGGCTTTTGATAATTTGTACCTATGTCTTAGTTATGAACTGTTTTCCTGAATGATGACTGGGATTGCATGGAATTACTGACACAGATTTAACTTGTGTGATTAAAAGATAAAGTAGTGTCTGCTTCAAAGAATCCCTTCTCCCTCTCTTTTTCCAGTTAGACTCAATACCTGTGCTTCTGGTCCCTGTCGCAATGGAGGCTCCTGTAAGGAAGAGGCAGGGAGCTACAAGTGTGTGTGTCCTTATAGATTCACTGGAAAACACTGTGAAGTGGGTGAGGGCCACCCTCCAAACACACAACATATCTTGCACATTTGTGTGAAAACAACAACAGTTTTTTAATGACTTTTCCAAACATAGTTTAGTATTTTTTTAACTCAGTGAGCAGAAAGAAGTTATTGTATATCTAGCACCAAACTAGAAAGACATAAACTCTCAGTGTTTTGTGAAATTAACTCAAATAACTGTTAACATATCTTAAAAGCATTGTCAAAATGAGACAAGTTATTAGAAAGAACACACTTTAATTAGACGTTCTTTTTACAGGACCACCTACAAAGTCTAGGAAATTATCATTCAACTGTTAAATGTTTCAGATTGCATCTGAATGTGCCAAAAGTCAGAATGATTCTTAATTCTGAATGGAGCAAAACAATTTGACATTCATCACCTCAGTGCTCACAACACACACTAGTCACATGAATCTTTCAGAATAGACTTTTAACGTCTTTGTGCTTGTTTATAAATCCTCCAGCTAACTAATTTGGTGCTGAAATCTGTTTTCCTTGCATAATTTAGCATTTTTAAACTTTAATCTTCTGCTGTTCTGGTGCTTTATCATCTTTTTTTGGGGGGGTTGGTAGGTAGGTTGATTCTTAATCCTTTTTAATCCTAATCCATTTTAATTCTCAGTGTGGGTGTTTTCTTTCAGGTAAGCCAGACCCTTGTGCTTCTAGCCCCTGTCTAAATGGGGGCACATGTTTTCACTACATAGGAAAGTATAAATGTGAATGCACACAACCCTTCAGCGGCAGACACTGTGAAATAAACAGGAGCTCAGTGCAGACCTCCACAGGTAAGCAGACTGTGTCTCACCACACAGTAATGTCCAAATCTCACTCCCAGAACCTCGTAGGATGTTGACTTTAATAGATTTGTGCAAGCAAGGAATATCCTGTGTTGTTAAGCATAGAGATACTGACTTTTCATGTGGAGATAATCTTAGCAGTGTTGCTGCACTGGAGGGTCCATATACACAGATATAGAACGGCTGCTTAAGCTATATTAAGTAAGATCTGATTAGACGTGATGATTCACGTCGACATACTCTTAACAACATGCTAAAGGTAATTTTAGGAGGACTAAAAGAGAGCGCCTGGGTGGAAAACACCTCTGTTGCCATTAGTGTGTCCTGGATGAGCTGCTTTAAGCCCCAGTGTTTGTGGGTTTGTGTTACTATGCAGCCATTCTGACAATATCAACATGCTGGTACTCATTTCAGATTTGGGATGTGGCCTGCCTCCACAAGTGAAGCATGCTGAAGTCCAGTTCTCCTCAACAACACCAGGCTCCATGGCTGTGTATATATGCCACTCAGGCTTCACGTCTGTGCCCAGAGCCACTCAGAGCATCTGTGGCATCCAGGGAGAGTGGAGCCAGCCACCACTTTGTGAGGGTCTGTAAAACACACTAACACATGCACAGACACAGAAAAAAAACAAAAAAAGTTGTTTAATGAAAATTATGTCATTATAGTTATTACATTATAGTTTACGCTCTAATAAAGGTTGATCATACTTACTTTGGTTGACATTGTTACAGAGATTAATGAGTGCCTGTCCCAGCCTTGTCTTAATGGTGGTAAATGTCGAAACCATGTTGGATCCTACCAGTGTCAGTGTAGTGATGGCTTCAGTGGAAACCGCTGTCAAACAGGTACAATCCGATCAAATGCTTTTAATATAACATACAGAAATTCATTACATCTTCATACATCCTGCATGTAGTACCTGTGTATGTGTGTGTTTTATGTCACTGAAGATTTAAATGAATGCCTGTCGGAACCCTGCAAACATGGGGGGACATGTGAGGACCAGCCTGGATCCTACCTGTGTCATTGTCCACAAGGCTTCAAAGGCCAGAGCTGTGAAATAGGTACAGTGCTCAGTCAACCTTCACATGATTTTTAAAGGCTTATACATTTTAAGGTGCAGATTTTACAGGACAAAATCTAATTCTACTGTAAATATATGTGTGCAGAGCAGGACATATGTGAGTCCAGCCCCTGTCTAAATGGAGGTGTGTGTCGGAGTTACAGAAAGAACTATTTGTGCGTGTGCAAAGACGGTTTCTTTGGGGACCAGTGCCAGATGTGTAAGTGGCTCTGTGCTGATTCACGAGCTTAAACAGAAACGAACAAGTGTGCTAAGTTGTGAAATGAACCATTTTGTTGTAACTGCTTGTCTTTGTCCCCCCCAAGTGGAGGATCCATGTATACTGAAACCTTGTGGAAATCGTGGTCAATGTTGGAGTGACCGGAGAGGAAACTACAATTGTATTTGCCAAACTGGACACACAGGCAAAGACTGTGAGAAAGGTCAGTTAAGAGTCACACCAGTCACATGAGCGTGTCAGTTGTTTCTCCACACTAAGAAATCTTTTTTAAAACATTTCCACTGTTTCCAGACCTGCTGCCTCCCTCTGGCCTTCATGTGGAGCGTGTCGAGGAGAATGAGGTGGAGCTGCGTTGGGATGAGCCGGAGCCGTCCCACAGCCAGATCACTGGGTTCGCTGTCACTTATGCCCCCCTTGGCTGGAGCAACTACAAAACAGACTACCTGGACAGGAAGCAGTCAATCCATGTGATGCAGGGACTGGTGCCTGGCCTGCTGTACAACATCTCCACCATCTCCATCAAACGCAACACCAACAGTACTGACTATAGCCAGCCTGCTACTGCACTAATACGCACTAGTGAGCGCACTTTTAATTAAACAAGGACCTTTATGTATTCATGTGAGTTTGAAAACATGCATGCATGAATTTCCAACTGTAAGTGTGTGTTTCTGTGTAGGACCTCGGCGGGTGGAGGAGCTGCAGGTGGTCAGTGTGTCGTCATCTCAGGTTTGGCTGAGTTGGCTGGTTCAGGCCGCTCGTCATGCAGCTGTCAGCAGGGTGCTTGTGTCCTTGTTGCCTTCGGGTGGGAGTGAGACCCGCACTGCAGTGCTCAACACAAGTACCACTGAGTACAGCTTCAGGTAAGGCTCTGCACCTGAACACTTGCAACCCAGAATGTTAGTGAAGAACTGCAGCATCCCCTGTCTCCACTATTTGGTGCTAAACCTGAAATGGCTTTGGGTGATATATATTTGAACCACTAGAGGGCACTGTTTATCGCTTTTACCAAACTCTCAGCAGCACCGTGAGGAAAACGTGGTCAGGTATCATCCTTTGTCCACTGTAGTGTATTTATGTGTGTTTGTGTTTCTTTGTTTATCAGTTCATTACTTGCTGGTCAGATGTATACAGTGGATGTATTGACTCAGAGTGGAATAAGATCAGATGAGTTTCCCTCCACCAGCCACTCAGCTGGACCGCTGCAATTCTGGACAAGTAGGTTACTTCACCACTTAGTTGTCAGTGCAACTGTACCTATTACTGAAGGCTTTAGAATAACACAGCTGTTGGGGCTAGTGTGTTAGGGTTAGGAAAGTATAAAATTCACAACATATTACGTGATAGGTAAATATATATTACAGTAAATTTAATTTAAATCTGTAATCTATAGTATATTAGTATAGTATATTATATTATATATTTTTTTGTTTTGTTTTTGTTTTCTCTTTCCTCTGTATGTACTGTAAGGAATGCCTTATAATCTCAGGGCTGCATACCTTTGTGAATACAGATTAGGATGAAGGATATGTAAAATTTTAGTTCTGATATTGTGATGTATTGCATATCACTACAATATGGATGCAAGGATAAAACATTTAAATAAAAGCAAACAGTTTCAGTTAACAAATTATTTAAGTCACAGCAAAGAATTACGCAAATAAATTAAGTCAAGAATCAATGCAAAACAGTTAAGAAACAAACACTGACAACTAACCAGAGGAAACATAATATAGTTTTTCAATCCATGCAACAATCTGACTATTTACATGTGTTTCCCTCAGGGCCTCTCCCCCCACAGAACCTCTCACTGTCACATGTGACCACTAACTCAGCACTGATTACCTGGAGCCGCCACCCAAGAAATGTCCCAGATGGCTTTGTGGTCAACGTGACCCGTGGGCTAAATACTAGGAGTCGCTTTCTGCCCGGCGGGAAATTAGGATCATATAACCTTCGGGAGCTGACGCCAGGACAGCACTACTATGTGGCTCTCACCTCTGTCAAAAACACAGGGCAGGAACAGATCCACAGCATACCTCAACACTTAGCCTTCACTACCTGTAAGTCTGTTTCTCATGACTCTTCCTCTACATTCAAATGTGCTAGTAGGTGGAAATATAGTATCACATCCTGTGATAAATTCTAGTATATGATAGATATGTGTCAACAATTCTAAGTAAGATTTAAAATGAATTCTGTATTAATTTCCTTTGGCGCAGTACCAATGGAGGTCCGATCACCGAGACGAGACAGACCAGCAGCCACTGGACAGGGGACTCAGGTCAGCCGCAGACTTCCTCCAGCTCAGCCGCAGGACCTGGGAGGTACAGCGGAGACAGAGAACTCAGATGAATTGCCCAGGTACAATAGGATCTTAATGATTAAGATAAGAGTTTGTTTCTGTCTGCTCATGTAAAGCATTTGTTTCCTCTGCATTGCAGATATAAAGAACTCGTTGACAGAAGGGGAAAAATAACAGCCAAGTTCACTCACTTGTCTCAGAAAGCCATTCGGCATCGCACCAGTAAGTAGAAGCAGGAGCAGCCATGTGATAAGCATATAGTGGAGTGTCACTTTAACACAGTCTGACATGTTTAAAAGGTCATACACAGTATTTCACACAAAATATTTTGCCGCCATGTTAAAATATGATAAAACTACCCAGTACAGTACAATTTATTTAGCTTTCAAAGCCACATGAATCCAGCATAACACTGTTGTGTTTGTCTGACATCTATTTAACCAACACATTGAAACCGTTCTGATTTGTGTAGGATGTCCAAATAATGAAAGAGTTATCTTATTTGCTTATCTTGATGCAGATGGAATAACTTAGGCCATGGTCTTATTGCCATATGGTTCTACCCATGGTCTGTCTGGATGAAATATGGGTGGTTCTGTAATGTAAACTGGACTCTCTGTTATCACACAAACATACCTACTTTATCTGACATGTGCACTTTATCATGCACAATGTGATAAAGCGAGCTGAGTGTGATAATAGTGATGCTTTTATTTCATTCCATTTTTCCATTTTTTATGATCATTTTTTTCTCATGTATTTAAATTTGTTTCTACTTGATGCACACGTTTAAAGCCAATAGCATAAACAAGTTTTACAGATGTTATCTTGAGCTCTACGGAATAAGCTACCTTTCTGGGATTGTGCTTTTCCTCTTTAACATTGTTACACCCATGATGTCATTCCAGCGCTTTGGCCTTATTGTCAAATCAGTAATTTTGTGTTTCATTGTTCCAGGCTGAGGAATGTACATCATCTCAGTTTAGCTGGAGTCATGCTGCACTCTGTCATTAGTTTTGTCTTTTTAATGCTGAATCATGACAGGAAGCGCTTTGCCTTGCAGAACCTAACCCACCAATTAGATTAGAGAAGATGGAAGAAACGACAAACAAAATCAGCCTCGCACTGGAGATTCAACAAGAAGGTTTAAGAACAAAGCCTGGTATGTGCTTCGCTGTTTGTCTTCATAGATCTACCTGTGTAATTGATCACAGGTGCAGATTAACGTGCTGTTTGATGAAGCTCTTCAGACAAGTGAATTAATATAGGAGTGTATGAGTGACGTTGATGAGTGTGATTGAAATGTTATTACCAACCTTGAAAAAGAAAGATCTAATATTGTAGAAAGCTGCTGTAGATAAAGTGTAGTAGTGTCCCTGAAATCTGAGACCCACTCTTTCTGTACTGTGAACGTTAACGGCAGCTGTTGTCTTTTAGAGTTGCCGCAGGACTGTCGCAGTCTCCCCTGCCAGAATGGCGGCACGTGTGTGAACAACGGGGACTCCTTTATTTGCAACTGCACAGTGGGGTTTAAGGGCAGACAGTGTGAACTGTGTAAGTTTATGTGCTTCCTCTAAACACACATGCACATTGTGGGTTCAGTGAAAGTAAATGTGTGAACAAATGTATTGGGTGGTCACACACCCCATCAAGGTTATTATAGTTAATTTCTGCATTATTTTTTAGCAATCCATCCAATACTTGTTGAGACTACATTTTATCCTCAGAGGTCCATGAATAATTACTACTGTCACCTCACCATAGGTATTCTCACCAACCATGTCTGACTCCCACAGTGCTCAGAAATGTCAGCAAAGCTGAGATGAAAACATTATATTCTGTAATTACATTTCCTAGCTCTCTGTCTCTGTGAACAGCATACATTATGTAAAAACTGATGGAGAATTTCAAGTTAGTTCAAGTGCAAAGTTAACACATCTTTTTAATTTTTATCCAGAAGTCATTCATGTCCACTCACACAGGCGTACGTGGGATTTTCCAAAGAGATTTTCTTGAAAGGTGTCTGACTAGTTCCATTTTTATTTTTATATATGCAGAAGAGCTGTAATTCTGTTTTCTCTTAATGAACTGTAGCATCTCAGGCTGTACTTACTTTGTAATCTATGTTACAGTTACATTTTATTGTGTAAACTATCTGACTATAACAGGGTATATAAACAGTAGAGCCTTTGGTTTCTTAAAAGCAGGAAACACACTCCACTGACAGCTGACCCCTCTGAACTTATGAATGGCTTGGTTAACTTGAAGGCTCTGGGGCATGAATGTAGTTCATGTAATGTAGATGAATACAGTGTCTGTGAAAGCACAAAGTGCTTTATTATTTACTTTCTTTTTTACCAAGCCAGTGTTAAATTTACAGTAGAAATTAATCATGTAGAAAATATAGCACTTTCACCTGAACAGTATATTCAAACAGATCCTCATTTAGCTCATTTGTATCTCCTCCTTTGTGCAAATCAATAATCTGCTTCTATCACTTATAAGTTTTTCCTCAATTCCTTTGTGAAGAGGAGATCCAGAGCCTCCTATCAGAACTACCGTTCTCTCTCTGAGTCCAGGCCTAGTAGTAATACGTGCTGAAATCCAGACATCTGAATGAGTTGTAGATGCATTGGCAGTGACTAAGGGCTTGAAAACATTAGCATTAAGATTTAATGTATTATGACAAATAACTCTAAACTGAACTGTATATGTCATCATAATAAGCTTATAATAATCTTAATAATAATAATAAGTCTGGTACTGATACAGTACTGATCATTATGACCATGAGTTTAAGCTGCATGTTGTACTGGCTGATACAAGAACACAACACATGTCTAGATGGTTGTGTGATAGCAGTTATACATTAAAAGAATAATGTGCAATTTAAATTGTAGTACGTTATTAAAGTGTTTTATTATGCTTGTCACACTAATATTGAGCATACTCTGATATCCCCACACAAAACAGTGTCAAACACAATAAAACAACATCAGTTTGATTCCACTAATAATTGAGTGTTGATGCTGCTGTGTAGTAGGAGACGCAGGACATACCCTAACCCCTCTTGAGTTCCTTTCTTCCTCTAAACACTCAGCATCAGATTGTTTAAACATTCCTTTCCTAAAACCATCCATCAGCTACAGAAATTGGCCCCGCTCCATCCCACGACTCCTAAACCATCCAGCAGACTCTCCCCTGCTGACAGTACTTAAAACATTCACATCTCATGTTGTGTGACCATTGTTTACAGTGTGCCAGCGAGTACCACACCCCTGCACCCGTCTCTACTCCGAAACCAAGAGTGTGCCTGTCTGGGAGGGAGGAGTGTGCCACTATCTGTAAGTCATATCAGGCTCTCATCTCCCATTACGGCCTTGCATGATTATACATATCACGACTTATGTGCTGATTACACCTCTAAATTGTAAAGCTGTAGAGATTATGTGTAACATAATAGATCAAATAGACGAGCGTGTTAACTTCTTCGCAGGTACAAACGGACATATAAAGTACAACAGGATGTTTGTTATCGAGAGATTTGTGAACCGATGCTTCCCAAGAAAAATCAGAGTAAGTCTCACGGGCTGTTTAAACAGTGATGATGAAGTTATATTTACCAAATAAACCAATTCAATTCTTTTCATGGCTAATATTAACTTTCTTAACAGCCAGAAGAGCAAACAGACAACAATAAAGGTTTGTTTGTTTCTTTGTGTTGTAACACATGATGGTGCATATTCACTGCTAATGTAGCGCATCACAAGCTTTTCAACAATTATGCTAAAAAATTTGTCTTTTTTTTCTACAGCACTTGGATCCTGTTGAAAGGACCGTCATCACTGTCATGTGTAAAACCTCCTTACTTCAATTTTGGTGTTTATACTCTATTTGAAGTAACTGATTATGGTCGTTTCTTTTGTGCTGAAAACCCCTGTCAGGAACCACTGTAGTGTTCTAGAAAGAGTTCATCAATCATTTGTTAATTCCTGAGAGCTGCGCTTGTAGCTCGGTGCGACACAGAGAGGCTTCAATCAATCATGTGAAAAATGGCCCCAATTCATGTATCATTTGAGATGTGGATTTTTCATACAAACAAGCATGTGTATGAAAATCTTAATGTTAAGCAGTCTGCTGCACTGCATCAGAGACCTGACATACCTCATTTCTACGTCCATGGTAACACATTAGGAGAGTTTTTTTATTTGTGATTCAGCTGCAGCTTTGTCCCTCAGGGAAATAACTGTAGAGTGTTCAGAGTCCCGCTGTTTATACCAGCCCCATGATCTCCTTATAAAGACAATGGGAAATATATATTTTCTCCACATTTCTTAAATTCATCTCTTGCTCTCGGACAATGGTGCACAGTATGTACTGTGTAAAATGTCTTTGTGTCTTAGCAGGAATCACTGCTGACTGTTGTGTAAATAGTGTTCATAGACGCTTTTGTAGGTGGATATTTTAATAATAAAAATGTTAAAATGTTTGCCTGTTTTCTGTATCTTTTTGGGTTGATATTTTCATTCTAGATTAAGTTTCAGAGATTAAATACTCTGTGTATTCTACTGAGTTTATAAAGGCCCAAATTTTAGCATTCAAATAAATAAATTATAATAAATATCACCATCACATAGACAATTTTCATTTAAATATACTTGGCTTCTTGGTCTCTTGATCAATGAAAATAATATTGAAATGAATAATCATCCTCCTGTGATTGGCCCACTAGTATCAGCACTACCTGTCATCTGATATTACACTTCTGTTACTGTGTAATCCTGCAAAACAAACTGAATAAATACAATTACAGTGCAAACTGGGTCATCAGAAGTACTCTCCACAACCATCATCAAAACAACAAAAACAAAAAACCAGAGTGATGTTCATCCCTCATTCTATGGCAGCCTACACACAAGTTATTTTAAAGGCCTGTGGCCTTGTGTGTTCTACGTTATGTGCAACAAACTCCTAAAGTCACTGTGAAAAGCTCACATATACCTGTGCTTGTTTTGTTTTCATTGCATTCATCAGATAAAACAGCAACAGGATGAGGGAAAAAGTTTGAATTTGTGAATACTGTGAATTTGTGTAGTTGTCCACTACCTCCTGTTCACTCTGCTCACGACCTATGGTTGAGAAACCATAATTAACTTAGTTTTATGTTTTAGTTTCAAAGATGATGCCAAACCTCTAGTTTTGAAGGGCTCAGTTAAATGTTTGCATTTCAGCATGTTTAAGATGACCATCACACTTGTTCTCCAGATTGACTTGTGTTGCCTTCAGGGAATTTCGAAAAGTTGTACGGACCTTTCTTACTTCGTCTAATTTTAAACGGCCATTGTATTGATTGAACATTATTTGATAACTTATTAGTACTGGATTCGCACGAACTGCGTTAAATACAGACACAGGTGATTGACGTGACGTTGCCGGGTCTTAAATGCGACACACTCGGTCAGTTTAGACTTTAGTCTTTGGTTCGTTCATTCAAATTAAATCCGACAGAACGTAAAGGCAACATTCCACTTCGGAGCAGTAAGCGCCCCCCGCCCCCTCCCCTCCCCTCCCCTCCCCGCTCCGAGTGAAAACTGAGATAGTGAGGAAAGGAGCACAGACCATGGAGGGAGAGAGCGGTACACATTAGCTACTTTACCGCTTCAAAAGCACTTCTTTCATGTTTGACCGCACAAATCAAAGCGCCTGAATGTGTCGGTATCCGGTGAGTACTTTCTGCGCCTGGAAAACGTCGTAAAACTCAGGAACATTGAACGACAGTCTGACGGCCAACTAAAGTTAGCCTGCTCCGGCTAACTTAGCCCGTCTCGGCTAGCTGGGAAGGACAAAAACGGGCTAACGTTAGTGGAAAAGAAGTTAGGGCTCCGAGAGCGCCGCGGCGCAGAGTAACTAGTAATGTCGCCTCCCGGGATTAACTTCAGATACGGATGAGAAAGAAATTGGCGACAGGGGAACACCGAGAGCGACTGCGAGCCAGACGACCACTGCTATGTTGGGGCTGATTCGCGGCTCTGGCAGCCCGTCTGAGTCCCCGGGTTGGCCACACTCGGTGCTGTGGAGGCTGGGGGGCTTCTTCTTCCTCCTGCTGCTGGAAGGGGCCGGCTGCCTCGCCAGCCCGAGCAGTGACGCAGGCGTCAACAACAACAACAACAGCCCCCGCGTCAACATATATATGAGCGTAGAGGAGGTGAAGAAGCTTTTAGGTAAGGCCTGCATCTAAAACCTGTCTGCAAACTTTGTAGTCCCTGTCGGTGTGTGTGTTGTGTCCACCTCACATCTACACGCATTTGTATTGAACATTTGTTGTATTTAGTGTGCTAATCATGAGGCGATCCCAAGATAACACACTGAGCTGAAATGAATGAGTGGAAGTGAGCTTTTAAAAAAAGACCTAATCTTTGTACAGTATTTGTATTTCACAGCAAAATTTGAAAAAAAAAGCCACCCTTACTGTTGAAATGGCAAATCTGTCCTGGACACCTTCTCTAAATATCCTAAAACAATACCAACAAAAACAGGATTGCTATAGTTCATCTAAAATGCAAAAAGTAAACATTTGCCGTGAAATGCATGTTATGTAGTCATAAAAATGATCCAGGACTGGACAGTAGATGCCTGCGATGGGCTGTGGTGTAAATATTAACCTGTATGTGTCAGCCTCCTAAACACATGTTGGTCTGTAACCTAAATCAGTGCACGTGTGCCAACAGTAGATATTATGCAGTATTGTCTCAAACAAGAAAGACAAACTGTCCTTCATTAGGTCTGTGAAGTTTCTCAGTCATCCAGGTGAAGTTGTCTGAAAGTTCAGTCACCTGTATCCAGATGTGTCACCAGGAACAGTGGAAAGGAGGAAACGACCATACAATAAGAAAAACACACAACAAAAACACAGTATTTGTGGTTGAGTGTTAAGCATGATGGGAGCTATGCTTTGGGCATGTTTGGCCATATTAAGCATTCACACAAAGATGAAATAAACATAGCAGACATGCAAAACAAACAGCATTGTTTTGTCTGCTTCGTGACTCAGACACTCTTCAAAAATGACCTGAAATCCTTCATTCTGGTGCCAAGGTTGAGCCATTTTACGGTTTGCTCCTAAGTTGTTAATTTAGGGTTTACTGACAATGTGTTCAGGGCGCAGTTGGAAACTAGTCATTTATCATATAATTATCACTGCACACTGTGATAAAGGGGTAGAAGTGCTAGTGTTTTTGTGAAGAAATGATGCCGACGTTGGTTCTTCTTACATTAACTGCTGTAAATCAATGTAATCAATCTTGGAGTAATGTCAGCACTTTTGCATCAGATATTATTTATGTTCTAGCTTCTGGTGTCCATTTATCCAGGAGAAAGTATCATCAGTGAACAGGAAGTTGGCTTAACTCCTCATGCTGTGTTTGCTGTTATTCAGTGCCATCAAACAGAAATACTGGTTTGCTTGTGACTGAGTTTAGGCCCTTTGATGTTTTAACTGAGGCATGAGCATCATTTATGTAAATATAGCAGATATTTATTCATGTTGTGAATAAATCTACAGACACTGTAATGCTTAAAATGTGTGAAAAGGTAAGTAGTGTCATTTTGGTCCCTGGCTTTTGAAAGGAGCATCAAACTATCACTCACTGTGCTGTTGCAAACCATATCTGCCCTTTTTCTGGTCTCTGTAATCTGACTGGTGTTAGAGTTTAGACTGACTCTGTCCGCTTCGGTTGCTCTTGTTCTCCATCATGTTATAGTTAATATTCTGTTGCCAGACCATGGCCTCTCTTGTGGTTTGCCTGAAACCTCGTCTGGTCGTGTGGAGAAATCTCTTAATGTTCGACAGCTACTGTGAAGCTAAAAGTATGTGTGGATAGAAACTTCCATGATGCTGTGGCAGGAGAAAAAAAACATGTGGCATCAACCTCACAGGGGCTGCTGGGGAGTCTCACTGCAGCATCATGAAGTGACCCAGAGTTAGCCTGTTGTTGTTAAACCAGGACAGGTCTTACAAAACTGACAGCTGGCACATAGTGAGTTGTAATTGTGATGTTCCAGTTAAAAGAAAACATTTTTGTCAGTGTCAGTCACTTGTCATTATTAACTTCAATTGTATTTAAAACCATCTGTGGATATGATTTACATTTTACAATTTGGTATCATGCAGTTTACCACCACTAGACTAATGTATACTCTGTTATCAGTAATATTTTTACTAGAGTTGTGACACTTAACTTGCCATCCAGCGTGATGTGTAACACATAAAGACAATGACTAAGTTTCCTGCAAGCAGCATGTTTATGATGCAAAGTTGGAGTAGAAACAGGGAGACTATCAAGGATTGCTATGGTTTTAAGGTCCAGAGTATTTAGAGGAGAGTCAATAGGGTCTGAGTAACACTGGGTTCAGGTTAAGCATCAGCTGCCTTCATCCAGCCTCTTGCACATTGTAGCAATCATTTACGAGTCTCCCAGTTTCTCCTCTAACGTTGTGTTAGGTCTGATCACACAAACATGTTACTCAAACAAATCCACATAATTCTGACCATTTTGAAAGTTTTGAAATTCACTGTCTGTGATCTGCAGGATCGCCGTTTCAGTACGGGAATAAAAATTGTATTAGCCAGTAAACTATAGACACATCTCTGTAATAGGAAAAACATGATATCACCAAGTAATGCAGTCTTGCTCTGGTCTCTGCTTTTTTGTTCAGAATTTAATTTTGATAACTTTACCAAACAACCTGATTCCCATGAGGGTCAGTAAGGCAAATGTACAGGAAAACGTCACGCCTGAACTGAAGCAAAGTTTTGCATACACAGCAAGTTTGTCTGCACATGATGTGCAGGCAGCATCCCTGATAGTTTTTTCATACGACTAACTGGTAGTGAACTGTCCTTCTAAAGAATCCTGCTCTGCTCCCATGTCGGCTCTGTCTCAAGTCTCAAGGCGCACAGACCCTGGTTTGAATTGTGTTGCAGCTGCTAGCTCAAATTCAATCACCGGAGTCATACTTAACCTAAACAACCAGTTTGTGCAGGAAGGTAGTGGGAAAAATGCAAAAAATCCCTCCAACATGGCAAGTTATTGTGGTATGAACCAAGACCCACAGGCCAGGAACTGCTTCCTATTTAGGTCAAAACTGGCCTGGAATGTATTTGAAGATTAAAATCTACAGGATATTTGCTGGGGTGCTATTGGCTCCTAATTGATTTTTATTTGGAAACATTGTCTTGTGTAAGTGTAATGTGCACTTATCAACTAATCAGTTGACACAGAGTTTATGCTCTGGTTTGAAGTGTCAGTGTTTTCTGTGCGTGTACCACTGAAACAGCTCTTGTACGTCTGAGACAGAAACATGTTGAAATTGTTGTGGAATTGAATGAGAGATGCTGCATCACAGTGCAAACCTCCACTTTCATAAGGTCCATGAACCAACCTGTGCCACTGGTTTCAGTAGTGTTTGTTTGTGCTCTGTTTTCTGACTTTCTGACCATTAATGCGATTGTATAGAAGATGAGGTAAGGTAAGGAATGCTTGAGTAAGGTACATTTAAGGTTTCTTTGCTGTCTTCTGTAATAATGACCTTTTTGAGCCCAGTTTTCCCTGGTAGAATCGTCAGTGGTATTGATACCTAAAACATTACTCAGAGGAATTTTTCATGGTGGAAAGTAAGCACTAAGAGTCTGTTTCTAGTCCTTGCATGGCTTACTTACTCTGTCACTGATGTGTCCTAATACTCACTCTAGCAGTGCTTTTCTTTCAAAGAAAAACTATACACCCCCCCCCCCCAGTTCCAAGATAAGTAGTCTGTACACAAAGTAAACAGCTCTCCATTAATAACTAATTATGTAAGAAAGGAAAATGTGATTTGTACAGCTATGGTTGATTATCACTGTACACTACATGTTGAAATCTCTGGTGATGTGATATTTTTCACTCCGTCAGGTAAGTAGCTAAGTTTGGCATCATTCTTCTGGCTGTCTACCAAAATAGCCAGTTCTCATAAAATTGTGTAAAACCATCCGTGTACTCTGAAGAGCAGAGTGCGTGTCGACTAACCAGCTTTCTTCCCCTCCTCCAAAGAGCTGAAAGGCAAAGGCAGGGGCTTTGAAAAAGAGCCTGTGAACAGTGAGGAGTGATTGGCAGCAGTATTCATTTCCTTCATGCCACTCTCCAAGGATCCTGTGGTTGAATAAGGGAGCCCCTGCTTTCACATCCTTTGTCTAAAAGCTGTTATACTCACACAAGTTTCCGTAAAGCAACAACCAGTTTTATAAGCTGTTGTCCTGCTGTTAAAATCACCATCTATCATGTTTTTTTTTTCTTCTAGTTGGTTTGACAGCAAATGTCATAAGACTTAACTCTAATTCTATTGAGACCACTGTCATGCCAGCTTCTGTGGTGATTTCATTTTGCTGTTATGTTGTGGAAATGAAGAAATACTGAATGCAGAAATCGGTGGTCTGTAGCATTTCTGAGTTGCCTTTTGGAGATGCATTTGGTTTGGAAATACACATTGCTAAACTAAAATAGCACAGAAATATCTCTGTTGCGCACACAACCCAGGCTTTCAAACTGCTGTTGTACTCACAAAGCTCCACATGTAAGACATGCATCCAAAAATAGGTGTGTGTGTGTGTAAGACCTTTTAAATGACCCGTTACACACCTCAAGATGTAATCATTGTGCCACAAACGGCTAATAATTATTTCAGTAAACCTTTTGATATTTGTTCAGTAAACTAAGGAGCTCCTTTGAGCAACAAATAAGCATCAATGAGGTGCCTATAATAAGACAGCGGCAGCCAGTCTTGCTCAGATTCCTTTCCCCTGCCTTCATCCTCATCTGCCCTTGGGGCTCTTCGTGAAATAAAAGAGGGAAACTGATGTATGGTCTCTTTGAAGTGAGTCAAAGAAAACCACAGAGATTGTGACTTAATGTGTGTTTTCGTCAAACTGTAAGATGCTTTCAGATGTCGCTATTTGGCAAACAGTGCTGCTCATGCAGCCTTACTGTAAAAAAGGTTGAGTATATTTGATAGGACTCCTCAGAGAGAGATATACAGTTTCTATATTACTAATTACTTTTCCATCATCGCTGTTCTTTTTTTTCTTTAAGATTTCAAAAGTAAAAGTGGTGATATGTTCCTCCCTTTCTAACAAATGTTATGAAATGAAGTGATCAGTAAACTGCAGCACGAGATTATCGGCCGGCCGATGATATCAGCCGATATCAGCATTAAAATGTAATATCAGAAAATATCTGTATCGGTTTTTACTCTTTTAATGACACCGTTTTCACATACCGTGCACATATTATACATCAGACTCTTCAGCCTATCCGAGGTATAGTTTTTGAGATATTTTTGTTTGTTTGGCAAACCTTGCAATAAGTTTGCATGATAGGAGATATGTGATGTTAGTTACCTAAAATGATTTAGTTTTTCATTGTTTTAATGAGGGGGGACCCTGCATATATATTGTATCGGTTTATATCTTATCGGAAATTAAGATTTAGGCAATATTGGTATATCGGATATTGGTAAAAAAGCCAATTATGAACATCCCTACTTTCTACTGGTCTGTTTGGGTGAGACCTTCAGTAAGGACACACTCTGTTCTCATTGTGATGGTGTCTGAGGTGGCAGTGTCACATCTTGTTTCATGGTGATGTTCTTCACGGTGAAGTGCCAGTGCAGTATTTTTATTTTTGTAATGCCATAATCTGAAATAATGGAAATAATTATTTAAAACATATTATATTCATAAAATTGCAATTAAAATTTTGTAACACTATACACAATGCAATAACCAGTTATTTTACACCTAAATATCGGCACTCTCATGTACATTGTGTGGTCTATAGTGTGCGTAGATTTTGTTCTTACCTAAGAGCAAATCCCAATAAAACATTGGTCAATCTGTGTAATGTGGAAGTAGGTTTTGTAAAGACATTTCTATTTAAGAACAGTTGGTGAATGAGGCCTTGTGAGCCATTAGTTTGTCATTAAAGGTTTTTAAAAAACTATTAAATCTATTGGTTGAAGCTGTTCTTTGCTGAATTAATAGTGACAGCACATTGGAGATGGACTTATTTCTGTGACTGTGTCGTCATTCCTACTAGAATTGTCATATCTTATGTCAGGTTTAACATTTGTAGTGATTTAACATTTGATAAATTTTTTTTTACTCTTATGCATGTTATACAATGCTTGTGTGTTTTAATTTACATTTACGTTCAGTATTGTTAGTTTTCAGCATGTCGGCTGACATTTTAGCATTGAGCTGATGATCGTGATTTCTTCAAGGACAGACCAAACCAGACCCACTGCCTTCAGTTTATAGTTTTTCCAGTGCATGTTTTAAACTATTGAGATCTTTGATTGGGGGGGGGGGGGGGGGGGGGGGGGGGGGGGGGGGGGGGGGGGGGGGGGGGGGGGGGGGGGGGGGGGGGGGGGGG